>CM076581.1:756967725-757008418 GCA_034641835.2 Pinus albicaulis | reverse complement strand
AAAACAATTTATCCCCCTACTTTGTTTTGTCAAAAATTTATAGGGGGGGGCTAACATGTCCCATATGAAACTATCTGTTTATACAGATTTCATTCAAATACTGAATAAGAGGTATGGTAAAAATAAACCAAAGACATCTCACATAGTGAAATATCCCATCATTGAGGAGATAGTGCATGAAGAGCCCAAGGAATATGTCCTCATTATCACTTAGGAGGAAGAGCCTCGCCTACCACCACTAGTTGTAGATGTACTTACATCGAGAGGTGGATTACTTGCATATTTGCAAGATGGTCTTGAGTTCTTAACATTTGGAGCCCCATACATGATTCATGAGATGCATGAAGAGGAGGAGACAGATACTAGCGCTGGTACAGTTGTAGAGATGTAGCCATCATCATTACCAGTAGTTGGAGAGATTATTGCACCGGTTGGAGGAACTCTTGTAGGAGTGCAAGTTGTTCCAGAGATTTAGCTTATCCAAGGTTTGAATATACTTTCTTCTCATATTATTTTAGTACCTAATATTGAGATACGTGAGACCATACCATTAGGGCAAGTGCATAACCAAGGATTAGAGAACCTTGCTGATTTGGAGCAGCAAACTATCACTACATAGAGGACCCTTTTTTTGATCAAGGAGAAGATGTATTTCTATCCTATTTTTTCATGGTTGAGCTACACCCAACACTTTGTGTTGAAGTGTGGAGTTGCAGAATATGGGAGGAGCACAGTCCTATTCAGTACAGTGCCAAACTATTAGTTTATCATTGTATGTGGCGATGAGACATCAAATGTATCACCATGCAGATCTACAACACTGTCACTTAGCAGCAGTGACCATGAGAGGGGCCCATTATTCCTGGAGCGTTCTGAAGGTAGCTTCACTCATGAAGCACTGGAGGAAAAAATGATAGATGGTAGACATATTGTGATGGAGATTGATTTCCATTTTCAAGATGATTTTTTTTTTATGAGCTCCTCACATCTCAAAGAGGAGATGATATCTACAACATGTATGAAGCCTTATGGTTTCCAATGGGCCATTGATGAGAGTATATCATGCAGAGACCTCAATGGAGGTGCACTTCAACATTTCATGGACTACAAAGCTATTCCATTAGAGGATGTTGGTATTCTACATTGGGAGGATACCAAGATTGAGCTTGGCATGATTCATCATTCACATTGGGATGAATGGATCTGGATAACGAGAAGGAGGTTGCCTACCTTCCTACAGATTTATGATATCGGGCATGAAGAAGCATGGATGGATACGCTGGTTGCTTTTGGGTGAGTATGGATAGTACCCAACATCTCACATTTCCATGATCCATGCCATGTATATCACTGATGACATGCAGCAGTAGGAGGCATGGCTGCACTGGTTATTGATGAGAGAATTTGGACACCTCATGATGTATCTTATGTCCATGTATTTTATTTTTTTTGGGATATGTCTCGTGTATTTACATGTATTTCTGTTTGGGATATATATCATGTTCATGTATGTACTTGGGTTTGGGAAAAAGTGTGACTCTCACATGATGTGGCATAAGGGACCTTATTTATATTGTTCTGATGATACATTCCACATGTCCATTACTATATTGTTTCTCCATGACTTTCATAGTGATGAAGTAAGGAGGCAACAAGAATATTTGTTTCTTTGGTTACTCTTGGGAGAGTATAGGATGATTTCTTCCCATACATTGCATGATGATGATAGAGGATGGAAACAAGATGCCTTACTAAGGTGGCTTCTCTTGAGAGAATATGGCCACTACATTTGGTACAATAATGATGTGGTGTGGAAGCAAGAGGCATTGTTGTTGTGGCTTCTATTGAGAGAGTATGGCTCTCTTACTTGTTTTCATCATGATCTAGCATGGTAGCAGAAGGCTTTGCTGCAGTGGTTGTTATTGGGAGAACATGGATTCACATTGTTCATGTTCATCCATATGTCTCTACTTCTTTTTTTTCACTATGTTGATGTTATGTTTGGTTCGTACATGGCAAACAGGGCTAATGATGAGAACATTGATAGATACAATCTATTCTATGTATCATGGGTTGGAGAGATAGTTCATGAGTTGGGACTTTCCACTTTGGGAATGAACCTGTTATCACTCATAAAAATGAAGCATCATTTGACAAAGTCCTAGAGGTTCATGTGTCAAAGGTAAGGTCATAGAATTCATTTTTCATTACTTGGTCAAAGAAATTTTTTAATTTAGTCTATCCTAAGGTCTAAACCCACCCTCATTCAAATCCTCTTATGTTACATCAATCATGATTTTCTGAAAAATTTCAATTTCCAAGGTTTCTTTACCGAAAATGTATTTTAAGCCAAGAAACCACAGTTTCATAGAGAAACACACTGATAAAAGTCACTTTTCTCTATGAAACTGCTGATAGTTTCATAGCAAAAACATTTAAATTTACACTAGATACGCTACGAAAGTGCGGTTTCCTGTCTGTCTTATCAGATTAGCTGTTAGGTGTTAGAATATCATTGGGAAAGGGTAAGTTAGATGCCATTCGAGTCATGGAGGGATAAAATAAAATTACATGGTCAGGTCTGAAGTCATCATCATCAGTTTAGGTATGTATGAGTCATCATTGAGTCATGAGAAGACATCAAAAATTCAAAATATTTCCTAATTCAGTCATTTCTCATTCTTCATTCCTCCTTTGCAGGATATTGAGCTCTGGAGAGCTATTTCATTGAGCCAAAATTGTGGCTAGTGTTTTCAAAGGTTTACAAAGATTACTGATCAAGTGAGGCTGAACACTATCAAGTGAGGTTGAACACTATCAAGTGAGGCTGCAAATTATCAAGCGAGGCTGTGAAGACATTAAAGAAACCATGGAAGAAAAAAGAAGGAAAAATAAGGCTGGAAAATGTTTGAGATATGAAACAACAGATTTGAATTTGATCAATGAAGACCCAATAGCCGTGGAAGTCTTCAGAAGGAAAAATGTTGAAAGTGATTCTAAGACTTTAGATGACACACAACACTTACTAAAATTGACCCAACCATTGAGGAAAGAAGTCAAACATGTCAGAAGGATGAATTTGCAACTACAGTCTACTAATATAAGGTTGAGAAATTAGGTTAAGGACCTCTAGTAGCAGCTTGAATTAATCCATGATGAATTGCAAAACAAAGGTCTAAAAATAACAATGCTTGAACAACCAATAGCTCAACCCATCATAAATGAGGAAGGAATGCATCAAGGATGATAAGGTGAGTTGGTTTAAGGTTTTTAAGGCTAATGACATGTTAAAAGAAATATTTTGGCACTTATGAGGAATATTTTTCAAATTACACAAAAATCTAGAAGTTCAACACTCTTTAGCAGTTTCGTAGCATGTCTGGGCTTGAAGAACAACAAAACGCTACGAAACTGTCTTGTTTTCGTAGCGAAATTTTTTTAAGGTTTCTGAGCAACTAAAAAATAATTTTAGAAATATGAAAGAGGTTTTTATTAATCATCGACCCAACTACAAAAACCTCTCTCAATTTCTGCAAATTCATTAGGAGGTGGCATAAATTGATAAATTAAATTCGCTATGAAACTATTGTTACGAAACTTTCCTGTACATGACTGTTTTAGCAGTCAACTTCAAGTTTCGTTTCTGGCCAAATTAAAACGTTTTTTAGAAATAAAAATGAGGTTTTTCTTCAGCACAAACCCTGCTACAAAAAAATCTCTCAGTTTCTGCAAATCCATCAGGGTTTGGAAATTATACACTCATCTTGGAGGCCTATTGTTTCCAAATTTTCACTAGCCAGAATGGTGAAAAAATTGTAAAATTTGACTTGGAGGAGGTCCAACTCATCATTCACATGGCATAATGATACATCCGCACTCCAGAACACTCAAAAGGTTAGTTGGTTGAAGTTTATAAGGTTTATTAAATGTATTTGTTGAGTTATTTAATGAATGAAGAGTCCTTTTTGGATTCAAACTCTGCAAAACAGAAATATCACTAAGAAGTCTCCAAGTGAACTAATCCTATTTGAAATAGGCCTTTGAGGTGGGATTTCGAGGTTAGCAAGGTGGAAAATCATTTGTGTGAGTCCTAATTCTATAAAGGACTTATTTTTAGACTTAGAAGGGGTTGGGAGATGTTAGGAAGGCACTACTCTTGTAATCTTTGTCTATCAGTAATATACAGTTGCAACAACTTATTTCAGACTTGAGATTCATCTATGTGTTCTTATGTATGCTTCTTATATCAGCCTTTTACTTTATCCCTATTTTTCTAGTTGTATGATCACTTGGAATTCATGATCACATGCTCCAACTTCCATTTATACACCTAGTCTTCTATTTTGTCATGCTTTATTAGTTTGCTTGTGTATAATCACTTGGAATTCATTGTTACATGCTCCAAATTCCTGTATGCATATAGCTTTCTATTCTATCCTTCATGTGTGGTTTTATAAGAACATAATTGCCTCAGCTTCTATGAGATAGATTGTCTTGTGACTTGGTTTTCATATTGACTCCATAAGCCCAATGGTAGTAAACCTTATACATCTTTCACCTACACAAAAACACATTCAATCCAATTCAGAGTTAGCCATATGCTTTTAAGTTGTTCATTGAATATCCTTTATCCTTTTCAGAGAGCCCTCTCAAGCTGGAAAGGCTAATTTCCAGTTACAAGTGATTTGAAACAGTTACACTGAAGTTTTCTGATCAACAACCAATCAAGTACGATTTTGGTGATAACATAACCACTTCATTTCATGTATCTCATGTATAGAGGACATATTTGGACATCATATGGTTGCCACTTGGAGATTCATTGATGAGGATGAATATCTAACTTTTCAGTTGGAGGCCATTCTAGACATTCTAGAGAGGCAACTTTGGAGCTATACATGCATGACACATTGTGATAGATGGAAATTCCTTCCATACGAGGATGCCATTTGGAGGGAGGATGTTTGTTGTAGCATCCACTTTTGCAATTGCTTGAGGACAAGCAACATTTTAGTGGGGAGGAATGTAATATTCCCAATTTTCTATCAGATAATTGGAATATTAGAGTTCTAAATTTTCTTAATTAATTAAGTAAATAAGAGGGTGGAGTGGCCCATAAACCCCATAGATGAATAAAATCCACTTTTGATGTGTGTATGTGGATATTTTAGAGCTAGATATAAATTTTGGAGTAGTGGAGCAGCTTCATAAATGAAGGAATAGTGGAGATCATGGATCTTAAATGTAAAATCATGAGGATATTGGAGGAGGTCAACTAAGATCATAGTGCATTTAAAGTAATATCATAAAGCACTTATGATGAGATAGTAGAGGAAGTGGTGAATCTAACGCACACATTATGGAGAGAGTGGGAATTTAATGAAAAACATGATGGATATCATGGAGAGACAACACAATCTTCATGGAGGCTAGTGGCCACATAGGTAGCATAGTTATGAGGTGGGCCTAGGCTATGGAAGGCTCACAATCTATACAATGAATATGGAGGCACAATAGAGGGTGAGCTTGGTACTATTATTTCTGATATGTTTAGATCTAGATTTGTCACTTGACATTTCTATGCATGCTTATGTTGTTTAGCTAAGTCTGCAATGCTGTTTAGCACAGGGTATTTCTGTGCGAAATTCCCACCCTTACCCACGGGGGACTTTGAGTGCATACTCTAGGAAGTTTTATATTGAGCTATATTCCTCATCAGGCATTGGTGCCATCCTCAGGAGGTTGTTTCTAGAATTCTAGCTAGGAAACCAGTGGAGGATTCATCCTTTCAACTTTTTCTTCAAGGTCAGTCTTCCAGGAGCTATACATTCATATATAGCATTTAGGCCAACAATTCATACCTCCTTGCAGCAGCAATTCCCCAAGGGATTGCGCAGTCTAGTATTGGAGGAAGGAAGTTTCCAGTATTTCAACTGGAAATCCTGTGAGGGATCATCCCTCACTTTGTATTAATTGTTTCCATCATTCCAGAGCTAATTTGACATATATATTCGTAGGCTATTGAGCCTCCCTCCTTGATAGCACAATTTTCGGCAGCAGTTGTGTAGCAGCAACTGCATTCAGTGGAAGAGGTTGGAGGAGCTATATCTTGAGCTTCCAACTTGAGGATACAGTGAAGGGATCAAAATTTCTTGCATAGATCTGATTGTGTGACATATTGCAACCATCTATTTTTCAGATCTTGCTTTAGATCTGCATACCCAGCAGTTGTATAGTGAAGCCTTAAGAGGGTGATCTTTATAGATTCATAGATCTAGAAAATCCTTTCTGTGTTATCTTGGGTATCCATCACATAGCCTAAATCTAAAGTTTTAGCATCATCGGAGCTCCTAAAATGCCTAGATATATATATTTCTATTTTGCTGGCAGTTGTAGTCCCAACAGTTATAGCAAGGACAATGCAGTTTTCCTTCCAGCAGTTACGCAATCCCTCTTGTGGGATCATTTCAGGGTTATTCTAGGACATCTCTTTGACTTGAGTGTCTCGTATTTTGAGGATTGTTGTACTGGTTTATCCACCTCCTATTAATCAAATGGCTTAGCTTCTCTGTACATTTTGATGTTTTATTTAGATTAATTGTTTACTTTGTTGATGTTCATCTATTGTGTTTTTGTATTACTGCATTCTCCCTTTTGGGATATTACTAATAATCACTCATTGGAGTCTCAAACGCCAAAATTTAATCTCCATCAATGGATAATATTAATTATACTTCATCAATAGAAGTATCTAGAGAAATCTCAAACATACTTAATTAAATAACTTTAATCTACCACATTTCTTAATTTAGACTTAGAAAATATTTTAATTATGGAAAATTAATTTAATTAAGGCATTTCTGAGCCTTATTTCATGAAAAAAATTCTGGATTTTTGAGATCTCATGTTCCTTATCCCCTTATCACCATTTGAGTCTAGAGCACAATGCCATGTTATCATATCCATAAAAAACTAATAGAAATCACTTATTGTTAACACTGGAAAATCGTACAAGAAGAAGACGACATTATTTAATGTCAGACAGAAGGATTTACAGGGCTGAAAGACATTAGAGAATTTGGAAAGTATTTAAAAAGCTCTAAGGTCTGAGGAAAAATCAAATTTGTGCAATTCATAAATACTTTTGCATGCATAATCCTTCTAAAAAAGCTCCTTTGCACGCCTTTTAACCCAAAATGTGCACAATCCTGGGAGTGGTGAAAGCCACTTTCTGGGACCACGAAAAGAACACTCCAGGACAGTGATTTCACACTTGAAGCCACCTAAGGACAACCACCAAAGGCTCCTTAGACATAAATGGAGCACACAATGAAATATTTGTGGCACATAATGGAATCATCCCCCTCTCTTGGGTCACCATACATAATGTACCAAGGGAGGGAAGGAGGATTTGAATTCTCCTATGTAAGGCCACCAAGGGATGAAGAATGTGAGAGGAAATTGTTATGCTGGCCAGAATTTCCCCAAGAAATACTAGCAGTGTGAAATCCAAAGCTAAGATAGAGGGGACTCAATTATTGGCCATCCAACAAGTTCAGTCCATCACAGTAGAGAGAGGGAGACTTTGCACTGAAGCAAGCTTGAAAGTAAAGACATCCTTGCATTGGGACTTAGAACCCAAGCTCTAAGGGCCCTTTGGCAAGAGGGTTAAATATTCATCCTCATTTACTACCAACACTCAATAAGAGGGGCCGAAAGAGCCACCGTTTGGATTATTGCAGTTGTTTGACTCTATTTAGATCTTTTTTTTTATTTGTTTTAGTTTTAGTTTATATATGCATGTTATTTCCCTATCTAGTATTTTTCTGATTCTAGCATGTTCCACTAACTTTCTTGACTCCACTTATTTTTATGCGTGTTACCAATAACTTAAGAAGGTAAAAAATACCTCTTAAGTTGGTGTGATTTCATACATGCGTGCACCAAAAACACTAACACAGGATTGGCAACTCCACTGACATTTATTTCCAAGTTTATGTGGTTGTGCCTTTTTGCAGAGACCCCTGTCTGTGCAGTGGAGTGGAGGTGAATTTCCCCATTTTTCTCTTGCAGTACCTGGTTCATCCCAAGTGATAGACTGAAGCAGAACAACTCCAAAAAATTACTTTTGCAGGAATTTGTGTGCTTTTCCTTCTGACAGACGCGCCCAGGGCATGCGTTCAGAGCTGACCCACATGCAGACATCGTGCCTGTTGTAACCTTTTGCGCACAAAAGACAGAATGAGAAATTTCTCCCACATTTCTATCTTTTCCTGCTCTTAAAGTGCTTGGAATCCCATAATACATCTACCAGCACTGGTTGAGGTACCTCGCAGCTTGCTAAAGTTCACTCTTAGCTTTTTTTTTTTAGGCTTAGTGTCAGTTTTATTTCAAGTTGATTTTTGCAAAGTTCACACTTAGTTTAAGTAGGGGTGGAAATTAACTTGCATTCTGAAAAAAATTTATGTTTTACAAA
Organism: Pinus albicaulis; assembly: GCA_034641835.2. Classification (NCBI taxonomy): domain Eukaryota; kingdom Viridiplantae; phylum Streptophyta; class Pinopsida; order Pinales; family Pinaceae; genus Pinus; species Pinus albicaulis. The sequence continues at coordinate 756,999,942 of CM076581.1, read as the reverse complement.
TTTAGGTACCAACACACCTAGATAATTAACCAAAGTAAGTGGCCCAAGTCCACGCATGCTTAGCTAGTTCTTTTTTCTAGTGTAAAAGTTATTAGTTTAGTTCAATTTTTGCACTGGGATTTCGGGACCAGGATTGAATTATTGATAGAATAGAAAGTAATATTTGCTACCTTTCCACCCTTTGGTGATCCTAGGAAAGCATATGAACACTCTCTATTCACAACTCACCATCTCCCTTTAGTTGATCACATAGATTAACTAGGAAAAATAGAAAGCAACCCATATCTGCACTTGTTTTTTTTTTTAGCAAAGAACAATACAACATAGTTTAATAGGGGATTTTGAAAAGGATCATCATATATACACACGTTAAAACTATATGATTTTCCACTTCTTTATCACACACAACCACACACTAAGCAAAGAAAAGACACCTAAAAATAACTTAACAAAAATCACTAAATTCTCCCCACAGGGGCCACAAAAGAATTTATAGTTTAAGTTAGGATCAAGGGGGTAGGCATCCAATAAGCCACCTTGATCATTATTCATCTTGAAACATAGAAATTGATAGTTTAGGGAGCTTTAAATCCACCTATCAACCCATAAAAAATAAAACCCAAGCGCAGCAGAGACCCGTTTCAGAGGGGGTTAGGCTTAGGCGCAGTGCGGGTAGGTATTAGTCAGGGCTACCTGACTTGGCTGATACTCGGTATTGTTAGCTGAATTACTAAGAATCCAAAGACTTGAATTCTCACGTGGGATGGTGGTACTTAGTGTCCAAAACTAGGGCATCCTTTCCCCATAGGTTACGGTGCAGTAAAGCACTCGATCCTCTACCCTGTAATATTCCCAATTGGGAAATGCAGCAATAATAAACAGTTATGTAGAGAAATAACACAGATCATCTAAGTAAGAGAAGGAGGCCAATATGGAGACCCTTATTTAACATTTATAATATCAAATTATATGTACAATGAAACCCATAAGATGTACAAGAGAAAATAGAAGTCTCCAATGAAGAAAAATCCTCAAAAAGAGGTACTGCAACCATACACATGAACGAACACTGCCTTGACAACGTTATTTTTATTAGGCTGCAATAGATATTGATTAAAACTTAGATCTAGAGCAAAATAATGCATTAAAAGTCATATCTATGATAGATCCATACAATATAAAGACTCTTATTCAAAATCCCCTTGGGGTTTTCAGCAATACATGAAGCACATGGAGTAGATCTGAGATCTAAAGCTGCAGATCTGCAGAAATATTCAGATATTTAGGGATATTCAGATATATGCAGATCATATCTGAAATGTGTAATATGTTGATCCTCTACAATGGATCTCAAAGGTGAAGGGCATATCCCCAACACATGAAAATCACTCCTCCAGGAAGTTATGCCAAAAGTCCTTGCAAAATCACCTACAGAAAAACACAGATCTGGAAGGAAAACTGTGCTGTAGGGTTTAAGATATGTTTGGCCACATGCCAAGATCTGAATTTGATATTCCATTGATCCAATACTCTCTTGCCAATGGGATAGAAGCCTTCCCTACTGAAAAGGAGCACTAGAATGGTCTAGATCTGAGTAGATCTAGCCTCCACTTGATGCAACTTACAAAGACAACCAAACCTTCAATAAGATCTACATTGTAGTTGGAAGAAGAAGCTTGGCCTTCATCCTAATAGTGGAAAATAAATGCAAACTCTTCCAAGAGGCCTCTCAAGGAAAGAGATGGAATTCCTAAATAGGAAGACCTTGTGCTAAATATCACAATTCTCAGCTAAAAAACAAGAGAGTGATATATGTCTAAACAGACAATATATTCAGAAATATAATGTTCATCAACAACCTTCTCATGTTTCCATCCTCTTCCTTTTATAAGTTTAAAGCTTGAAAAACCCTAAACCACCTTCAATGAAATAGTTCCTTTCACATGAGCCATCTCCATCTAAAACTGCATTGTGCCTCATTGATGGCCACTCCTCTAAGACAACGTTGTAGATTTGGTCATGGTTGACCCATTCAAAAAGTCCAACCCCTTTCACACCTAAGGGTGCTTGCTAACATAGCCAAGATTTATCCTTTTTCACATTTGGCATTGATTTATTTGCTACTGACGAGTTTTATGATCCCCCTTTGCATTTTTATTCATGAAACATAAAAATAAAACAAAAATTAATATTCCCATTAGCTTAGGACTAATTGGGAATGTTACAGTCCTCCCCTCCAAAATATTGCTTTTTCTCAAGAAATTGATAAGGTGAGTGCTGCAACTCTTCTCCTTCTCCATTGGTGACACAAACATGTGATAAGCTTCCTCCATAAGCTAAGTGTTCACCAATCCATCCCTCCATGAATTTCTCCTCCAAAGTTCTCATGATATGCAAATATCTCATCTCATAAGGAGACAATAAATCACATGAAACAAACATGGTTTGCCCAATGTTCTCCCTGAAATATGTAACATAAGTTACATGGAGAATATCCATCTCATAGGGCACATACCTGCCTTCCCCCCTTCCTCCATAAATCCCCATAAAAAGTACAAGTACATCATCAATATAGGGGATCAAAACAACATATATGAAAATAGAAATTTGTGCATATGGAGGTAGGTCATAGTCCCACATGTGGAACCAACGCAGTGCATCTCCTGCCTGCATTAGATCTAGATGTGGTAAGTGATTTTCCCACCACTTACTTGATGTCCATACCATCTCACCATAGCTGGAAGTGTGAGATATATTTGGTGCCTTAGGGAAGCACCCATCATGCTGCAAAATCTCCCTTTGTCCACCAAGGGAGTGGCCATGTTCAGAAATAGTTTTGGCCCAAAGTTTTCCATGAAGTTTAAAAGGTTCAATACTCCTCCTCGGAGTCATGACCTGCATATACATGATACAAGAAGACATAAAATCATAAAATAAAGCATGATTTACATAAGTATGCTCTTCACCAATAATCCTCCTCAAACAAATGGAGTGGTGCATAGATCTATCTCCTCTTTCAAAAGTAGAAAGAAGAGGCTAAATTAACTCTCTCATAGAGTTATGTTGTTGCTCCATCTCCACATGGTGCATGCATCTTTGACAATGTTGATATAGTTCTCCTTCAAAGCCCTCTCAATAGTAGCACCTCATGATGATGTTGTTGATCTTCATGGAATATGTGTGGCCGAAACAAAACTCTTCATAAGCTGTTTGTAGCAACTTCTCCTTGAGCTTGGAGGCTCTAGACAATAAGATCCTACCATGATCATAGATGACTCCATCTAGGACTAAATAGTGCTCATCATGTAGTTGGTCATCAATAATCATGCATGTGTGAATATACTTGGAATAATCCACCAACAGTTGAGATTTCCAATATGGATCTAGACTCCTCAACAATGACAGTGATGTTGATCTATCAACTGAAATGTTTGTCATGTGGCTACTCCTTTATTTGACATCTCCTATACCAAAGGTATGTGCTAGAAGGTCATCCCTTCCCCTCTTCTCCTCCTTGACATACCCTGTTATCACAAAATCTGACCCTGATAGGCTGCTGATCAAGTAGACTCTGAGTAACTATTTCAAACCAAACTTTAAGTTGAGGCTTAGCCTCCTCAACCTGAGAGGGCTCTCTCAATAGGTTTAAGATTTTGAATTAAGGATTAGATGGCTAAATCTAGGAATAAATTGGATAAAAGTGTATAAATGGTTGAATTACTGATCAAAAAACATCTATTGGGCTACAGAGTCAAGGTATGTTTCAACAAAACATCAAATTTAGCTTAACATGGAAATCAGGGCATTTCAGAGTTTTAGATGTATCAGCAAAACAGTAACACAGTGAATAAAACACCGTTTACAAACATATGAAGGAAGTTAGATCATTTTCCAATTAATTCTAAGTAACACATGTTCATACCACTGCAAATAGGTAGATGAGGAAAGACATAGGAAGATCAAACACCAAAAACTATTTCTAAATCCTGAGTAGTAAAGCCAATATCTGTATTAAGATGAAAACACACAGTCTGTTATAATAACATAGTTTGCTTGTTAATGAAAATTTCCAAAATTTAGCAATTCAAATTCATGTATCTTATAGAGTCATCATTACAATCTTGGATTCCCTTATCCATCTTAAAGAGAATTCGAATTTCTAAGTTTGACTCCTATATGCTCCTAAAACAGACTCTTAATTACATCTGACAGTTAACTGTCTCTTCTAGAAGTCATAGTACAAATATGAGTAAAACTCCTTATTATGTCTAAAAAAACCTTATCTAAGACTTAAATAATATCTCTGACAGCTATTTCGCCATATCTTTGACCTTGATGATGCCTCTAATCTTGTTATGCAATCATGTTGATTCATGTCTTATCTGCCCTACAAAACAGGGAACATGTTTCCTGTAATTTAGATTTTACCTTCATTGATGATCTTCAAACCCTTCTGCTAGAAATATTGAATTTTTCAGATAAGTGACATGTGTTATCATTTCCATGGAACCATGCCTTTTCTGCCTGTACAAAAATTAAGCCTTTGAAAAAGTATAAAGAGAGATGATATGGCTACGCTACGAAAATAGTAGCTGTTTTCATAGCGCAGAATCTGTATCTTTGTAAACATCTCTTAACCATCCACTTTATTTTTCTTTGACACCTGAAATTTCATCTGTGAGCCCTTTCCATCCACCACCAGCAACAAAATTTAGAAACCAAGTGTTTTTACCCTCAAAACCCTTATAAAAATATTCAAAAATGCACCTACAGTAGTTTCGGAGCACGCTACGAAACTACTATGTATGTCATTTTTACACAGTTTTTCACAATTCTCAGAATTTAAGAATATTTTCACCTTTTAATGATTTCCATGATGTCTATAGACCTTAACAATAAAAATAATTCAAATTTTAAATGTCCTCAAAATGTTATGTCCTTCCCAAGAACAAGACTGTATTAAGGATTTGTCACATACTGCTCTTGTTCCATCTCTGTTGTAGCTGACCTTTAGACTTTTTCAATTGAATTTCAAGATATTCAATCTACCTCTTCATTCTCATGTTAGTAGTCCTCAATTTAACATTTATCATTCTCATAAATCTTGCCTCTTTGATTGCAGGGACAATCCAAGTAAAGTACTGAGCTTCACTGCTAATTGTTTCAGGTTTTGAAACTCTTTCAACCTCCCACAGAGCCCTTATTTTGTTGAAGTTTGTCTTCTCAATAGCATGTCTTCTTTCTTTCTTATTAAGCTTAGTAGTTTCAAGATTAGCTAATCTCAAATTTTCTTTAATTTCTTCATAACTGCTCTTTTCTCTTTGAATGTTGAAAAATATGTTTTTTTCACCTTCAGGCATTAGTGATGATAGGTCTATGGGCTCTTCATAAACATTGGAAACTTCCTCTACTTTATCTAACTCAATATTTAGCTCTTGCAACTTTTTTTGATTGCCTAGTTAAAGGCCTTATGGGCTTGAACACAAACTCTGAAATTTCATCATCAAAATCTAGCTTTTTGGAATATTTCATCTTCTTAGATTTCCCTTCATCTAATTTTATAAAGTCTGCCTGAACTAAAGGAGATTCTTCAATATCAATAGCCTGTAAAATATCATTCAAATTACCCTTTAAACTTGGACCTTCTTTTGAAACCACTGTTTCGCCCCTTTCCTTTGCTATTTTACTTATAGTTAATATTTTCTGGGGGATTTGCTGGTTGAATGTTCTTGTACTATTTCATTAACTTTAGTTGTCCTCTTTTGAGCAGGTTTAGGGGTCTCTTGAATAATCATTGATGTTTTAATCTCTGGCTCTTTCACTTGCTTTCTGGGTTTCAACTTGACAAATCTTTTTGATCTTGTCTCTATAGGGTCACTAGTTTCTGATGGTGATTTTTCTTTAGTCTTAGGGCTAACACCTGTTTCTTGTGTTTCCACCCCAAATCCACACAAAAGAAAAAATGTAGACCATTCTCTATTTATCCTCTAAAGTTCATGTAAAACTATCAATTTAACTAGACCATGATGGAAAAGTGAAGTTTCACATCCTTGAGTCTTCATTTTCACTTTATCTGCCATCTTAACGAAACTTTGAAATAGGAAGAAAGGCAAATCCAAAGAAATTATTCCATTAAAATGCAATGAAATGATAAGAATAAACCTTATGGTATCTTCCCTCATAGGTGAAATACCTTTGAATGTTGAAGAGCAGGTTGGCATATGTGTTCTTGATGTAACTTCTTGGAAATGCTTTAGTTAAGTCTATCTGTACAAAATCTGGCTTCAGAAATATTTTACAAGGTTCCATCTCAAACCTGAAGTTTTTAAACCATCTTTAAAGAGCAACGTTTTTGTAGCGCAAAAGCAGTTTTTAACATTGTTTGCGCTACGAAAACGTGGTTTCGTGGCTTAATCATTTTTTTTTTAAATGGTTAAAAACTTGACTCTCTAAACATGGTATGAGACTGTCAAGGCATGAAATAAGGTTGTTGGACTTTATTATGTGAATGAAAATGAGACTCTAACCCTATCACTTAACCCCTAAAAACTTAAAATGACTTAACAAATATCTAAAAACCATGACTAGGAACAAAGAAAATTGTCCAAGTTTGGAAAATTATTTAATAGTGATAACATACCCCATGCCAAGTGTATATGATGGAAGGTTTCTATCCCCTCCTTACTGCCCTTCTTGTATATGCACATGCTCAAATGAAGATGGAAGTTTTCAAAAATTAGTCTCCCATGGAATACTATCATCTATCCAAAAGCCCCTTGGTCTTGCCAAAGTATGCATGTGAGGCCACCATCTCATACCATTTATGAAAGATTTCTCTTCAAGTGAGATCATCTTCTGAGTCTTCATAGCCAAGGACTATCCTCCTTTCCCCATGATGGTGTATTTCTCCATTCTTGCAGCATCTTCTCTCAGGGCAGTATGAGATGAGAGAGTGGACAATGATGATAAGGGGAAAATATTTCCCTCCTCCTTAAGCTCCCCCAACACTCTCATCGTTGTAGTATGGTCTTCTAATGATCCCTTCCTTATTGGATCCATGAATGGAGCATCAAGGTGTGAGACTTCTTTCACTAGATCTAAATCAAGTGGTCTCCTAGGTGGTTTCCCACAAGACAATGATGTCTCATGGATCATCCCCATATGCATATGAGATGGGATCATCATATCCCTGCATCCATTGCGAAAATTGACCTCTGTTTTTTGTGTGGAAGTTTCATGAAGATGGGGTTTTACTCTTAAGGATGCAAGAGTGCTTCTGATTGGAGAAATTTATCCATCCTTCCCTCCATGTAATAGTGGACCATCTCCTGCCATATCAGCGCTGTGATCCATCCTTTTTCCTTCTCCTCCTACCTTCTACAAGATCTCATAGTCTAAGGTGATTTCCTCATATGTCATTAACCCATGCAAACCCAACATCTCCTTAGTGTCAAGAGTTTTGATCACAAAGGAATGATCTAGCATAGTGTGTGTCCCCAAGAATGTATCCAATGTTGGAACACACTTCCTCCATTGTTTTGTCTCATTGTCTATCATCATAGACACATGCTGCTCATGCTCTTCATATGTAAGACCCCTTGGAGGTTGATCCCTTAGAGCTTCTTGCAAAGATACAAGAGCCTTTCTAGTGGAAGCAATTGCTTCACCTCCATCTCCAAATAAAAGTAGATCTCCTCCTGCTGTCACAACGTTGGAGGATATTTCCAACTCTTTCTCTTCCTTCTCCTCATCAATGGAGAATGCCTTATCATTAAGAGATCCTTTTTCTTGATCTCCTCTTGAAAAATTAACCCTCATGTATTATTCTTGAGAAGAATTTTTTTGCTGAAGTGGGGCCTTTGCCCTTGGAAAATCATGTAGCATATCTTTAACCCCCTCAACATTGTTATGGAATGGGGTTGGATTCATGGATCCTTCCAACTCATGCAAATATTATGAATCCTTGGGTTTATTTTTCTCACCCAAGGAAGTTTCAGATGGCTTCAAATCAAATCTTTTCACTAACCTCTAAGTGAACTTTGCATAAGTAGATATGTTTACATTTTTCAAGGAAGAAGATTCAAATAACCACCAGGCATAAGCCTTACCTTGGATATGTAGCGCTGCTACTCTCATGGCTTCTTCTTCTGAAACCTGATGCAGCTGGAAATATGTGTCTAACTTCTTTACCCAAGACTTGGTTGAGTTCTTGGGTGATCCATCAAAAGTAGGTAGAAAGATGCTACCCAAAGTGTGCTGCATGCACCCTATTATTCTCTTATATTTGTTGGATCTTATTTCTTCTTTCAGTTGACAAAACTCTAGGAAAATTATATGCTCCTTGAATCTTCTAGACTGAGATTCATATTCTTGGAGATAGTCACCAAGAGTCTTCTATTTTGGTGTCTCTCCTTCTGCTTCTCCTCTTTCTAGGAATGTAGGAATGCTAAAACATTGTAGATATGATTGTGTGGTTGAATGCTCACACACATAATATGAAGAACTGAGGATTTCTTCTTGTGAAATTATCCTTGAGGGATCTGTATGTCTTTCCTTCCTCACTCCCCTGATTTCTCTTTTCAGCTCATGCATAGTTTAGAACAGAGTTTTTGAGAACTCTTTCCCTTTCAATCTTCCAGATAAAGAGGTTTCACCCTTGTCTTCTTTGTCTTCGGTGTAATAAAAATTCTTCTATGTCTTCTTTTCATGAAAAGAAATATTATCTTCTTAGAAAGCACAGGTTGTACCAAGATGATTGCTCTGATACCAGTGTAATATTCCCAATTGGGAAATGTAGTAATAATAAACAGTTATGCAGAGAAATAACGCAGATCATCTAAGTAAGAGTAGGAGGCCAATATGGAGACCCTTATTTAACATTTATAATAGAAAATCAAATGCACAATGAAGCCCATAAGATGTACAAGAGAAAATAGAAGTCTCCAATGAAGAAAAATCCTCAAAAAGAGGTACTGCAACCATACATATGAATAGCTAGTCTGTCGGCGCCTCTGCTTTTTCTTGTAGTGTCAATTTAAATATTGGGAAATGCAGAATGTGAAGGAGCAAGAATTAGAGGAAATCAACTACAAACTAAAGAAAAAATATGAATATAGCAGTAAAGGGCATACTATGTAGCAGTCCAATGAATTGCTGAAGAAAAGAGACAAAAAAATTGTCATAAGTGACAATATGGAAGAAGTTAGTAATTGCAGAAAACAAGAGGGTAAGGATGACAAGGTGGAAATAAGAATAAAATTTCAGCAATTAAGAGATGAAGGTAATCAACAATCAGAAGATTTATTGGACAGATAAATTGAACTGATAAGAAGGATAATGATGAAAGTGTCTCAGAAGAAGACATCAATAAGAAATAAAAGAAGCAGTAGCAGCAAAAGGAAGACAGCAACAGACTGTGAAAGTACAGCTAGTGGAGCAAAGCAGCATAAAGTGTGGAGACCTGGAGAAAAGCAAAAAACAACAACAACAATAGATGACAAACTACAAAACAAGGTGTGGGATCCAGGAAGACAAAGATTAAAAGCACATGATCAGGAGATCATGATTATTTTAACCTTAGGAGTCTGATGCAAGAGCATTAGGCTCATAAAATCCTTTGTATTTTAATAGATATAGGGGTCTTTTATTTTTAAAAGAATATTGGGTTATTATGTAATTATTAATGTTTTTGAGTGATTTTAATGAGAGCTATTAAATATTGAGAGAAATTTGTAAATGTTCCCAAATGATTGGAGAACATGAGGGAAGTAGGATAGTTGAGATTCCATAGGAAATGAGAGATTTGAAATTTAATTGTAATTCCTAAAGTAGAATTGGTTCCATGATTTTATGATTTTGAAAGGATATTTAGGGATAAAGGATAGATTTTAGGACTTAGAGGATTTGGAGGATTTTGTTGAGATAATGGACGATCTGAGCCTAAATTGGTTCATAATATTTTGTATAAAAATTGTAAGCCTCAAAGGCATAAAGGAGACATTAGTAGAGAGTAGAAAGTAGTGTTTTTAACAAACAAGGGGTTTGTTGTTGTAAGCCTACGGGAAAATTGATAGAAAGGCCATTTATCAGAAAATCAGGCCTGAGAGAAGAAGAAATATTTGTAATTGTTTAGTTGTATATATACAGATAAAATTAGATCCTAAAGTGTGTGATTATGTGTTGAATGACTCTACTTACATCTCATGTGGAAATAAGGGTTTGGTATAATAAATATGTGCGCAGGTAATTTGAATAAAATCAAAAGAACTCGGTTATTATGAGACTGTGCATTTTAAGCAATTGAAGATTTAATTGGTGCTTGAATTCTAGAGAAATTTCGTATGCCAAGATTGAGCATCGATTACAGGATGAATCGATGCTTCTAAAACAAAGAACTTGGCCCTCAATTTGTTGGCAATTCTCATTTCACAAAGGCGGAGAGAATGCAAAATAAGGTTGCCGAGAGTTGAAATGGAGCTGATGTCGAGTGGCAAGCGAAAGAGTGCAGGTTTGAATATGGAAGCGGAATCACAAAGGAAATGAATTGAATTTGTGTGGAACAAAACAAAAAGTCTGGAAAGAATAAGCAAGAGGAGCTTTTGTCAAATGAGTAAAGTGGAACCATGAATCAAGATGGTATGGAATCAAAAAGAAACAGAATAGTGAAGGTGGTTTTTAAAACCAACCAATGGTTTTCGCACAGCTCTTGAGTCGTAAGTGGTAATTTATTGAGCGAACGTGATAGCGTTTAGAAGCCGACACGTGGTATCCTAATACCACCTATTTCATGTGAGTTTGGAAAACCAAAGGGCGTGCAAGTTTGTTATGCGATAATCGTTGGATCGTTGGGTTGGACTGTGATGAATTGTCAGCCATCCGATTTGATGAACGATGGATGATGAATAAGTACGTTGAAATGAAAGTGGGCCCGTATATGATTCAACTTGTAAGTTGAGCCTCGAAATATGTGCATTTTTGTTGACCGGCGGAAATGGTAAGTTATAAAGTGTTATATTAAATTTATAACATAAAGTTTATGATTTGAAGAATATTATGTTATGCGGGGTGATAAAGGTTAAAATATATGTGGGGCTGAAATTATATGGTTTTATCCAAAGTCAATTAATAAAGCTTAAGTGTGAGAATTCGGGTTGAAATGCATATGGATATGCATTAATGAATTGAAGGTGCATAATTAATCACACTTAAGATTTTGGTAAAGCAGATATGATTGGTGATTTGGGTTTATTCCAAAGTTCAAAGGATTTGTCAAAGTGGGTATTATAATTATGGTTAGTAACCAGAATTATCAACAAATGAAATAGCTTCTGCTTAAGAGTATTTAAATTCATAAAGGTTTAGACTTTATATAGGAGTAAAGAAAAGCTTCCGCATATGAAGAAAACTTGGGATTGTTTAAAGGGGTATGAAACCTTAATGAACAGAATAAATTTCTGAGTATGAGATGGAAAATTCTGGGAATGAATGTGACATGTATTTTTACATGGAGAATATGGGTTTTTGCTACTTAGACAGCATCAGCAATGGTACCTTCAAAATGAAAGGAAAAACTATGAGTGTTTAATGAACATATTGTCAATTCATCAAGTGTTTTACTTTGATATATGCTATATCCAAGCTCATAAGAGGTGTTTTGTATAAGTCTATTTAGCTCAATAGAAATTTTTCCATGGAGGGAAAAGTTACTATGTGCCAATTTGTTTAATAAATACAAGGATTTCATATCCTTGACATGAGAAAGTGCAGTATAAACAAGTCCATGTTGCCTAAATCCTTTTGGATCAAAAGCCAATTTTTCCATTCATAACCCTTGTGATTGATGTATATTTCATGCACATGAAAGTTGAATAAGAAATTGTTCTCTTGTAAAACTATTTTTTCTATTTGATTCATTATTTATACAAACTCTAGTAATAGGTGTCAACGTAGACATTATTCCATCTTTGTATAAATGTGCCATTTTATTCCGTTGAATAGTCCCAACAGCTAGATCAGCAAATTCGATCCAAATTGCACCATTTTCAAATGTCGTTGAAGCTCTAAAAACTCCTTCAGCACCATTGACCAAGCCATCTTGAATATTGCAATTTCCTCCAATTAGTTCAATAAGCATATTTTCTTTAAGCACAATAGAATATGGCAACTGCATTTTTTTATGTTTATTCCAATTTATATTTGTTGATTAAATGGTTCTATCATATGAATTTAATACAATTTCTTCTTTATTGATAAGAGACAACATTATTTCATTATGTTCATATACACTCTTGTTCAAATAAAAGAGGTATGGAAAAGTTAGATCATTTGGTGTGGGTCTATAGCAATGCTTGTTCAAGAATTCAAGATCATCACCAATATGTCAACATATTCTGATTCTATTAAAATGGATACAAATTGTTTATTTTCTTGTCACGTTACTTGTTTTAGCTCATAATATTTCACATTTTCTTTTCGAAATATATAAGGAGCACTAGTTCCATTAAGATTTGGTTCTTCAAATATCCAACAATCACGTGTAGGGTTTGCTTGACATAGGTCACCACAAAATATTATGTCAAGTTTTCCAAATAGCAAAGATGGATTATGCATAATTTCACGGAGTCACTTTTCAATGCTATATAGCAATCAAGACCCAATTAATGAAACATCAGCTATCAAAAAAAAATTATGATCTTCATATTCTTTTCTCAATATATCAAGTGTATTAGAAGGAAGTGGCACCATTTTATATGGTGAAAGTGGAAAATGCAAAGTTGAATGAACTATAACATCATGTGTAATATATGCAACTTTGCCATTAAATGCATGTATTAAACCTTTTTCTTCAAAGGGTCACTTTGTATGTATTTGTTATAAAGACGCATTGGTGCATGGTAAAGCGCTTGTGCAGTGAATGTCTTTCATGTACCTACACCTCCAGAGATGAACAAAAATAAGCGCTTACCGAGATTATTCTTTTTCCATGGAATTGTTGTTTTAGTATTGATTATTTTTATTGATTTAATTGTATCATAATATCATGATATGCCAATGTGTCAAAAACAAAGGGATGCTTAATGAATTCATTTTTTTTTGTAGATTTAGTTTCAATGTTTTTGAATTTAATTTTCTCTTGCAAGTCTTATTGAATGTCATATTTTTCATCAGGACAAGGTCCATTGTCAACTTCTAAGGGAAATTGAAGCATAAATACCTCTTCAATTTGTGATGAAATTGTTGTAGAAACACTTTCAATATAACCCCATGGTGTGACTAGATGAGAAAAAAAAATTGTGATATGGATAACGTGTTTATGTGAAAATTATGATTGAGCCCATGTTTCTTCATTTCTCTTTAAACTATATTCAGACTCTCTGTATGGGATACAAAGTATCACTTTTTCTCTATAATGGTTTTATGGGTCCATGTGTTCAGTGTATCAAATGAACCTTATGACACATCGACATTTTCTTTTTCTTTTTTTTTTATGTTTTTTTCGTGATTAAATAAGAGGAAACATATTATGCCAAGAAAACGTGTTCAAGAATAGTAGGACGTGCAATTTATTTATCAACAGCTGTCATTCAAACAATATCCTCAGAATTATCGAGTTCTTGTTCTAACAATATAGGTCTTTTAAAACATATTTTTTTCAAATGGAGCAGTATTAATGAAAATTATTTTTCTAGAAGTTGAATACAAAGGAAATGATGGAGAAAGGTGAAATTCTTGTTGAATTGACATTTGTTTCATATTTAGCAATGTGTTTCCAAGCTTACAAATTGTTTCGATTTTTTGTCTTCGTAAGAAATGGACTTTTATCGAATTTGTTTGAATGTAGTTGTCATGGACTGGTCCATTTTTGTCAAATAAGAACCACAATATGTTGCTGCAGCATAGGAATCTAAAATAAATTAAGCATCTTTGTTTTCTTTCCAAAATGAAGGAATTTTTTCTCAAATGCATATATCCACACATCTCAAGGATTTTTTTGAGTATAAAAATTGGTCGACTAATAAAAAATCGTAACAACATGATGTATTCTTGTTTGGTAATCCCGATATTCTATAAAAACATTGCAAATAGTTTTTTTTTTTAATATGATCTGGTTTGAAAAAGAGATGAAATTTTTTTTTGCATTTTTTTTTCATTGTTTTCGTTGCTCAAAGGATGAAAAATACACGTTTCATCAATTGATAGGATAGGAAAACCAAATCTACAAATAGAATTTTATGTTTTTTTCATTTTTTTTATGTGATGATGAGTTTGAAATTGAGTCATTTGATTCAACAAAATTTTTGAATCACAAGTCAAAAACTTATCAATGAAACATATGACATCGACCTCAAGGTATTGTTTATATATTGATTCATTTTGAATCCAAATAAATGCATGGTCATGTTATGTTCCTATACTTTGGAATTCTGTAATAAAGAAATAATATTGCCCTTGACCAAATAATTCATTATTTTTTGTTATCAAGGAACATAGCAATGAGATTCTATGCCTATAATATTGACTACATATGATTGGTCAACGTTTGATCAATATGAAAATTCATCCATCATCAAAGTTCTTTGCCTCATTTGTTAATGACTCACTACTTTTTATTTTTAATGCATTTATCAATGGTTCCAAAGATGTTCAACACTAGAGAATGTCACAAAAAAATCGGTATACCAAGTTGTCGAATTATTGCAAATATTTATTTTCATAAATGTTTAAAATAGTCAGGCGATGTGTGAATTCTTCTTAAGAATTGATATGCAATTGGTGATTTTTAATAATTTCTGAAGATTTATTTTATTTTTAACGTTTTTAGCAACTAGTTTTTTTTCCTTTCAGCTCTCCTTTGTGAATAGAAATCCAAGCGGATTTAGAAACTTGGTTTATAAAAATATGAATTGATTTAAAAAATATGTTTGTAATATGTGTTTAAAATTCAACATAAATGTGCAACAGTTCCCATTGTGAAATTATTTGATACGAAAAGCAACTGATAACATCAATAGGGCGACTTGACCCAAAGAACAGTGTTGGGAAGTTCAGTTCTTCAGAGAATTTGTCTTGAAAAGCTCCCACTGGACGAAATCCTTCAGAAGGTGAAATTTGTAATATATGTATATCAAGATCATGGAGAAGTTGGGCCTCTAAATAACCATGTACAGGTGTTTCAGTTTCTAGCTCTAGATCATCATCTACATTTGGTGAGTCCAGTTCGTTCATTTTTGGACTATTCGTCTGATGATCTCGCCTACTTTGATCAAAATGGTTTTTCCATTGATATTTAATTACTATATGCTTTCTCTTGTATAGATATGTGTTGGGAAAATCATTAATGCAGAAATCACCTTTTTTGGTCAAATATATCCAGACAAATAGGCATTATTGTATTCCAATTTTATTTTTATCATAATCCCACTGTCATATTATCATCAATATCTATAGGTAAAGTTGTCTAAATTCTCTCTAGACTAGAAGGAACTTTTATAATTGTTCCTATTAATCCAATTTGTGGTATTTTATAACCAAGTTGTCGTATTTGTGCAAAATCCATCCTTGATGCAACTAATATCTCTTCCAAATATGTCAACTGTGCAACGGACATCAACTTTTCATTTCATCGAATGTGAAGAGGTGATGCAAATGTAGGCACTTTCTCATTGATTATTTCATTATTACAAAATTTTCATATTTTTTCATTGATTTTAATGACTTTGAATTTTGAAGGAGGAATCATATAACAAATAGTGGTTAATATGTCATTGTCAATAGATTGCATGTCCTTCCCAAAGAACAATCTTTCGCAAATGCAACATGCTTATGTAGGTGTGTCTTGGATTTATTGAAAATATGCCTCAATTACCTAATTCAACTTTACAAGTTTCTTTTATGTTTTTTTTTATTATATCACCTTGTGCTCATATTGCAGAATTCAGTTGATGTAAATGAGTGTATTGATTACTATATGCATCGGAGAAATATATACAAACTTATTTGTTATTTTGTATCTTCAATAAAAAAGGAATATTGTTCTCATTTTATGTTGTGAAATTCTTGGACACTTTAGAAAAATTCTTTTTTTATATATATTTTATTCTCATTTGAAAAATGTTTTAACTCACTAGAACATCTAGTAAACCTATATTCTTTGCTAACAAGATAACTACGATGTACACTTGAGAAAAAATTGCAATCTTCTCTCTTTGAGATTCTTTAGAGAATTTGTGGTGTCTTGTCATTGCCATCAATATCCTCAACACCCTTAACTTCCATCATTGCATGGAAATGTGAATGTGGTGTAGATATTGGTATATGCATAAGGTACAAGACTTTGGAACAAGTTTTTGTTGAATAGTATCTAAAAGAAAAATATTTTGTTTCTATATTCCAAATATATATGCTGACACCAAGGAGTTCACATATCCACTGTATTTAAAAACATTTTCCTTCTATATGTCCATTTTCATATGGCATTGATAATTTTATAATGTAAACTTTCCAATCATTTCGACATTGTTCTTGTTCAATGTTTCCAGCATTCAGGTGTTGTTGTAAACAATTGAAAGCTATATCGTTGGTTCAAATGAAACAATTGTAAAATGTTTGTGCAATTGTTTTTCTCATATTAGACATATCAAACCACGGTGTAATTGTGAAAATAGACTCAAAAAAATATTCATGGTAGTCATTGAAATATTGTCTATAGATCAAGAAGCCTTGTTCACATAACATTCACTCAATTGATTGTATGTCAAACTGGCCAACCGAGAATTGATATGGCGAATTGGTCTATCTATTGAACCTACATTATCTACTATCATATGTAATAAGTGTGGTTAAAAATGTCCACATGCAGGATTTTGATTATATAGAAAAATATTATATTGATAACCATCAATGTCTGAATTGAACCGTAGATATGCTTGACCATTTGAAAATAGCTAAATGTTCACTGGAATTGACAACCACTTGGAGAACCACTTGATACAAAATTCATCCCCCCATAACCTAATTGTAGATGAAGTACAAATAGAAGAAGGTGATAATCCTTCCAAGTACACTCCATTATCATTAACATGGTAGAGATCCTGAAGGTATTCCGAGGACATTTATGTATGAAATGAATGCAAAGAAGCATCATGTCCATGAGATAAGAAATGTCGAAAGTGATTTACAATACCATGTCATATTTCAACTGAACTATAGAAAAAGTGAAGAAGAATAGAAAATGATTAAAATAAACAGTCACCTGGATAATAGAAGAAATGTTCTAATCTATGTAAATTGAATCTAGATAACTCATGATAAATTTCTTGCAATTATGTACCTTTCAACATAAAACCATTTTCTATTTCCATAAAGTATATTTACACAATGTGAAAAATTGTCCAAATGTGACAATGATTTATAACATTAAGAGCATACAATACATTCAATGTTCAATCACCACACATGATACTATAAAATTTATAAACCTCATATATTATCTAGTATATATTGGCCTTGTCATTGTCCTTTTTCCCAGTTTTTTTTGTTTCACAATACTCTGAAAATATGTTGGAATAAGGAATTACTGAGAGGGGGGGTGAATCGGTAGTTGTATGATTACTTAAATTCTCTTTTTGAATATATTCTTACTTCATCCCTCTACCATATTTCATTTATAAGAGAATTCATTCATAAATAAAGAACCATCACAACATGAGAATTCATATGTTCAACAACAGTTCTCAAGACAACACATACACACATTGACACGAGTATTCTTTCACGTAGAAACTCAAAGGGTAAAAACCACCATTTTTTTGTTGTTTTAAGATGTAAATTAAGTACCCACTTAATTACATCAGTTTTTTTATGAGAACCCACTCACTAGAGGCACCGACCCCCTTAGGATAGCAAGCACCAACTTGCCAAGAGGCACTAACCTATTTGAATGTAGGCCACCAATTGTTGTTTCCGTTGTTCTACTATTTCATACAATTTTCAAATTGAAAACTGAGGCATTTCAAAATAGTAAAAATTCCAACCCACTATGTCATAGAATTTCATTTGGATCTTGTTCGTCTACTGAAACATTGACTCCTCTAGTATTGCACAACTGCTTCTTCAGTACACTGATTAGCATAACATGTGATCAACACTTTCCTATATCAAAAAACATCCCCTATTGCTTCTCTCATATCTTAGGCTATGTGCTGTGATCACCACTTTGCTGCCTCGCAACCACTCCTCTGTTGCTTCTCCCACGGCTCAGACTCTATGCTCTCTCACTTAGCACTACCAACATCCCTCCCACATCACTCTCTACATGATGAATTTTACAATACTATTGTGCTCTAACCTTCACAAAGACTTTTGATAGTTTTTTTCCATTGTTGCGTATTGCACGATCATGTCCTTGTCAATGATGCACATACCACTCAAGTGTTTCTTTGCACGACACACATTGTTGTCCTTGAGTCTTCCCGTTGAATTTTTTCCTAGAATTAATCACAGGAATGAGTTCCTGAGCACTTCTCCTCACTGAGAAATAAATTTTTAGTCCACATGCATACTCCAATTAGGCTCTCCATACTTATGCATGGCTTCTTAGGCTTGGAATGTACTTCGGCATGGATTTTCTACACTTTAATTACTTCACTAAGGCTTTCACGATAATATTAGAGGTGGCTTACTCCAGGGCTCAAGATAGACTTCATTTAAATCAAACTGTTCAATTATGGTCCTTTTTGTATTGACCAAGCGATCTTCATTGTTGCCATTAATTTCATGAACCAACTCTGTTGTGCATGTCTTTACTTTGGTGCCAACCCATCCATCCTTGAATACACCTTTGTGTTGTAATTTCAGAGTCTCGACTCCACAGAGCTATACCATTGGAGCACGCCATATCGTAACTTTCAAAGGTGAAATGTTATGATATTTCACTTCCCTGATATCCTTGGCTCCCTTTTCCTTTAGCTCCTTTAGCATTACTTTTCCATGGGACCATGAGTTTTGATTAGGGACCTTCAAGCTCCTACCGAGGGACACTCTCCCTTTTTATTTTCTCCATGCCTTTGGTTTTATGGACTTACCCATGACCAAATTTCAGAATTACATCCAAGCCCCTCCATCAGAACTTTCTTCATAAGGCATTTGCGAAGAATTTACGAGGTCCATCATCCCCAATATTCTAACCTCTGATATGAAATCATGGTTACTTCATCACTCCATGTGGCACCTCCATAGTGATGTCACATGTCACCGATATTTGGTCCACTAGGTCACTCAATAATGTTGAATCATGTTGCCACATGTCTTGCCATACCACCACATCATGCCTATGTCATCTGCCACTTCAGATTCTCGAATACAATCTTGTGCCACCATGTGTCCTATAAGAGGAGAGAGAAGAGGACCCGCCAGACCTTGGATTAGCATTAGAAACCCTTGTTAATTTATATTAGGAATTTATCAACTCCTTTAACACTATCAGACAAAATGGATATCGTAACTTCTTAAAACAGCTCTGTCATGAAGTTTCAATATTCTAATATCTCCAGGTCCCAATGCTCTGAGCTTTGATATTTCATACTTCACAAGGCTCCAAATCCCTAAACT
Source organism: Pinus albicaulis (assembly GCA_034641835.2). NCBI lineage: Eukaryota > Viridiplantae > Streptophyta > Pinopsida > Pinales > Pinaceae > Pinus > Pinus albicaulis. The sequence continues at coordinate 756,980,334 of CM076581.1, read as the reverse complement.
TTATCAGACCATATCTTTTGATCTAGCAGCCCATTTTTTAACTTCTGCATATCATTGGAAAACTCTTCCATAGAAGTTTTTAATGGGTAGGGTTTGATGTGGACTTGGAGCACATTTTCTTCCTCTGATGTGACTGCAAACTCTCTTCTTATTCTTATGCTTTGCATGTTGGGCACCTAACCACCATAGTCATCATTTTATGTCTTTTTAATAATCTTGCTACTATAATTATTCTCTACCAGAATGCTACAAATATCAATGGATCACCATTGACTCTTGTTGACATAAATGCCAATGCTAACACAGCCACCCATTGTCCAAGAATATCCCCCTTTGGAATTGATGGAAACGCCATAAGCTCCCCCTCAGGCTATGCATGGTCTTCTCATATACTCTTCTCCCCCTTTTTCATCAATGGAAAAGAGTACTTCTTGAATACCCCCCTGAATGATTGCAGTCTACTCTCCCATGAGTCCCACATGCTAAGTAGTTGCCACCCCTTACCAAAATTAAGTCATTTTGGGGGAGGAGTCACAACTCCTATTTTTTGCCTGAGATATTCAAATGGTTCTCTTTCCAGTGGCTTGGTAAATATATCTTCCAATTGTTCTTAGTGGTCACATACTTAAGTTTGACCACATTGGCTGCAACTTGTTCCCTTAAAAAATGATACTTAATCGGGATGTGCTTTGTCTTTGAATGCATGACTAGATTTTTAGAGATATTTATGGTGCTTGTATTATCACACATGATTGGAATGGGATCATTCAAATCTACCTTCATATCCTTCAAATTTTTCTTCATCCATAAAATTTTCGTGCAGCAACAATATATTCTTCTTCAATGGTCGATAAAGAGATGGAGGCTTGTTTCTTGCTGGCCCATGACATTAAGCATATTCCCAAGAAGAAGGTTGCACCTAAAGTGCTTTTTATGTCATCAAGACTGCCAGCCCAATCAGCATCAGTGTAGGCTTCCAAATTAAATTATTTTCTTTTATCATACCACAACCCATATTTTGTTGTCCCTCGAAGATATTATATCGTCCTCTTGACAACAACAAAATCACTTTCACGAGGGAAATCCTAAAATATGTCCACAATTCCTACAACCTGCATGACATTTGGACTTGAAGCTATAAGATATAGAAATCTTCCTATCATGGAACTGTATTTTGTCTGGTTTACTAGAGGTGTCTCATCTTCTTTGGAAAGTTTGCAACTTGTAACCATGGGTGTTCTTACTGGTTTGCAATATTCCAACCCAAAATTTTTCATATTTTCTCGAAGGTATTTGGATTTGGATATAAACACTCCTTTCTGAGATTGATAGATTTGTAGTACTGGGAAGAAGTTCAACTCTCCAATCATGGACATTTCAAACTCTACTTGCATACATTCTACAAATTGATGCCCTAGTTGTTCCACGTCGTTTCCAAAGATTTTGTAATCCACATACACCACTACAATCAGTAGATGGTAGCATTCAGCCTTTATGTACAGATTACTATCCACAATTCCCTTTATAAAACCTTGTTTCTGAAGGTATTTAACCAGCCTATCATACCAAGCTTTGGGAGCTTGTTTGAGTCCACACAGAGCTTTTTTCAACTTACACACAAAGCCTTCCTTTGTGGTGAGAATAAAACCTTATGACTGCTCAACGTAAAACTTATTCCTCTGTATCTCGGTTTAGGAAAGCACGATCACATCCATCTCATATACTTTGATGTTCTTGTGACTAGCAAAGGATAGAAGAAATCTCATTGCTTCTAGTCTAGCCACTCGTGAAAAGATCTCCTCGAAATCTATTCCTTCTATCTAGGCATATCCTTTGCAGACTAACCAAGCCTTGTTCTTTATTACTTGACCTTTTTCATTCATCTTATTTTTTAAAACCCATTTGGTTCCAATGACATTTTTCTCTCTAAGTCTTGGAACCTGCTCCCAAGTATCGTTCTTTTCAATTTGGTCAAGTTCCTAATTCATTTCTTTCACCCAAAATTTTTCCTCATAATCTTGATTGAGATTCTTGGGTTCAATATCTGATAGCAGAGCTATATTTTTGCAGATTGGACTACCAATGAGTTTCCTCAGAGTTTGAACACCATGTCTTTGGTCTCCCAATATTTGACTTTCAAGATGCTCTTTCTTTACATAACTAGAGGTTGTCTCTAGCTTTGAGGTTGTGTTGGACTTCTCATGTTCACAATTTGATCATGTTTCTTCTTGGTCTGAGCCCCCTATCTCTCAAGTTTCTTCATACTTATAGTTTATCTATGCTCTAGAGTATTTAGGTTTTGCGCCCAAATCATCCACTAATACATCAATGCAATCCTCAATCTTCTTTGTCTACTTGTTATAACATTTAAATCCTTTGATCTAAATAGAGTACCTAAGTAATATTCCCTCATTATCATGAGCATAAAACTTTCCAAGATTCTTATCATTTCTTTTGATGAAGCACTTGCTTCCAAACACCTTTAGATGTTTGACTGGTGTAGGTCTTCCCTTCCACAACTCACTAGGAGTTTTATTACTATTATGCCTTAGTTGAGTTCTGTTGGATAGATATACTTCTACTTATGTTGCTTATCCCAAGAAGGTGTGTGACACGCCTGTTTCATCCAGCATTTCTCTGGCCATTTCTTGAACCACCATGTTCTTCCTCTCCACCACTCCATTTCATTGTGGATTTTTGGCCACTGATTATTGCCTTCTGATTCCATCCTCTTCACATAATTCCTCAAACTCTCCTAAGATGTATTCTCCTCCTCTATCTGATCTCTGAGAATTTTATCTTTAAGTCTTTCTCATTTTCTACTTGAGCCTTAAACTTCATGAAATTCTTGAATTATTTTGATTTTACTTTTAGAAGAAAAATCCAAGTGGCTCTGGTGAAATCATCAATGAGCAGCATGAAGTACGTTTCTCCTTTTAAGGTCTTTTCTCTAGTTGGGCCACAAATGTTTGTGTGAATGAGTTCTATCTGATCTTAAGAATTTTATATTTAATTCTTTCTCATTTTCTACTTGAGGCTTAAAATTCTTGAAATGATTGAATGCTTTTGTTTTATTTTAGAAGCAAAATCCAAGTGGCTCTGGTGAAATCGTCAATGAGAATCATGAAGTACCTTTCTCCTTTTAAGGTATTTGCTCTAGTTGGGCCAAAAATTTCTGTATGAATGAGCTCTAGAGGTCTGGATGAGGAAAAATCTTGTGTCTTGAAATGGGTCCTAGTATGTTTTCCAAATTGACATGACCTACAGATGGAGTTATCGGGATTTGATAGTCTTGGTAGTCCTTTCATGGCTCCCATCTTATTGAATTTTACCAAACTATCAAAATTCATATGCCCTAACATCTTGTTCCACAATCAATATGCTTCACTTGTTTTTCTTAAATAGAATTTGGCCCTAGAATCATCAAACACATATACATTATTGTGGGTTATTATTTCCCTTCCCACCAGTTGTCCATTATTCATGTTGAGGATCTCACAGTATTTTGATCGAAAGGTCATATTGTGGCCATTATCACACATCTGGCTAACACTAAGCAAATTTTGCTTGAGACCTTCTACATATAGCACATTTTGTGCTGATATCTTTGGATCAAGACTGACTACACATTTACCTTTTATCCTTTCTGGAGCATTATTTCCAAAGGTGACATTGTTTCCTCTTTCCTTTTCCTTCAGCGATAAAAAAATTTCTTTTGACCGCAGTCATATGTTTGGAACAACCACTATCCACATACCATTTGTTTTCTTGATTATGAGCTGATAAGTCAATTCCACACTGCATTATCTTCACATTTTTTTGTTTCCATGTCCCCTTATCCTTTTGGATAGTTGGCTATCTAACATTTTGTGACTTAGACAGATATTCAAACCTACATCTGCACTCACTAGCTTTGTGCCCAAAATTATTTCATTTGAAGCATTCTGCTTCACTTAGAAAGGGAGAGAAGACATTATGATTTCTAAGGGAAGAGTTTGTATATTTAAAATTCTAATATTTATTATATCTGGGATTTTCATCTCTTTAAACTTTGCTCATTCTACAATCAACAACTTTGTGTCCAAAGATATGACACTTATAACAATGACCATAAAATAAATAGGCATACCTATTGTTGAAATTATTATGTGTTTGTGCATGAGAGTATCTTGGATGCTAGGTTGATCTTGTCCATTGATGATCTCATCTTTTTCCTTCTGCGATTTTATTTTCATTGATTTTATCTCGATGCCTCTTTTCATAACCTAGTGATTGTTGCCTCTTTTCATAACCCAGTGATTTTTCGAATCCTGTGGACCTTAAGTTCATCTTCCTCGTGGAAGAATATTGTTCCTCTAAGTATATTAGAGTTATTCTGACTCCTAAGGGCCTTTGGTTGCTTAGAATCTGATATATTTTTATTCTCCCTTCAGTGAACTTCTCATTTAGACCTCTCGTGACCTTCCTTTCTTCTAGATTCATTCTCAAAGAGACAATCTCTGCCTCAAGACTTTGACAATTCTCTTCCCACTCATGGATTAGATCTTGAAGTACTTCTTCCTTTCGCTTTGCTTCTTCTAGTTCAACTTTTAAGGATATAAACTCATCCCTACATGTTCTTGAGATTGTTTCCTTTCTTACCTTGAGCATCTCATGTCTTAAATTTTTGTTCTCTTCTTCCAATTTCTCACATGCACCTTGTTTTTCTTCTAGAAGAAGAACCAGGCCGTTCTTGTTCTTAATATCCTCTTCAAGTTTTTTATTTTTGGTAATAAAAATTCTCATTATCTGAGTTATACATTGCTTCTTCAACACGATGTAGTTGTTCCCTTAGCATATTATTCTTCTTTTTTCCTTTATTTAACTCATCAAGGGCATTGATGGGTTAGCCTTCAAGGTCAACTACTCCTTCTTCTTATTCCTCCTCTGAGTCAACAATACTCTATTTCTTAGAGTCTGTTCCAAGGGCCATAAGTAGATATTTATCTAAATTATCCTCTGAAGAGTTCTCTCTATCTGACTTTGGTATTGAGTTATCTTCTTTAGAGTAGAAGCCCTTTTTCTTGTAGAATATTCTCTTCTATTTATTTTGAGATTTGTTCCCTGGTTTATGATCATATTCCTTTTTAGTACTTTCTTTATAGGGACATTTGGACGAAAAATGTCCCACTCTACCGTAATACACTTAAAGGGAAGCTTCCACTTATATTTTCCTGAGTCGCGCTTTAGTTTCCTGGCCAGCTCCACCAAATCTTGATCAGATTCACAGCTAGAGCATTCTTGGTGCTTTCTGAGCTCCTTTCCCTTTTTGGACAATTTAAACCCTACTTCATTTGGTTCTGACTTCTCCTTTCCAACTCTCATCTCATAGGGAATGAGAGTATGGTGCAACTGGTCCATCTTGAGATATTTCAAATTATCCATCCCTTCAATAGCTAATACTTTGGAATTAAATCTCATGGGAAAATATCTTAATATTTTTTGTACAACCATTTCTTCCTTGAATTCTTCACCTAGCCCTATGATCATATTGGTTGCTTCATCGACCCTGAGGAAGTATTCTGTAATACTCTCATATTCACCCATTATTAGGCTCTCGAACCTCATTTTTAAATTTTTAAATTTGGCCTGCTTGACCTTTTCATCCCCTTTGTAACATTGGGTAAGCTTTACCCACACCTCCTTAGAATATTTACAATGCATGACATTTACAAGTTCTGGTTGACTAAGACCAAAGAGAATAGCATTCCTATATTTAGAATTGTTTCCACAAAATTTCTTACCATCTACATTAGTGGGAGGAACATCAAAGACATTATATTCTACTAATACTAAGGTCCACACATCTACACCAAATGGCATCATGTATGCTTCCATCCTTAATTTCCAGCAGGAAAATTTTGTCCCATCTAAGACTAGTATTCTACTTGAATAAGCCTCTTGGTTCTATTGCATCGACATAATTGCTTACGGATCTACTTTCCAGTGGTTAGAATGTTTTCTGAAGGAACCTGGCTCTGATACCAAATGCTGGAATAAGTAATTACTGAGAGAGGGGGGTGAATCAGTAATTGTATGACTACTTAAATTATATTTTGAATATATTATTACTTCATCCCTCTACCATTTTTTATTTATGAGAGAATTCATTCATAAATAAATAAGCATTACAACATGAGAACTCATATGCTCAACAATATTTTTCAAGATCAGCACACACACATTGACACGGGTATTTTTTCACATGGAAACCCAAAGGGTAAAAACCATCAATTTTTTATTGTTTTAAGATGTAAATTAAGCACCCACTTAATTACATCAGTTTTTTTGTGAGCACCCACTCACTAGAGGCACCGACCCCCTTAGGATAGCAAGCGCCAACTTTCCAAGAGGCACCAACTTGCCAAGAGGAACCAAACTCTTTGTATGCAGGCCACCACCTATTGTTTCCACTATTCTACTATTTCATATAATTTTCAAACTGAAAAAAGAGGCATTTACAAATAATACAAATACCAACCCATTGTTTCATATAATTGCATTCTTCTCTTGATCCTCTGTTGAAACACTGACTCCTCTAGTCTAGCACAACCACTCCTTCAGTACTCTACTCAGCATAACATATTATTAGCACTCTAGTGTCTCGCAATGAATCCCCTTTTGATTCTTCCATAGCTTATGCTTTGTGCTATGATCACCTCTCTGCTTCCTCGCAAACACTCCTCTGTTTCTTCTCCCATAGCTTAGAATTTGTGCTCTCTCACTCATCACTACCAACAACCATCCCATATCACTCTTGACACAACTAATTTTACAATACTATTTTTCTCTACCTTGCATAAATACTTCTGATAGTTTTGTTCCACTATTTCATATTGCACGGCATTTTCCCTGACAATGGTTCATAGACCACTCAAGTGTTTCTTTGTGTGACATGAATTTCTGAATTTGCGTCTGGCCATTGAAATTTTTCCTAGAATTAATCACAAGAATGAGTTCCTAAGCACTTATCCTTACTGAGAAATAAATTCACAGTCCACCTACATACTTCAATTTGGCTCTCCATTCTTATTCATGGCTTCTTAGGTCTGTACTTTACTTCAGCATGGCTTCTCTTCACTCTATTTACTTCACTGAGGCATGCATGAGAATATTAGTGGTGGTTTACTCCAGGGATCAAGACAGACTTCATTCAAATCAAATTGTCAAATTGTGGTCCTTGTTGTCTTGACCAAGCGATCTTTGTTTTCGCCATTAATTTCATGAACCAATTTTGTTGTGCATGTCTTTACTACAATGTTGACCCATTTTTCCTTCAATATGCCTCTATGTTGTAATATCAGAGTCTTCACTCCACATATATATACCATCGAAGCATGCCATATCGTAACTTTCAAGGGTGAAATGTTATTATATTGCACTTCCTCGATATATTTGGTTCCCTTTTCCTTTAGCTTATATAGCACTGCTTTTCCATGGGACCGTGAGCTGTGATTGAGGGCCTTCAAGCTCCTGCCGAGGGAAATACATAGTATGCATTGCAGGAAATAAATCAAATATGAATAGAAATATGGTAGACTATAAATATTCTCCCTATGAATCATATGAGAAACATGGTTTTGGGCACTCTTTCGACTTGGAAGACACACTAAGAAGTTTAAAGGAAGAAATGAGTTAAAAAGTAGATAATGATAGACTCATACAGGCATAGGAAAAGCAAGCACAAGTTAATGCAGCAATCCTTCAAATTTTGTCATATTTGTAGAAATAGATACCACTTCCAATCAGTTATGGACAGGAGGATGGGACTAATGGGCCCTATGGCAGTAGGTCTCCTAGCAGTCATAGGTTGGATAGAGACGACATGATTAGAGATGGTAGGATCTTGGACACTCCGGATAGGATAGATGACAGACACAAGTATCATTCTATTTCTGGTTCTAACAGGCATCATGATCATCATCATTATCATCCTTACATGAGAATCGATGGGGGATACTTTTTGGATGAGTTTAAGAAAGAAAAACCACCTACATTTTAAGGATATATGAAGAAACCACTCTGGATAGGAGAGATGATAGACACAAGTATCATTCTATTTATGGTTCTAGTAGGCATCATGATCGTCATCATTATCATCCTTACAGGAGGAGTGATGGGGGATATTTATCGAATGAGCTTAAAAAAGAAAAAACACCTAAATTTGACAGAGATATGAAGAAACCACAAGATGCAAAGGCATGGTTTATTGGTATGAAGAAGTTATTTAGGTTGCATGATTATTTAGAAAACATGAAAGCATAAATAGATACATTTAGCCTCAGAGGTAAAGCATATATTTGGTGGGAAGATGTGAAGAACGTTAAAGATATTTATGAGGAGGAACTGACTTGGAGTGAGTTCAAGAGGTTATTCCAGAAGAAGTATCTATCGGAGAGATATTACGATGACAGGGAAAGAGAGTTTTATGAGCTAAAGATGGTTTCCATGACATATGATGAGTATACTAGCAAGTTCTTGTAGTTATTGAGATATGTGCCTTAACTCAAGGAGGGTAAGGAAAAGATTCAAAGATTAAAGTGGGTTGCGGATAGCATTCAAAGACAGCATTGAGTTTGATGGGACTAGATCATTGGAGGAGGCCATCCGAAAACTAAAGCATTGTTATGAGAAATCAAAGCCCAAATATGAGACTAAGATGGACTGGAAAAGGTAATGCAAGGAACAAAGGAAAATGGGACAAGAAGCGAGCAAGACCTCAAGATACAGGTAGCAAAAAAAATGTTTCACCACCTAATAAGTTCAATACATCTCGCAGAGGACGGGGATTTCAACCTTAGGAGAAGAATAAGAATGAAAGTTGGAAGCATTTATAGCGTTGGACTTGTGGCAAAGATCATCACAGGAGAGATTTTCGACAACATCAGGGTGGTATACCGTAGATCTATAGTGCACATGAGGCACAGAAAGTGAGAGATGTTGGACAGAGTATTACCAAGATCTATGCAACATTGGATAACAGGTAGGAAAATCACCAGGCGTCTATTATTGAGATGGACATTAATCTTTGTGATCAATTTGTTTCTATTTTTATTAACCTTGGACCTAATTATAGTTAAGTTTGTCTTGACCTGGTGGATAAGTGTGGTTTTAATAGAGAATTTCATGCAAAGTCTTGGTTAGTACAGTTGGCTACAACTAGAAAGAAAATAGTTAATCATTGGGTAAGAGCTTGTGCCTTTGAGTTGAATGGCATGTCTACAACAACACACTTTAACATATTACCACTGGGGTCATATAGTATGCTATTGGGTATGGATTGGCTATATATTCAGAGGACCAAGGTAGATTTTTATGACAAGGATATTGAATGCTTGGATGAAAATGGGGAACCAAGAGTATTAGAGGGTAAGAAGAAGGCCACATCAGTTAGGATGGTTACAATTATACAGTCCAAGCGTAGTCGCGAGAAAGGGTGTGTTTTATTTTCAGTGCACATTTCCAGTGAAAAAGGTAAGGAATTTGAGGTTGCATATGTTTTGAGCAGGTACCCAGTTATATAGCAATTTTAGGATGTATTTCTCGCATATATTTCAGAGTTTCCCCCTCACAGGTAAGTATAATTTTCTATTGAGTTGGTACCAGGGTAAGCGCTAGCATCTAAGGCACCTTACAGGATGAGCACACCTAAGTTAGTAGAGTTAAAGTTTTAGCTAAAAGATATGCTTGAAAACAGATATATTAGGCCAAGTGTATCACCATGGGGCACACCGGTATTTTTTGTGAAGAGGAAATACGGTACTCTTAGACTACACATTGATTACAGGAAGTTGAAAAAAGTGACCATCAAGAACATGTATTTGTTGTATACCATTGATTACTTGTTGGATTAACTGAAGGGAGCAGTAGTGTTCTAAAATATTGATCTGGGGTCGAGATACCATCAGGTACTCATCAAGGAAGAATACATTCATAAGATAGCCTTCCAGACCAGGTATGAGCATTATGAGTTTATTGTAGTTCCTTTCAGTTTTAATAATGCTCCATCTACATTTATGTGGTTGATGAATAGTGTTTTGTGTCCTTATCTAGAAAAGTCCATTATTATATTCATTGATGACATATTGGTATATTCTAAAAATGAAGAAGATAATCTTGAGAATTTAGCATTAGTGTTGATATTGTTGAGAGAGCATCAGTTGTATGCTAAGCTCAGCAAGTGTAGTTTCCTTCAGACTGAGGCACCTTACTTCAGACATTTTTTTTCCAATGATGGCATCGTAGTAGATCCAGAAAATATAAGGGTTGTCATGGAGTGGGTAGATCCTAGGAATATGGATGAGTTGAGATCCTTCATGGGATTGGCAATTTATTATAGGATGTTCATCAGGAACTTCTCATAGATTTCTTATCTTATTGCATCATTGCAGAGGAAAGGTAAGAAGTTTTAATGGACATAGGAGTGTGAGGACAGTTTTGAGCAACTTAAGAAATTGTTGACACATTCTCCAGTGTTAAAGATCACAGATCCAGAAAAATATTTTGTAGTGTGTACAAATTTTTGAAAGAGAGGACTTTGTGGAGTTCTTATGCATGAAGGAAATGTGTTATGCTATAAGTCATGGAAACTAAATGAGCATGAGAATTACTATCCAACACATTATATCTTGAGTTGGTAGTAATCATTCATGCATTGAATATGTGGAGGCACTATATTCTGGGAAGAAGGTTTTTATTGATGAGTGATCACAATGGATTTCAGTATCTATTTGACCAATTGAATCTGAACGCCAGGCAAGATAGATGGTTGGCCATGATAAATGAGTTTTACTTTGAGATGAAGTACATAAAAGGTAAATAGAATAGGGTTTCAGATGCTCTTAGCAGGTGGATACAGGTGAATCACGTAGCATCCATGAGATCCTATGGGATAGATCTACAGGATACAATCTTACAGGCAGGTCACCATGATGACATGTATATGGAGACTGTGCACGGGTTGTAGAAGAGTACAGGTACAGTTATAGGTAGTGGTATAGGTACATGAGTACAGGATATGGATTATCATCTTAGATAATATGGCTTGGTCAGGTTTAGAGACAGGATATATGTGTCAGAAAACAATGAGCTCAAGAAGGTGATCTTAAGGGAGTTTCATGTGAAACCATATTCGGGTCACCCAAGCTATTGGAATACATTGACCGCAGTAATAATTTTTACTATTGGCTGAAATTGAAGAGATACGTAGAAGAGTTTATGGCTAGATATTTTCATTGTTAGCAAGCGATCCGGTTAACAGGGCATTGATTAGACCAGACATGTTGGAAGAAATGTAGGTAATCAAGAAGAATTTGAAAGAAACATAGGATAGGAACAAAATTTATGCATATCGGAATAGGTTTTATAATGAGTTTCAAGTTGGGGAATAGGTGTACTTGTGCATCAAACCCAAGAATATTTTTTTTTTGGATTGGATCATGTGACAAGCTAGCACCATGGTTTTGTGGACCTTTCAGGATTATTGAGAGGATTGGGCCAGTATCCTATTGACTTTTGCTGCCTTCGACAGTGAAACTCCATGATTTTTTGCTTAATAAATATGATAAATATGTTTATCATGTGATTGACTGATTTTTATTGCAGATGGACCTAGGAGGAGAATTCTAGCTGGAACCTCAGTGCATTTTGCAAAGAAAAATTCTTATACTCCAGAATAGAGAAATTAAGAAGGCTAAAGTGAAATGGAAGCACTTTGGGCCCGATGAAGCTACATGGGAGATGGTGGATCAGATGTGGGCCATCTATCCATCCTTATTCGTTGGTTGAGTGAATGTTTTGGTATATGTTTGGTATAATATTGGCATGATGTTTTGGTTATATGTGCATATGTATATGGATGTAAATACTACCATGAGTTATTTTATAAAGCTTCAATAAGTGGTATGGGTGTCATGTCATTATGATGTTATGATGTTATGTTGTCATGTTGGTTTGCTTCTCAGTAGGTTGATTATTGTAAATACTATAACGATCTAAGCTATAAAGCTCCATGGGTAGTATGTTGTGCTTACAGTAGTCTTGTTGTTTGTAGGTGATTGAACACTGAGGACGGTGTTCCCCCAAGGGGGAGGGTTCTGTAACATCCCTGGTGAAAATTCTCTGTAGTAAAATCTAATAAAGGAAAAATAATAACCAAGTTCATGTGACATGTATTCTAAGTTGAATGTTGGTAAAAACATCCTAGTGTGGGTGTTCATATGGTTTATTATGGCTATGGAAATTTGAAAAGGAAATGGATAAGTATCTGGAAAGAAAAAGTGATATATAATGGCATTTATTTATGGAAATAATGGAAAATACAAGGGAGGTGAAAGGTCATAGGTTGCATGTGAGGAGGAAAATGAAGGAAAATAATGGAAAATTAAGTAAATAGAGGCTTCATTAATAAAAGGGCTTTTGAGGATCAGTCCATGGCTTTTATTCAATGCAAGTTTGGAGCTCTGATTACTCTCCCTCTCTCTCTCTCTCTCATACTTTTGGACACTTAGAGTTTCCTTGGAGCACTCTTGTAGGGTGTGGAATACTTGGATATTTGGAGCAAGAAGGCAA
>CM076581.1:756587725-756962725 GCA_034641835.2 Pinus albicaulis | reverse complement strand
AATCATTTATATAAATTGTGATCCTCATTTCCTCCTTATGCAAGGGATTTCGCTATCTGAAACAGGTCATTGTGGAATTTGTGCTTTATATTTTTTTCTAAAAAGTTTCAAAAGCTGAAATTTTTATGAGGTGAAGCCAAAATCCTGAGGAGCATTCTGTAAAAATTTCAGATCAAGGTGCGTAATATTTTGGGAGATATGATTTGTGGAACTCAGGGTTTTTGCAGGCTCCTGAAATTCATCTCAAAAAAGTGACCTTGGTAAATTCGTCATAAATCTCGCTCTGAGTATCGGATTGGAATTCTGTCAAAATTGGAGGATAGTGAACAGTATTTAATTTTCTCTCTATCAATGTTAGAGCCAAATGAAGAAAAAGTGGCACGTAGCACGCCGTACAAGTGTGCTCTACTAAAACAATTCATAATTAGGGAATTGTGAGAGATTGGGTATAAATCTCTCTTGAAGAATCCAAATTGGGTCAAACCTGTGGCATTGGAAAGATGAATCAGAGGAATACTACAGGACCGAAAATAAGATATTTAGGATCTAAAATAAAAAATATACACCAGATTCAATATCAAGCTCCTAGAAGGCAAGAAAAATCTAGATCATGTGTTGTCAAGGGTTGCAAAGGACCATAATTTCTACGGCAGCAAAGCAAAGCAAGGTGCAGAAAAGGGTAGCATGAAAAGAGCAGCAACCAAGGTGCATAACAGCAGCAAGAAGTTCATCATATGAAGTCTTCAAGTGGGCAACACTGCATACAATCATTGTAAAGATATCATTGTACTTAGTCATTGTAAATACATTATTGTACAAATTGTACTAGTGTCTATCTGCCAAGGGTTGAAGAGGCAGTGTTGGGAGGTCTAGGATCATCATTAGGTGGTTGTGCCAAAGTTGGGGTTATGGTCTAGTATATCTTATTCTTCTACATCATTCTATATCATTGTAAAGTGGACCATTTTCCCTGGTACGGGAGTCCATTCTTCTTTTATTCTTCTATAGGGTGGTAGGGTGGTGCTAGGGTGAGTTGTAGCTCATTGGGTGTTGAGGCATCCGTTCAGTTGACTACTGAAGAATCTCGGGCGTTGGAGCGTCCATCCAGTGGGAGCTGGAGAAGAATGCTTTTCTAGATTCTAGGAAGTTGGAGCTTTATTTTCAATTGGAGTTGAATATTAAAGAATTATTAGAAAAGCATTAGGTGGTTTTTGTCCCGAGTGGGTTTCCACCTTAAAACCTGTGTGCATTTGTGTTCCTTTTTTTTATTGCTATAATTGTACAAACACTGATAATAATTGAAGATTAACTAATGCTCTAATTTAAAGGAATATTGATTCACCCCCCCCCCCCCTCGCATTTCCACCCCCCCACGTAGCTTGGTTCCTTCAATAGCAGTTTAACAACTGGAAGGAGGTCATGGAGCATACCAAGAATGGTGTACCTCTATTCAATGAAAATAATTATGCACTCTGGAAATCAAGAATGGAGGTCTATCTCTTAGCGCAAGGTTACGAAGTATGGGACACTGTTCAAAATGGATTTACATCAAATACATATGAAAAAGGTAAGAAGAATTTGGTAAATGATGTAAAAGCAAAGAATATTATTATCAGTGGAATTATTGAATCTGACTATCATAAGGTGTTGGGTTGTAAAACTACCAAAAATGTATGGGACAATCTTGAGAATATATATGCAGGTGACTCAAATGTCAAAGAAGCAAAGCTTCAAATCTATAGAGCAAAATTTGAGCAACTTAGAATGAAAGAAGATTGCAACATTGCTGCATACTTCCAATACGTTGATGAAATAACCAATACTCTGGAAGGATTGGGAGATCTAGTTGACGAGAAGACTATTATATAGAATATTCTTAGAATGTGACCAGGGAGATTCAACCCAAAGGTATCGGTCTTAGAATACAGTGCAAATCTGGAAAAACTTAGCAAAGAGGAATTACATGGAGTTCTCATAGCATATGAAATGAGACTAGATGAAGAAGAGGGTACTTCGCATCTAGAAACTGCGTTCATTCCATCTAAGAAAACCAATAAAGATAAACAACCTTCAATTGAAAATACATGCACCTACAAGTGTGAAGAAAAGGGAGATGATGAAGAAGGTATTTCAGATGAAGAATATGCTTACTTCATGAGAAAACTAAAAATCGGTAAGGGAAAATTCAAGGGTAAACTTCCATTGATATGTTTCAGCTGTAATGAGGTTGGGCATTTTGCAGAAAAATGTCCAAATAGAAGTAATGGCAACTCAAAAGGAAAGAAAGGATTTAAAAAATTCAACAAGAAAGGATCCAAAAGGAACTTTCTCTCTAAAGAAGATAGCTCATCATCCGATGAAGACAATGATAGTGAAGAAGAAGCCAATGAGAGAGTATTGTTTATGGCCAAGCACAATAAGCAAGAGGTATCAAACAACGAAGAAGAAGGATGGACCATAGATGAATTTTATGAGGAAGAAATCAAGCTTATAAAATATCTCAAGGCAGAGAAGATCCATTCCAAAACTCTTGAAGAACAAGTTCAAGGTCTCAAAATTGAAGTTGAAGAACACAAATGCATTTAAGAGTCACTTCAAAAGAAGTTGGAAGAAAGCAACCAAGAAAGGGAAGAATTAGAAGCCGAAGTAGTCTCGCTGCGTGAGGAAGTGAAGAAAGGAAAAACTATCCAAAACTATGCCAACAGCTCAAGGACATTGGAAGAACTCATCAACAATCAACGATCTTACAACGACAAAACTGGCATCAGTTACAAAGAAGAAGAAGCAGGACCTTCTACAACAAAATACAATGAACCTATGAGATTTGACATGCATGTAGACTTCATTGGACAAGATTCACAAGAACAACCTTGGAAGACAATTCCTCGACGAAAATTTCCATCCAGGTACCAACATATTTTTTATGGCTACTGTTATTCATGTGGAAAATTTGGTCATAAAGCTATAGAATGTCACACGTACCCTAGGAACGAATACAATTCCAGGAGATCTGTCAAATATGAACCTCCCAGGGCTCAGCGAAACATCAATAGATTTGAACATTTAAGAAATAATATTGAATGTTACAAATGTCGAAACTTTGGACACATAGCCAAAGACTGCAGACTTGAAAATCCTCCAGAAGAATCTTC
This sequence comes from Pinus albicaulis, assembly GCA_034641835.2. Classification (NCBI taxonomy): domain Eukaryota; kingdom Viridiplantae; phylum Streptophyta; class Pinopsida; order Pinales; family Pinaceae; genus Pinus; species Pinus albicaulis. Next base: position 756,959,573 of record CM076581.1, on the reverse strand, counting down.
GAATCCATAGAAAAAATGAACATGGAAGAAGAAGAAGAATGATAATTGTGCTCTCGCTTTCAAGGCTCAAAAGAACAAAGATGTGTGGTATGTTGATAGCGGTTGCTCAACGCATATGACTGGAGATAGAAATAAATGTGTATCTCTAAAAGAGAAGAAGGACGGAATTGTGTCCTTTGGAAATGATGGATCTTCAAATGTTATAGGATTAGGTACTGTCACTCTCGAAAGCAAAGATGCTCTAGCCAAGAATGTTCTATTGGTTGAAAACATGAATCACAATCTGCTCAGTGTTGGACAAATGTGTGAGCAAGGACACACAATACTATTCAACTCCACAAAATGTGAAATCAGGAAAGGCGTGTATGGTGAAATTGTGGCTACAACAAGTCGAGCTCCAAACGACATATATGTTCTGGATGAAGCAACTAAAGCATGTATAATAGCTAAAGAGGATGATACAATAATTGGTAGCAATGATGATCGACTAAGTAAGAAGTTTGCTACAAAGGTGCAAAGTGATTTCGAGATGTCTTTACTTGGTGAGCTGACATACTTATTAGGGCTTCAAATATCTCAGCCAGAGAAAGGAATATTTATATGTCAAGCCAAGTACATCAAGGAAATGCTCAAGAAATTTAAAATGGAAGATTGCAAACCCATCCTTACTCCAATGGTAACAGGTTGCAAATTGAGCATAGACGACTCATCTAAGGATGTGGATCAAAGGCTGTATAGATCTATGATTAGTAGTTTTCTATATGTAACAGCCTCCCGACCAGATGTTATGCAAGCAGTTGGACAAGTAGCAAGATTCCAAGAAGAACCAAAAGAATCACATATTAAATATTCACTAGCATTGGAATATCTTCACCAGAAGCTTGGGATTCTCCCAAGTTCTCATTAGATTTTCCTTTTTCAGAATATAAAGAGGGAGTGGAAGTAGATTACAGGTCTGCAGGACGGTTGTGTGTCAGGGGGAGTGGAAGTGTGTACAGGTCCGCAGGATGGTTGTGTTTTAGGGGGAGTTACCCTTTACCATTGATGTCAAAAGGGGGGAGAATTTTGTAGGAAGAGGTGTCATGATCACAAGGGGAGTACTTGTGTTGCCATCAATGCCAAAGGGGGAGATTGTTGATCAGCGGTTGTCATTGATGTCAACCTAAGCAGCACCAGGGGCTAACCCAATATTGCATGGGAATTTTGACCTCCAAAGTTAATATATTCTGGGTCAATAATGCTTTAGATGGTTTCTACTTGTCAATATGTTTCCATTGATATATGGCACGCCATGTAATTCTTCACGGTTTGAGAGATATTCATGTTTGAAGTCTGTACCCCCAGTTAGTGGGATAAAACCCCATGGGGTTGGGGCATGGGTAATTGAAAAGTCATAATTAATATTTTTTAAGCTCCTAAAATCCCTCACACGTTCACTTGTTGAAGCCCCTCTCAACCTAAGCATTTATATAAATTTTGATCCTCATTTCCTCCTTATGCAAGGGACTTCGCTATCTGAAACAGGTCATCGTGGCATTTTCACTCTAAATTTTTTCTACAAAGGTTCAGAAGCTGAAATTTTTATGAGGTGAAGCCAAAATCCTAAGGAAGCTACTGTAAAAATTTCAGATCAAAGTGTGCAACATTTTTGGAGATATGATCTGTGGAAGTCAGGGTTTTTGCAGGCTCCTGAAATTCATCTCAAAGAAGTGACCTTGGTAAATTCATCATAACTCTCTCTCTGAGTATCAGATTGGAATTCTGTAAAAATTGGAGGATATTGCACAGTTTGTACTTTTTTCCCTATCAATTTCAGAACCAAATGAAGAAACAATGACACGTGGCACATCGTAAAAGTGCGCTCTACTGAAACAGTCCATAATTAGGGCATTGTGAGAGATTGGGTATAACTCTCCTTTGAAGAATCGAAATTAGGTCAGAACTGTGGCATTAGAAGGACAACTCAGAGAACGACTATAGGACCAAAAATCAGATATTTAGGATCTGAAATAACAGAGATACACTATATTCAAAATCGAGCTCCTAGAAGGCAAGAAAAAGCTAGATCATGTGTTGTCAAGGGTTGCAAAGGACCGGAATTTCTATGGCAGCAAAGCAAAGCAAGGTGCGGAAGAGGGTAGCATGAAAAGAGTAGCAACCAAGGTGCATAACAGCAGCAAGAATTTCATCATATGAAGTCTTCAAGTGGGCAGCACTGCATACAATCATTGTAAATATATCATTGTACTTAATCATTGTAAATACATTATTGTACAAATTGTACTAGTGTCTATCTGCCAAAGGTTGAAGAGGCAGTGTTGGGAGTTCTAGGATCATCATTAGGTGGTTGTGTCAAAGCTTGGGTTATGGTCTAGTATATATTCTTCTTCTACATCATTCTATATCATTGTAAAGTGGACCATTTTCCCTAGTACGAGAGTCCATTCTTATTTTATTCTTCTATAGGGTGGTAGGGTGGTGCTAGGGTGAGTTGTAGCTCATTGGGTGTTGGGGCATCCGTTCTGTTGACTACTGAAGAATCTCGGGCGTTGGAGCGTCCATCCAGTGGGAGCTGAAGAAGAATGCTTTTCTAGATTCTAAGAAGTTGGAGCTTTATTTTCAATTGGAGTTGAATATTAAATAATTATTAGAAAAGCATTAGGTGGTTTTGTCCCGAAGTGGGTTTCCACCTTAAAAACTGTGTGCATTTGTGTTCCTCTTGTTTGCTGCTATCATTGTACAAACACTGATAATAATTGAAGATTAACTAATGCTCTAATTGAAAGGAATACTAATTCACCCCCCCCCCCCCCCCCCCTCAGTATTTCCAACAGTAATTATGTTTGAAGTTTGTACTACAAGATTTTGGCATGATTTGGTTGATTGATATAAATGAGAAGTATTTTTATTTTTGACATGATGCTTGATAATGACATAGAAATTTGACTTGATGATTGAAATATGCTTTGGTTTATATATCTCTCTACGATATCATTTTGAATTTGACCTGATGACTGATGATTTGATTTGATGACTGATGACTTTCCTTGAAGATAATGATATATAATCATAGTGACCTTCAATTACTTATATGGATATTCGGAAAAATGGTTTTGTATTGATGTAATATTCCTAAATTAGCATGTAGCTAATTGGAATCTTAATTTTTTTCTCTTATCATTTAGCTAGATAAATAAATGGGTAGGGAGGCCCAAGAATCTATTTAGTATGAATAAAATCCCTCTTAATGTGAAAAGGGATCATCTTCATAGCTGGATTAAGCACCCTCATGTGTGAACAGGGGCTAATGCATGTGGACAAGGTCAAGTTTGACCAAATCAACAATGTTGGTATGGAGGGAGTGGATCATCAATGAGAGACAATGCAGTGTGAATGGGAGGAAGTCTCCATAATATTAGTAACCCTAATGAGTGGGAACCAAGGTGAGAAGGCTCACATTTTTTATAAGGAGGGCAAGGCAACCATAGAGGGGCATGTTATTGATTACTGATTTTGTGGTTTGTATGACTTCTTGCACTCTCTAGTTGTTTAGCTAAGATTGTTGTGATGTTTAGCACTGGGTGTTCTCGAGTGGGGATCCCACCTCTTCCCTTAAGGTAGACTCTAGGAAGAGTATTTTACTATAATTTATACACTATGGCATTCTGGCCAAGCTTCAGTCTTCAGTTGCAGCGCAATATCTGTTCAGAATTGTGTTGTGTTGCAGGGTGTTGCAATGGAGGGTTGAGAAACCCACTTTCTGTGCTAGTTTTTCAAGGGAGGAAGCATTCTTCTTATTGGTAGATCAACAAGGGAGGTTCTTGAGCTTTCTTTCACATCTTGTCACCAGGCCAACCTATTCCCATCATCTACAATGCAGATTCCCTCTTTGACTACGTTATTTTAGTGAGAATTTGCAGTGGAGGTTTCAGTGCTTATTTTGGAGGGTGAGATCTTCAGTTTTGGGATCAGCCTTTCACATGAAGGATATATTGGAGGAGATATATTCATTTAGATATCATTTTCAGCCATATCCATCTAGTTATTTAGTTGCAGCAGTTCTTCAGCCCTAGGGTTGCATTCCAGCAATTTGTACTTTTTGGTATTTCCAGAAAACCTTCCTGGGTTGTCTTGGAAATGTGTTTGGGAGCCTAGATCTTCACTATTGACATTTTTTGAGCTATATAATAGCAGATCCATCTTTTTATATCTTTCTGTAGAATTTTATCCCTAAAAGTGCATTGTCATGGCTCATGACATCTATATAGCAATGTTTTTCTCATGTATTGACATATTTGCTTAGAGGAGGCTTGTTTTATATTTCTTGAGTGACTTTATCCTCAAGATATTGTGCCTATTATTTGTTGATATGTCTAAAATATGATTGTACATTTGTCTCATATCATGGTGTATTGATTTTTTCACTGCTATTTCCTTTATTGTGTTCAAATATTATTGCTTCCCCATTTGGAAATATTATAGTGGTATCAAAGCATAATCTTGGCTCAGCATGTGGATCTCAGCCAATATGCTATAATAAGAGGAAGAGAAGAAGAAATATATCATAATCATGTAAATAATGAGCTTTATCTCATCTCTTTTCATATCTAAGAGGGACCTCACAAAGGAGGTCAAGCAAAGAAAAGTGAAGAAAATCAATGAAACCATGCTAGGGTTTCAAGATGAGGAAGGTCCATGTACTTCTTATGATTTTAAAATGGAAGTATTTGTAAATGAAATAAATGTTGTGCAAAGTATCCAATTCCATTTAATTAAATGTGTGCAAAATTCTCCACGTCTTTCAAATTAAAAAAAAAAAAGTGTATTTGGTAATTGTTTATGAGTTTATGTGTGAGGGAATGCTAAATAATTTTGTTGTTTAACATATCATATTAGCAATGCATAGTATAATAACTTCAACATAGCATAACTCAGATATTTGGTGAGCAGTTCACCCCTCCTGGGCTACGTCTACTGGACCAAGCCTCCCAAATTGGCTTGTCCTCTTGTATTAAAATGCTCCAAAATGCTAATACAAGTTTAAAGTGCCTCAATAGAAAAATATTACTATAAATACAGAATTATAAGACATGAAAATGCTAAAAAATCCTTTCCATATTCACTAAACAGTGAAAAATTACCAAGTACAGTGCCTTCTTCAACAAGGCCCTGATGGCTCTTAGAACTCCTCTGAAGCTTTTTGGTCTGTATAAATCCTCAAACAGTTATGAAACCTCTTCCATTAGGTTCAAAAGGTAGAAAATAGTCGAAAATGATTTTTGGTTTACCTCAAACAGTGAGGTACAACTCAATACAGCTCCATTTCCCCAATGGCCCTAGTGGCTCTCCAAGCTTCCCTAAAGCTTTTCGGGCTCTGAAAGTCTTCAACCAATTATAAAACCTCTTCCATTAGGTTCATAAGGTGGAAAATAGCTGAAAATGGTTTTTGGTTCACCTCAAACAGTGAGTTACAACCCAACACAGCTCTTTTGAACCCTTAGTTAAACTGAGAAGGGGGGGGTGAATCAATTTAACACATTCATGGAATTTTAAAAATTTTCATTAAACTTCATTAACACCTTCATTTCATGATCAACATAATGTGTGAGAGATATTTATTTGTTAGCAGCAATTAATAAGCAAATTAGATAATGTACCAGTAGTCTTAATATGTGAGCAGCAAGTATTAGTAGAATAGATATACCATATCAACACATAGACACCAGATATAAGTGGAAACCCATAAAGGGAGAAAACCACATCTTATTATTTTTGTGATGCAAAGGCAAGCTCCAAATCCCTCTCACCATTGATTTTCTATAGGCACCAACCTGCAGGAGGCTCCAACCTCAATTCTGCAAGCTACAACTTGCAAGGAAGCTCCAACTCCCGTCAATTTTCTGTAGGCACCAACCTACAGGAGGCTCCTACCTCAGTCAACTACAACTGAAATTTTATCAAGCTACAACTTGATGTGGAAGCACCAACTCCCATCTATTTTTTGCAGGCACCAACCTACAGGAGGCTCCTACCTCAATCAGCTACAACTGACATCTATCAAGCTACAACTTGATAGGTAAGCACCAACTCCCATCTGTTTTCTACAGGCACCAACCTATAGGAGGCTCCTACCTCAGTCAGCTACAACTGACATCTATCAAGCTACAATTTGATAGGGAAGATCCAACTTCCTTACTCTTTAAAAAGAAAAACATTTGTTGATTTACCTTGGATATCAGCTCTGTTCTGTACCATCTGCTCTGTTGTACATCAATTCTCATATCTAACTTGTATCATCTCCGCATCTTCTCAGATTCTCTATCAGATTCTCCTTCTTCTCTACTCAGCTCCTCCTTCTTCTCTGCTTAGCTCCTCTTTCTTCTCTACCTCGCTGCTTTATTTCTGCATTCTCTTCACTCACTCTCTAACCTCACTCTCTCCAAACTCTCTATGCATATCAAGTTGATATTATATATAGAGTTCATCACATGAATGTTTGCATTCCTCAGGGAATTTGAAGTGAATAGTCCTTACTTTTTGCCTTCTGCCTCCTTATTTCTTTTATCAGCTCATTCAGAAAAATATAGCAATATATATTAATTTCAAATTTACAGTGGGATTTTTGTTTTCCTCTGGAGACTTTCCAATGCATCACAAACACTATAAAATCAATTACAACATTTACATTCCCAATTTTTGTTACACACATTAATTTCACTCAGCCATTTTTCTGGCCCCTGGCTTGCTGGTTTTTGTCTTTTCTGCTGCTGTTAGGTAACTGTTCTGCATACCTCTGCTGTTTACTGCAATTGTGTGCGCTTGTGCATGTACACCTATCAAAACCACATTTTCATTCCTGTGCATATTCACCTATTCACTGCAATTGTGTATCTGCAACATAATACCTGTTTTACAAGATTAGCTCCCCAATAACTCTCAAATTCTCATTGTATATATATCACTGCCTCTTCATTCATTTGTATTGGACTGATGATTAAAAGCAAATGTGTGTGGAAGCTTTTCTTTTTACATCTGCTGATTATCAAAAACATTTAACCCCCTTACATTCTCTGATCTGGGCAGTTTTGATACTCTATTTACTGAACTAGCAGTTTAGCTACGTGGAAGCTTCATTTTTCATGGTTATGAAACCCCCAGTAACCATATAATCCGATACTCATAAAATTCTGTTCGGGCCCCACATGTCAACCCTGTTTTAAATACACTTTCATATGTGACTCCAATACTCTGCTTCATAACCCAAAAATTTTCTATGCACAAGGTTTATCTTTCGCATCTACAATATAACTCATATGTGAAGTTCGAATTTATCATAACATTATATATATATATATATATATACTTTGACATGTATTACTCCTTCAATCAATCTTCCCCAAACTTTCCACGCACCCATATAGTCGGGCCCACATCCTCGTTCAATGCATTTCATAACTCCTCACATTATTTGTTGGTCTATATGACATATAATAAACCAACAATAAAACTTTTTTTTTTCCACATAAGTTAATATGCGTCAAGAATCCATATTACGCCCAAATATCACACTGGCCCACTATTTTTTTCTACATATATAAGACTCAGCGTATAACTCTGGTTTTATAATTTGACTCCAGTAGTCAATTAGCCATATTGAACCCTGCTTTATGAATGCATCAGTGTATATCTCAACTTTGTAATAAACCTCAATGTATTCAGGCCCACAATTTCGAGCTCTTTGTATCTCATTACCCTTCGCGCATCCAACGGCTGTAATTTTATTGCTCCATCATACAATAATCCAACAGTAGTCGTGCTCAGAAAGCGCTCAGGGTTTAATTCTTAACTCACGCAATGGAGATGGGGCCCAGCCTTAACTTACCCTGCTCATCCAATGGTTGCTATCTTATTGCGCTCCAACCCTCCGATCCTACGGCAATCGCACGATTAAACAATATGAAATTTAACTCTCAGAAGTCATGCGATGAACTGGGGCCCAGCCGCTTATCGCACCGTCCCTTGAGTTATCTTCCGTGCTAGTTGACGTGCGACTACCGTTCGATGGACCTGCCTCCAGATCAGACAACGCATATCCATATCGCGTTCATTCCATCGTCGATGGTTAACACGCGATGGCACACGATAAGGGCAGTATCTCCAAACTGCTTAAGGCCACGTGTCTGCCTATGGCATTGATCGCGTTCGAATTGGAAATACAGCTTACCATCTTGAACTTGCGCGAAAACCACCGAGTTGAACTCCAAACCGTCGTTACTGTTCATTCCTTCATGGTTTCGGTTAATCCCTACTCGAGGTTCCATTTCATTCTTTATAACTTCGATTTCGATTTTTTTGTACTGTGCCATGGCTATACTTACTCCATCACTCTACCACCAAAGTTTCGCCTTCTACACCATCGCTCTTGTTTATTCTTTCCTTGCATGGTTCCGTTGAGATGTAACAATCCCCCATGATCTCGATTTGGCTCTACAACGCTAGTCCATTACATGAATTGGCCACGCTATTCACTGTTCCATTGTATCGAACAGTTTCGAACCTTTGCCCTTCAATCTCATGCTAACTATACCTATGGCATTCTACTCTTCGATGCTTCATCAAGGCATACATCTGAAATGTATTATTCCCGTTCTAACTTCTCCATTCAGCCAAAATCCAAATTATACACAAATATCAAAAAGGCCCACAGTTTCATTAAACAGAGAGCAAACCCTCTCTTTATTGGTTACGCACAGCAGCTGTGTACTTCACCTCTCAATGAATACTAAATGAAATTACACGGTAGAATGTGCAATCTCCTCTTTCGAATGCTCTATAAACCGTGATCTCAAATTGTAACTTAAACCCCAATTCACTGCAAACCATTATAGCGCCTTCTGCACTGCGCTTCGATTGTAGTTTCTCAACGATGAACATCATTTTGTGTTGTTGGTGACTCCAGTTTCAACAACAGCAACCAACAACATTATTACTTGTGTCTTTGACACAGGAATGCAGATCGAACCTCACAAATTCTTACTTAGATCTATCGCATCCGCAAACCCTGTTCTTATCAATTCAATTAACAGTGGTTTATTGCAAAACATGCCAATCATATAATGTATACATCACTGTATTGCACATTCACAAGAATAAAAACACATTTACCCTATGGAGTCCTTCCCACATAATACATAGGAAATTTCCACTAGACCATAAGTCAAATTCTTCTCAATTAAAACTTGTCCACAGAACTTAATTAAAATCCCAACTTACAAAGTCTATTTCAGAGCTTGTCATATACTGATTGGAACCAAGTATGTTCACAAAAAATTAAATCAACCAATACACCTATAATTCAGAATACAACAACCAATATCCCTCTTCAACTTCACTACTCTGTCTTTGAACAGCTTTTCACTCTAGACCCCTTATCAACATCTATGGCCCTCCTTCTGTCCTCACTACTCTGCACCTTGAATAGCTCTCTGTTTCTTTGCTAACGCTGTTGCTTTCTTTTGCTGCCTCTATTAATTTTCCTGTTTCAGGTGTTCTTCCTTTGCCATCTCCTTTGCCATCAATGACAACATTTCCAACAAGCTCCATTTTCCCAATGGCCCTAATGGCTCTCCAAACTTCCCTGAAGAAAAAATGGTTGTAGAAAACCTACACTACCTCTGGAACCTATCCCAAACACTCCAGAACGCTGAGAATAGTAAAAATTGACCAAAATTTCATCCAAATTGGTTCAATATTGAGGGAGATATGGCCAAAACCAATTTTGTCCAATATTCCCTAAACAAACTCCACCAAATGTGGAAAGACTGCACATAGGAGCACCAAAGTTGGCCAACCTCTGAAATTAACAGACCTACCATAACTGGCACCAAGTCTTAATTCTGGTTTAGATTAACTTAAACAAGGATTAGGGCGGCTTAAACATGTTTAAAAAAAACAAAACATAATTGGCACTAATGATTTGGTTTAGTGGCTAAGCAATGTTTAAATGCTAATTAATTGGCATTTAACCAGCTCCGTCGTTTGCGAGCCCACAGTTCCTGATGACTAGTCATGTGATATGTGGGGGATGGCCCCCATTTTCCACCACCCAAACTATCATTAACCTTTAGATATGTGTTGCATCCAATAATTGTTAAGAACTTTGGAATAGGAGAGTTGGTCGGGCCACTTGATTTGCACACACGAGGCCACAGGTTCAAATCTGCGGACTCACAAAATTTTGTTACACCAAACTTTCCATGGCCTGGGGCCACGTGGCGGCCTCCGAGCTTGCCATGTGGCACCCACTGATTGACCACCAAAAACCAAAGTCAATCCACCAACAAATCTAGTGCTGCCACTTGTCAAAATTGGATTGGCCCAAATGGAATATTCCTTGGAATATTCTTTTTTTTTTATTTTTTCAATTTTAAAGTCAAACTTGGTCAACTCAGTTTTTTGTAGTTTACTGAAAACTTCAAACTTGCATAATTTTCACATACGATTTCGAATTTGAGTGTCGTTCGTGGCGCCAGAATCGCAGCAATGAGGCCTATCCGGTCATTCAAGTTGCAAGTGATTTTGAACACTTTTAATTTTGAGCTTTTTCCATATCTTAGACTTGAGCCCCTGATCACCCTATCAGCAAAAAGAAGAACCAGTGTTGCATAGAGCTCCAAAGAAACATGTTATGCCCTTTCCTTTTGAAGGAAAATACAAGAGCCATGGTGATGGAGGGCACTTAGATCATGAGATTCTAAGTGAGTATCTTGCAGAATATAAGTCTCAACCTAGAGCTTTCAAGGAGAATCTGAATCTCCCACAGTTCATTCAGCTCAAAGAAGAAAGAAGACCTTGCAGCAATATATTTCTATTGCCTACATTTGATGGGTCATCCACATGTATAACAAGAGCTTGGGGCATGAATTTGGATGCATTTTTTCTGCTACATCTAGTAGTATAGAGAGAAGTTGTTGATATTGCAACACTGCACCTTGAGGGTGAAGAAAACATTTGGTGGTTCAGCCATTTGAGTCATGCAAGAGTGACTGCATATGCAGATTTTACTCAAAGGTTGATCAAGAAGTTTGATAAGAAGAAATCAGAGGAGATAAACTTCTACCACCACTTGATGCAGGAGCACTTGCATAAGGATAAAGAACACTTGCACCTTTGCGAAGTGGTCTTGATCTCTTGACATCTAGAGTCCCATGCACTATTCTGGAGATGCATGAGGGGGAGGAAAATTGTACCAGCACTGATGCAGCCATAGAGGAGTAACCTTCATCATCAGTAGTTGGGGAAGTCATCACACTGGAGGAAGGAACCCTTGTAGAAGTGCAAGATGTTCCCAAGATTTACCAAGGTATGCACATATTTCCATTTCTGATTATTTTAGAACATCATATAGAGGATTATGGAAACATTATATCATGGAAAATGCATGAACTAGGGTCAAATCACATTTTTGATTTGGAGCAGTAGACTATCACTCTGTTGAGGACCCTTTATTTATTCAAGGAGGAGATATACAATCATCCTGGTTATTCATTGTTGAGATGCATAGAACTCTTGGGGTTGGAGTGTATACTTTTTGAGGATAGGATGAGTATTTTCCTAATCAATGCAATGCAGAAATATGTGTTCAACATTGAGCATGATCTTAAGATAGCATATGCACCATCATGGACAGTAGCAGTGCTGTCAATGAAGAACAGTGATGAGTTGGCAGCCCAACTGATATTGAGACATTCTGATGACCAACACACTTGTGTAGCAGTGGATAGGTAGATGATTGATGAGATAAATCTTATCTTTCATTCTTGTGATGGATCTTTATTGATGATAATTTCATAGCTCAATGAGAAGATTTTTCCTTCAACATACTTGGATCCTTATGGATTCAACATGGTCATTGATGAGTGGTCCTCATTTGGAGATCTCTGGGAGATTTCATTTCAACATACCATGAAATGGAAAGACAGAGATATGATTTGGGAGGATGGTATTCTACATTGGAGGGATAACTATTTTGAGCATGATAGTAGACACTCACCATTGGTTGGATGGGTGATGTTGATAAGCAAGAGGTGGGAGAGTTACTTGCAGATCTATGACATAGGGTAGCAGGAGGCAAGGTTGCATTGGATACTCTTGAAAGAGTTTGGCCATCATGTAGCATATCCTATTCCAAAGGGTGTGCTAATGGTTGGGATGTGGCATGGCACTTCCATCATATGGTAGCAAGGAGTTTGGGTGTATTGGGATGGTGTGATATCTTTCATGTCAACCATCATGTTTTTGCTCCATATTTTATATGGTGATGGTGTGGGGAGGCAACAAGAGTTGTTGTTGCTTTGGAAAATCTTGGGAGAATATGGGCTGATTTTCTCCCATACTTTGCATGATGTTGCAGGAGTAGGTGATGGCACCATCATGGTGCAAAGGGGCTACTCCTTATCCTTGGAGGATCAGGAGGTACTTTCACTTTGGAAGGAATATCCCATATATAGCAGCATTATGATAGATGACTTTGACATTTGGCATGTAAAAGAATGGAGCTATGAGATTATAGGAGCCTTATTACAAAGGCAAAAAGTGTTATCACTTGGGAGCTTGGGGTTGTTGATGGAGTTTTCCCAGGATCACTTCACATATGAGGCACTTGATGGACAAGTAGGAGATGAGAGTGATGAAGTAGTGGATGGAGACATCTATTGCCATGATATGATCTTCTTGACTTGGATCTCTAAGCATAAGAAGAATTTTTTTCATGCAGCACATGGTTCATTCATTTTCATGAAGATATGTCATACCACTATGGACGACTCATTCATGGATCTTATTATCAACCTACTCTTAGTACATTGTAAGAATTATGATTTTTCACTTATTGATTATCTAACATAGTATTTGCATTCTCTTACCATCTCCATATAATGCATTGCTCCACAAGAGGGCAAGCCACTATTTGTACTTCATGGTCATTTTGGGACCAAAATCAACCATCTCTTGAATGGCTTGGGGAAAGTGTTGTACTATTATTTGTATGCTCAGTTGATAAACAATTCCATTTACTATTTTCTAGTAGATGAGATGACATGCACAACTAGAAACTTGTTGGGAGACAACTCGCCATGTTATGTTTTGAAACAATAGTTAGAAAAATTTCATTGTGACCACTTGGGAAACTGTTGGTACCTTCCAGAACTACATGAAAACTTTAGTTTCTTTCTCATTTGGATGCCATATGTTGATGATCTTCTATTCATCGTATATGGGGTGGTTTGGGCCAGCATGATTCATGACTCTAGAGAGAGGATCTTTGAAGATCCAGTTTTCTTCATGCCTCTTGAAGGCAACATTATTGCAGCCCAAAATCAGTAGCATCTCTACACTTATCACAAGTGGAGAGAGAGATAGCGTGGGATGGAAAATTTGATCGATCATGTTCAGCTATGCAGCCCACCTACTCTGCAGGAGTCTACGGTGGAGGAGTTTCTCCATGAGTTACCATTTTGGAGGGTGACTCTTTTTGTATGGATGATAGCTTGGGGATGGAGGCTTCACATGGGAATGATAGTTCCCAATATATTTCAGATTCCATGCCTTAAGAAGGCCTCTAGACATCATATTTTTGCCTCCATGGGTATTTCACTTTTTCATGATGATAGTTATTTGGGATGGTCACCAAAAGCTAACTTGCATACTTGGGAGGAGAAACTTGGAGATTTATTTATGATACAACATCTTGTTCCTTGGAGGAGCTTATCATATGAGGATGCTACAGGAGGAGGAGAGGAGGCTCTTCAGTTCTATCATTGCAATAGCTTGAGGACAAGCAACATTTGGGAGGGGAGGATTGTAATATTCCTAAATTAGCATGCAGCTAATTGGAATATTAATTTTTTCTCTTATCATTTAGCTAGATAAATAAATGGGTAGGGAGACCCATAAATCTCTTCAGTATGAATAAAATGCATCTAAATGTGAAAAGGAATCATCTTCATAGTTGGATAAAGCACCATCATGTGTGAACAGGGGCTAAAGCATGTGGACAAGGTCAAGTTTGACCAAATCAAGAGCACTGGTATGGAGGGAGTGGATCATCAATGAGAGACAGTGCAGTGTGAATGGGAGGAAGTCTCCATGATAGTAGTAACCCTAATGAGTGGGACCCGAGGTGAGAAGGCTCAAATTATTTATAAGGAGGGAAAGGCAGCCATAGAGGGGCATGTTATTGATTATTGATTTTGTGGTATGTAATACTTCTTGCACTCTCTAGCTAATTATCTGATATTGTTGTGTTGTTTAGCATCAGGTGTTCTCGAGCGGGGATCCCACCTCTTCCCTTGAGGTAGCCTCTAGGAAGAGTATTGTGCCATCATCTCCACACTCTAGCATTCTGGCCAAGCTTTATTTTTCAGTTGCAGTGCAGTATCTGTTTAGAATTGTGTTGTGTTGCAGGGTGTTGCAATGGAGGTTTGAGAAACCCACTTTCTGAGCTAGTTTTTCAGGGGAGGAAGTATTCTTCTCATTGGGAGATCATCAAGGGAGGTTCTTGAGCTTTCTTTCACATATTTTCACCAGGTCAACCTATTCCCATCATCTACAGTGCAGATTACCTCTTTGATTGTGTTATTTTAGTGAGCATTTGCAGTGGAGGTTTCAGTGCTTGTTTTGGAGAGTGAGATCTTCAGTGTTGGGATCAGCCTTTCATTTGAAGGATATATTGGAGGATATCTATTAATTTAGATATCATTTTCAGCCGTCTCCTTCCAATTATTCAGTTGCAGCTACTATTTAGCCCTAGGGCAGCATTCTGGCATTTGTACTTTTTGGTATTTTCGGAAACCCTTCCTAGGTTGTCTTTGAAATGTGTTTGGGAGCCTAGATCTTCACTCCCGACATTTTTTGAGCTATATAAAAGCAAATCCATCTTGCTATATATTTATGTAGAATTTTATGCCCTAAAACTGTGTTTTCATGGCTCATGGAATCTGTATAGCAGTGTTTTTCTCATGTATTGACGTATTTTATTAGAGGAGGCTTGTTTTGTATTGCTTGAGTGACTTGATCCTCAAGATTTTGTGCCTATTATTTGTTGATATGTCTAATAAGATGGTTGTACATTTGTCTCATATCATGGTGTATTGAATTGTTCACTACTATTTCCATTATTGTTTTCAAATATTGTTGCTTCCCCATTTGGGAATATTACAATTGACCTCCTTGTTCCTAGCACAATGGTTGAAGTATTGATAGTTGTGATTCAGTATGAACATATGTGACTTATCCTTGGTGTATGCATTTGCATCTAGTGACAAAAATGACTTGTATTATGGTCATGGGAAATACTTGATGAAGTTTAGGATTAATATTTTGTTGTTGATGACAACATGTTGGCATGATAATAGATGAAATCATGACTTGATGAGAGCTCTACCTGTCACTTGGTCTAAAGAATTAACACTGAGATATTGATGAATTTTATATTTGTATTGATATGGCTTCTAAAATTTTATGAGTTGACTTAGTTGATTTGTTTTCTCAATATTTATTTATGAAAGACTGGGCTTTTTGGTTTAGTAAAATGTTATGGTTGCAGTGAGCATTGCATAATGAAAGCTCCCCGATCTAGATATGTCTTCATTGACAATTATCTAGTGAAGCCAGGATGATTTGCTGACATTAAACCTCTAATTTAGAAGTGTTCCAAGGTATGACTGTTGGAACAGGGTCTCCTAGGACTGAACTTTGATATATTTTTCTAAAAAAATTGTAAGTTTAGTTGTGTGCAACACAATTCAAGGGGCTTTGGGGCGGGTCAAAGCCCCTCATGAGTTGTAATGGGTCAAAGGGTAGAACTAGGAGCTACAAACCATGGTTTACAGACCTTAGATGGCCTCAAGCTAAAATTATAAATAGGAGTCTAGATCGAGTCGATAGAGTACAGTAATGTTATTGATGATAGAGATCTGACTATATTTTGATATTCTAGCGGATTTTTCTGGGTTAGAAGGCTCTTGTTGGCTTGGTGAGCGGACCCCAGTGGTTGTGTGTGCAGGTGAACTAAAGGTTTTGTAAAGGAGATCTAAACTGTTAATGAATGAAGAACTATTTTGGACGATATCTGAGTACGAAATGCATCTATTATTTTCTTTATGATTGTTTCTACATGTTATTTCCAATTATTGTGTTATATGTATTCATATTGATTGTGTAACTATTTTTGGCTTTATATGAATGATGATTGAATGGGTCTAGTACTTTTGGGCTTTAATAATATGTATTAAGGATTATTACATGGATTGTGGACTCTGTTTTAGCATGTGCGCAAGGTATTCTGTATAATCAAACTAAATTTGTCTGGTCAGGGTTTCTGGTTAGGCCTTTTGTTGCGAAGTTTTGTTCATAGTTACTTTAGACCTAAAGGAACCCACATCATTTAATTTTCTCTTAGGGTGTGGAAACTTGGTTCTAGCACCCCCCCATACTGCTTCGAGAGAGACTCTAACTTGCGCAAGCAAGTCATTACCGAAACGGCCAGTAGTAAGAGGGTTTTGTTGGTTAACCTTAACTCTGAACCTGGATCAGGACCCCTTAAGCCAAAAAATGGTTTCGTTGTCAGGACCGGTATCATTTTGAGAGATATTATATGTTGTAGCAACCCTTAAAGCCTGAACTAGAGGACTGGTTTGAGAAACATATTCAGGAATTTTCTTTAAAAGAAAACAGAAGTAAGAAGTTTTCTACCTAAGATTGGAAGAACAAGTATATTTTCACAGAGGTTCATGAGATATTCTTTGTGATATTTGTGCACAAATTGCAGGAGTGGTTGTCAAGATTAGTGGAATTCCAAACCTGTTGGAAGGACAACAAGGTCATGCAGTGGAATCCTGAATTGATCCAACAGTTGGAAAAGACTGATAATTCCATCACCCAGACTGTAGATCACTGGGTTGATAGCATCTTGGGTGGGTTTGTGACAGAATTTGTAGTAGACCAGTTTGTGTCGTATTCTGAAGCTGAAAGTATATTTTTCAATGGGTTGAGAGGTAAATTCTTATGAAATTTTCCTCTGCTGATTTAGATGTTATTGTGTGAAAATGGTGTTTTTTGCAACCACAATGAGTAAATGACCCCTGATAAGATCGAAAGAACTATGTGCAGCATCAAATATTATCATGTCAATCAGAGAAGGGATAGATCTATATATATCCCTCTGATAAATTCACCTGATATAAAAGGTAACGAGGCTATGCACGCTAAAGGTAGCTCTCCTGCCACGCCACAATCGAACTCGTGCAGGGGTAAGACATCTCCTACCCCACCACCACCACCACCTGCGAAATATATGGTTGCGCATATGAATCTACCCACCTTTAAGGGTGTGGGGGATGAGGATATGGATCGGTTTTGGTTTGTGGCTAATGCAGTGTGGACTACGCAAAATGTTAATATTGATGTTGTCAAGAGAGTGTAGTTGGCTATTATGTTTGAAGGTCACGCTTTAAATTGGTTCATGGGATATCTTGCTCAAAACGTAGATCCCACGGTTTCACAGATTAAGGATGCCTTGAAACAGAAATTCCGGAAGCCGAAATCCTATTCATAGTGTGTATTAGAACTAAAAGACATCAAGCAAGGGCTGAAGGAATCGGTTTGGGAAGTTGACCAAATACTGAAGCACACCATCAGCGACGGAGGATTTTTTTACAATGATAAGCAGCGTAAGGAATGGTGCATTTCCATGTTGTTGCCACATCTATGTAGGCCTATGGGTCAACAGAAGAATGATTCTTAGGATGTGGAAGTTGCTATGAAATTATAATTTGTTCCTAGAAAAGATGATTAATTTGGAGCGCTGAAAATTCAAATCCAACAGGAAGCTATGCACTTAGAAATTTAAAACTTACGCAAAGATCGGGGTAAATAAGTTGGCACAGATGTCTAGTGCATACGCTACAAAGTTTTTGGCCACACCAAAGATCAGTGCCCTCTGTTCTCAGATTACTTCCAAGTGGGGGGACCCAATCCACTACGTCCCAGGGATGTTGTTCGGCCAAGTACCCCCACACTAAGGTGTGCTGATTGCAGGGTAGTTGGATGGACATGATACAGACTATTACCCTCAAATAGGAGCTTATGTTCTAGAACTAAAGCAGTAGTGGTGTATATTTTTCTCTTCAGTTGGTCATGATGAGAACCATTTTTGGATGTTCGATCTAATGATAGATGATGCTAACCTTTATAGAGAGCAAGTCGACCCTTCATTGCCAGCATCTCCCTCTGGACGGGGAGGATCCCCAGCAAGAGGAAGGGAGGGAGAGTGGTGGAGGCACAGGTTAGGGAAGAGGGAAATTAATCTTCTATAACTGTGGAGACGCTAGACACTATTCCCACGATAGCCCTAATCCTGTGTGACAATCCTACAAGTATTTTTGGCAATTTGATCATGTAATCGAATATTTTCTTGTGTTAATTACTAAAATGCAGGAAACGCAACAGCAGACACCTACAC
The DNA here is from genome assembly GCA_034641835.2 of Pinus albicaulis. Classification (NCBI taxonomy): domain Eukaryota; kingdom Viridiplantae; phylum Streptophyta; class Pinopsida; order Pinales; family Pinaceae; genus Pinus; species Pinus albicaulis. The sequence goes on along the minus strand of CM076581.1, from coordinate 756,941,053 downwards.
AAAACATATAAATGGTTAAATCTTAACCACGAGATGATGTTCCAAGTGTAAATTTAATCACATGTAGTGGTGCTACCATCGAAGGAGATGAGGAAAATAAGGTTGATGCAGAGCCACTGATTAGAAAGGCGTCTGACAAGAAAGAAGGAATCGACCTACAAAAGGAAAAAGATAATTTCATTGAAGCCAGGAGGGATTTTTCTACTGCATGAGCATCCACATTGAGGTATATCATCGAACCAAAGGCTGATGATGAATTCAAACCATTCCTACAAGCCTGCATTAAGTTGTTGCACAATCATAAGGCAATATATAATCTTTAGGCTCTGATAGAAAGTTGCACGGAAAAAGAAGTACCTCGAATGGAGACTAAGGCTATGAAAAAGATTTATAAGAACAAGAATAGAACTAGTCAAGAGATGTACATGACTGTGCAGATTGGGGAGTATGAGATGGATCAAGTCATCTTGGATCTGGGGTCTGATGCAAATGTTCTACCTAAGAAAACATGGCATAATATGGGAGAACCAAATCTAGAATGGTCCACCATTCAATTACGCATGGATAATCAACAGAATATCATTCCACTTGGAAGACTTCCACAAGTCCTGGTAGACATTGCTAGAGTAAAGGTACGCGCAGATTTTGAAGTAATACAAATTGTGGATGATGCAGACCCCTACCCTACACTGTTATGGTTGGATTGAACCTTTGATATGGGAGGCATCATCAACCTAAAGCATAGAAGCATGATATTTGAGAATGATGGTACGCGGGTGATAGTCCCACTGGATCCAGCAGAAGGGGAAACATATACAGAGAGTATGCGAGGGAGATGATGTCGACCATATTTACAGTTTAATTGAGTGGGACAAATATTGGATCAACCCTACAACTGATGGGATGTTGAATTGGGAGAAGGATAGTTCATGTTTCTGAAATTATGATGGTGAGATGGAGAACTGGCAGAATCGGTTGCACGATGTGTCTATGCTACGTTGCTTCAATATCACGAAGAAATTTCAGTGAATTTCCTCAGAGGTAAGATAGCTACCCTATTGATGGTTCTGGTAGGGTCAAATTATTTCTAGAAAAATTGGAAAAGGTTGTCCCAAAAGAATGAAGGTTTTGGATTCTTGATTTGTATACGCGCGCAACAATAGCGTGTTGGTGGGATACGCACAACGATGTCTTCAAGGACTGGGAGGAATGTAGAAAAATGATGAAGTGGTGCTTTGCACCTCCCACTAGCCCGCAAACTAAGTTTTTCTATGGTTAGTGAGACCCACGCAAACATCTTTCCATGTGGATATAAGTTTAGAAGGAAAATACTTGGGATGAGTGGGTTCATATGTTTATTTACTTGTTAGGGATGGTACCTACCACTTGGTATCTGGATACGGATTCGCACCAAGGAACTTGTCATTGGATCACAATGACTAATGATTTCCTATCAACCTTCATCTTGGTTGGGGGATCATAAAAGTTGGATTAATCCCTGCAAGACATAGATTCTATTTTCTTTGATGAATCCTGACCCCAAAGGAAATGTCTTGTGCTATCATGGGATGCGCGGATGCAAGACATGGTAAACTACAAGAACTTGTCAATAGAGGATAATGAACATGATACAAGAAATTTTAACATCCCTGAGTCTGAAGGAGAGTGTGCAGGGCCCTCATTGGGAAAGGTAGATGTAACTAAACCTTTGAAGTTGAAGGAAGTCAACATTGGGACAAAAGAGCAGCCTAAGTTGTCCAAAATTGGGGATTATTGGGATGATAATATTGTAGGGAAGATTTTGGAGTTTCTTATAGAGTATTAGGATTTTTTTCCTACAAATTTCTCTGAGATCAAGGGAATTGTAGGAGACCTAGGTGTTATGAAGATCATGTTGAAACTAGATATGCACCCTGTCAAGCAATGACCATACCGATTGAATCCTAAATAAAAGCAGAAAGTAAAAGAGGAATTACAAAATATGGTGATTGCAAGCATCATTGAGCTTGTAGAACATTCTGATTGGGTAAGCCCAATGGTGGTTCAGGAGAAGAAGACCAAAGGAGAGATAAGGATCTGTGTAGATATGTGAAAGTTGAATGATGTCTTTATACATAACCCCTTCCCTACTCCATTTTTAGATGATATCCTGGATAATGTGGGAGGACAAGAATCTTATTCATTTACTGATGGATTTTCGAGGTATTATCATATCAGAATTGCGCCTAAAGACCGCAGCAAGAACACCTTCAAAACAGAATGGGGGTCTTTCCAGTAAATTTTCATGCCTTTCAGATTGAAAAATTCACCTGCGATCTTCTCACACGTGGTCGTAGTTGTGTTAAAATAATTCATGCATAAATTCTTAGAGGTATATTTTGATGACTAGACAGTGTTTGGATTGGTAAAGAAACATGTGTCAAACCTGTGCATGATGCTTGAAACTTGTAGGAAGCACCATATATCTCTTAACCTAGAGAAATGTATATTCTGCGTGCATTTTATAATTTTTTATGGAATATAGTATGTCAACAATTATTGATGGTATACCCAGCCAAGATAGCAGTTATCATCAACATAGAAGTTCCCACTAATGAGAAACATTTGCGCTCCATCCTTAGACACACTAGTTATTACAGAAAATTCATTAAGGGTTATACTTTGATCACTCCGCTAATGGAGAAGTTACTAAATAAGGATGTGTCATTTTTCTAGGATGAGGAATGTCAGAAGATCTTCGAGCTGTTGAAGGAGAAAATGGTCACTGCAACTATTTTGATATTCCCAGACTAGTCTAAGGTTTTTCATGTGCATGTGGATGTATCTAGTATAACACTTGGGGTTATTCTTGTGCAACCAGGAGAAGGAGACATTGGTCACCTAGTTTCTTTTGCCAATAGGAAGATCTCCAGCACAGAGCGCAACTACTCAACCACAGAAAGGGAAGGATTGGCCATGGTCTATGCTCTGTAAAAATACAGGCACTATCTGCTAGGAGGGCACTTCAAAATGTTTACTAACCATTCTTCTTTGAAATACCAGGTCGATAAGCCTATGTTGTGGGGGGGGGGGGGGATTTGTAGATGGTTGATTCTATTTCAGGAGTATGACTTTGAAATCATTGTGAAGCCTGGAAGACTAAATGTTGGACTTGATCATTTGTCACGGATCAAAAATAGGGAAGAACCAACCAATCTGGAGGAGGGGTTATCTGATGCGCATCTCTTCGCTATAAAATTAGTTGATGAGAACTTTGTTGATATTATTCACTTCCTGACTAATGGAATCACAGATGTTGAATATTCGGTATAATAGAAGAAGGATTTCGTTGCTCACGCAGCTGATTTCTCCCTAATTGTGGGTCAGTTGTAAAAGTTGGGAGTAGATGAAGTATTTAGAATATATGTGTTAGAACATGAGAGGTAGGAAATCTTGGTTGAGACTTATGGAGGGTGGAAGGAGGCCACTATGATAGGAAAGCCACTATGCAGAAGGTGTTGTGTGCTAGGTTATGGTGCCCCATACTGCATAGTGATGCACATGCACACTGTCGAGCCTGTGATGCATGTCAGAGAACAGGGAAGCCCTCATGCATAGATGAAACTCCAATGCAACCATATATGACCCTGCAAGCCTTTGATAAATAGGCTATAGAATTTTTTGTACCAGTCAATCCTCTAGGGAAGAATACTAGAGCGTGGTATATCATCACGTCCACAAATTATGTAACCAGATGAGCAGAAGCTAAGGCAGTTAAAGACTGTACTGCAAATACTGTTGCGCACTTCATTTTTTAACATATTTTGACCCAATTTAGATGCTCGAAGATATTTATGGGTGATATAGGTACACACTTCGTTAATGAAACCATTGAAGCTCTGACAGAGGAATTTAAAACCCATCACCAAAAGAGTACCCCTTATCACCCACAAGAAAATGGCGCAGTATAGGCTGTCAACAAAATTTTGGATAATGTGCTCACAAAGATCTATAATTATAATCAGAATGACTGGGACGTGTGCATCCCTTCTGTGTTATGGCCTTATAGCACCACATGCAAGAGGTTGATGGGGAAAACATATTTAGGATGGTCTATGGGAAAGAAGGGATCATGTCAATGGAGTATATTGTCCCAAGCCTGCGCGTCGCAACTTTCACTAATATGGTTGAGCCTAATATTATGAAGGAACATTTGGCACAATTTTTTGCCTTAGAAGAAGATCGGTTCATTGCTAACTTCCATCAACAAGTGTAGAAGGTGCACGAAAAGGCCTATCCTGATAGGCACATTAGACAAAAGGTGCTTGTTGGAGTGTGTTTGGTGCATGTATGTGCGAAATCACACCAACTTAAGGGGTGTGGTCTACCCACTTAAGTTATTGGTAACAAGAAGAAAAAGAAGTGGAGTCAAGAAAGTTAGTGGAACAAGCTAGAATCAATAACCATACTAGATAGATAAATAGCATGCATATATAAACTGAAAACTAAACCAAATAAACACGAGCTTTGAAAAGATCCAAACGACAAAAATAATACGAATGGTGGCTCTAATCCCCTCTTATTGAGCGTTGGTAGTAATAAGAGTGAAACTTTACCCTCTTGCAAAAGGGCCCCTATACCATGGGTTCTAGGTCCCATTGCAAGGATGCTTTTATCCCAATCTTTCCTTAGTGCACTCTCCCTATCTCTCTACTGTTTTGGACTAAACTTGTTGGATGGCCAACAACTGAGTCCCCTCTATCTTCAGCTCTGGCTCACACACTGCTGGTATTGCTTGGGCAATTATGCCCATCATAAAAATGTGTTCACAAATTCTTCATCTCATGGTGGTATTATATAGGATATTTCAAATCCTCCCTTCCCTCTCTTGGTACATGGAGGATGGTGACCCAAGAGAGGGGTATGATTCCTTTGTGTGCTCCAAATATTCCATTGTGTGCTCACATAGTGTCTAAGGAGGTGTTGGTGGTTGTCCTTAGGTGGCTCCAAGTAAGGGGTCACTTGTCCTTTGCTTTGTGTGGTCCCAAATAGTGACATTTTTCCACTCCCAGGATTGCGCGCATATCGGTAAAAAAGGCGCACGAAAGGCACTCTTCACGAATGATTATGCGCGCAAAGAGAATTTAGGACTTGTTCAAATTTTATTTTCCTCAGACCTTAGATATTTTTAAATACTTTCCAGATTCTGTAATTTCTTCCATCCCTATAAATTCTTTTTCCTGACATTAATCAATGTCGTCTTATATTGTACGATTTTTCGGTGTTAACAGTTGTCCCCTAATGTGTGAGGTCTAGGAAGCATTGTATAGCCTAAATAAATTATATTTTATTTTCTGTGTCGTGCGTAGAGAGAGAGAGAGACCTGCGTGAAGCTTGGAATTGAAAACGCCCTGCACCGGTTACAAGATTTACCATGTCCTAATGGATCCCTGTAAGAAAATAAAATTTACATCACATAAACAAATTTTCTACAAGGCGGGCATGTCCCATGCTCGTGATGTTGTGGCTAGTTAAACAAATATATTTGACAGATAAATGTTCTGTCTATATCACTGATGTGGTAGTGATGTTGTCAGTTGTTGACGACGACTACTAACACCCTGAGGGGCATTTTTTCTTTGACAATAGATGGAATATGGTACCCATATGCGTAAAATTGGTATGGCATATAGTTGCGCATTGTACGCATAGATGTTAGCTAGGAACTTCCAGTGTAAGCATTGTTGACAGAGATGCTTATGGAGGCATGGGTCTTCGACAGATTTGATCAAAGTGCAATGGTTGTAAGGTACGATACCATATTGACATGAAAGCTTTTGTCGTAGTCGAATGTCAGGAAGATCGATGACATCTGTGGACAATGATGTCTCCCACAGTGCCACCCAAGGATGCCCCTTGTATGGAGAGGGGTGATCCAAGGTACTGCTTCATTTTTGGAAAATGGGTGTCGAAGTCGACAAAAAGGAAGCCTCAACCGAATGAGGGGTTACCGATATGAGGGATCGGGGACCTGGATGTGATGGTTTTAACATAGGCATGTTGGCAAGGGGTGACTGAAAACTAATGATGGGGATTCGGTGGCCCAAGGCCGGAGTATACAAAGAATCTTGGTGGCAATCATAGTTATTTCTGGTGGGGAAATCCCTAGAATTGGTATGACTTCCAGGGTGGGTATAAGCTGGCTATGAATATCAAGGTGGCTTGTGCGTGGGGGTATAATACTCCAACCAAGGGTGTTTAGGTACTGCTACCGTGGGAGAAAAGATGAAATGAGAGTGTAAAGTATATAGTGCACCATTCGAGGTCTTTTTACACTTACCAAAAGAATAAAATAATGGGGTTTGGTTTGTACAAAACATAGAGACAGGTACCCAAAAACATGAAAGTGTTCACTCACTAATGGTGTGAGGAAGGTGTTTTGCTGAGGGTGGGGTCCCATTGGTTGGTCTCATGTGCAGGTTAGATGAAGCAGATGAGAAAGTATCATAGATGGGATTATGCTGGTGGAGGTATGGTGGGCCAAATGTGAGGCGTAGCAGTGCACTTTTGATCTACTTGTACAACCTGGTCGTCCAAGAAGGGGGTTCTAGCTTGTATGGTAAACTTGACCTTATGCATGGTGAATGGACGGGCATGAGGTGCTTCCCAGACTGAAGTGGTATGGCCATGGCATCACTTTTGTTGTGATTTATGGTCTACTGCAGGTGACGAGCGCCATGGAGGGGAGTCTCTACCAACCAACAAGGATGTTTATCATGTGCGGGGTGAGGTGATGATAAACATGGTCGGATATGAGGACCCTATTTTTTATTTTTGATGGAGAAATGATTTCAAGATATGCAGTTTTTTTTGGGACTCTATCATGCTGGGGGTAGAATGATACCTACTCTGGAACCTTCAGGAGATGACGTTGTGGATGGTTTGTGAGATTTTCCCGCAAAAACAACTACCTCAAGTGAAAGCATGTTCTTTATCAAAATTTACTGGAAATCATGAGCTTTAAAAAAGAAGATGAGAGAGGGCATACTTGTCGACGCTGAAAATTTATTTTTTTGGGAGCGTGAATGTGTGGTATCGCCTCTATTCATCATGGAGTGCTGATTGTGGTGCAACTTACAACTTGGAGAACATACCACATGATTGGGTGTTTTGCATAAGGTGCATGTTGGTCTTCTCTATGGAGAGTGGTTAGGGGTAACTAGGGGTTCCCTGATCGGTCGCTCTTCGAAAAATAAGAACGTAATGGATCTGCACGTCACATATTCTTGAGTTTTGGAGATGTCCGTGGACTCCATATCCATGTCAGATTCTTGGGAGAGGTGGACTATGGCGGAGCATAATCTAGCGAGGGCTAGCTAGTCGAAATCAGGGGATATAGTGACAATTTTCCAAAAGGTGATTGTCAGAACATAACAGACATGTGAATTGCGCTACCCACAATCCAACGTAGCAAACCATTTCTATCAGATACCATCTTTGGATGATTTCCACGGCTTCACACTCTTTGAGGAAGTGACCATGTTCATCGCATAGTGTGCAATGTATAAGGGGCATGACTAGGGGTCTTTATTGTGCCCTTCGTTGTTCCTCCTGTAGGTACAGGATGGTATGAGGTTCATTTCCGAATACCTAGGTTGAGGGATTTTCTTGATAGGACTACTCGATGGCATTTAGGGCATCCATATATCGTGAGATCTCTGGGAAATGATGGGTATAGTGCCTGTAGTTGCTGCAGAGAGCGCATGAGTGATTGGTACGCAGTGCTTTGCCGTTTCCTTTGGTGGTAGGTTCTTTTTTATGGGAACGTAGCGTCACGATGTCTGTATCAGATCCAAGGAGTGGTTTTAATTCATCTATCTCTGGACAAATATGGGTAGGATGACCTATTACGTCACATATGGCATAGACTGGTGATTCTCGTTGAACAGCAGGGGTCACCATCTTCTTTCCTCCTTTCTCAGTTTTCTTAGCCATAATCACCAGTTTTGCAATAGGAATTTCCTTTGCAGGGGTGGTTTCAACTATTTCTTGGATGAGTGGGGCCTCCTTAGGAATGAGGGGCTTAAATCTTGTGGCAGTAACATGGGTGGCTCCTATTCCTGCAGGGGGAAAAAGGTACCGAAATGGGATTGCCAATGACGTGTTGGGTAATACAAGTGTTTCGAAAACCTGCTGGGAGATGAAACCAGCTGGGGGGAAGAGGAAAGGGGTTTGGGAGGTAGCGTAGGCTAGAGATGCTGTCATGGCTGATGACTCGGTGCCATTACTACTTGTGTCTGTGTCCTGACTAGCTTTGGTGCTTGATGTGGACATCATGCACACCGGAGCCTTTTGTGACATCGGGCAATGACTCAGAGATTATGGGAGGATATCCTAGGAATGACTGTTGCACTGAAATTTGTCACCATGACGTCTTAGTGCTCCCTTGGAAGTCTACAACATCAAATTTCCTAAATTCAAGCCTTTAAATTGAGAGAAAATCTCATAAAAGTCTTAAAAACACTTGTACCGCACTTTCTCTTAACATTGCCTGCGGTGACACACTTTTTTGCTCTAAATCGTGCGAAGATAAACGCACTTTTTATTCATTAAGGGTGCGGACCCCTGTAAAAGGTAAAAAAAAGGTGGAAAGTAGCATTTAGAAGCCCAGCAGTCAAATCTGGAAGCTTCTAAAAGTAGTTCTCTGGTTGAAGGTTCGCTCCTATCATGTATGTTCATTCCTCCATTATGGGAGCCTACCCCTTGATTTATGGAGCCCAATCCCTTCAAAAGAGCATTCTATCCCTTCTTATGTGGAACCATAACCTCCTCTATTTTCCTATAAATTGAAGCCATAGTGAAGCTTCAAAGGTTAGAGGGATAAAGAGAGAATGAGAGTGTTAGAATGTGTGTGGGATAGTGAAAGAGTTAGTGAGTTAGACTTTGAGAATTTTTGAGGATAAATGTTGTAGAGACTCATACTCTCTTAACTGATCATTATGTGGGAATGATTACACACCAATGTGTATTTTAGCTGAGAGAGTGAAAGTCTTGTCAGAGTAAAGGAAACACCTGTTCTGGACCCCAGAAAGGCCTATATGACATCAAGGCGGACACGGTTGTAAGGCTCTTCTTTATTAAAGATAATAAAAATGAATATCGTTTTCTCATTAAGTTGTTTGTGTATTTACCTGAATGACTTATTTCTTAAATTCCTTGATCATTAAGATAGATTTGTGATTTGTGAGTTAGTATATGTTGCAAGTGCTTTTGATTCTTTTCCATGTCTTTGCTTGTAGGTCTTTAGAGGTGACTTCTTGGAGCAACGGGAAAGAAGAATTCAACTAGCATTGGATCACAGGTAGGTCCTTTCTTCATCCTAGAAAATTATAAATTACATATAATCTAGAGAAAGAAGTTTACATTTGTTCCGTTTGTTGCTAGCTATCCATAGGACACTTGGGAGGTCTGTCTTGTCTGCAAGAATGACTTATCCGTCCAACAAAATGGCGACTCCACTGGGGAATGGATCTTGAACTTTGATTTCTTTTATTTTTGACCTGTGAATTTATTGTTTCTGATTTTGATTGATTCATATTGGTTTAGGTAGTTTATCCTTATAGAATCCCTGAGAAATGATTTAGAGTTTTTTATTTTTTCTTTCTCTAATGTCCACTCTTTTCTTTTAGAAACAGTGCGAGCATCTCTGCACTTTTCTTGTATACACAGTGCGGGACTACACTAGTTTACACTGAATCTTGCAGACCTTGTGAAAATTTTTGGAAAATCTTAAAATCCTCTTTTCTAGATTAGTTTGTTAGATTCTCAGTGTATACCCAGACTTGTATCTTCTCTCAGAAAGCTTTAATTAAGAGTTTATTTCAGCATTTTTAGTTTTGAATGATTTTCTGAAAGATCTGCATGTTATAGTGATTTTTTCTTTGTCTTTATCTCGCTCAAAGATTAGAAACCTTGGTATACCTTTAGATCAATGTTATTTCCTTGTTTTCTTGTTGAGTTTGACATCATAGTAGAAATCGATTTATGAGATTTAGATCCCATTTTTCTCATTTGCAAATCTTTAAAAAACTTTTGTTGATAAGTTTGGAATTTCACTTAAAAAACCAAAATTGGGTGTTTTTTGAGTTCTTGCTGATCCAAGAAAAGAATTTCTTAGTTAGATTACAAGCTAAGCAAGACATCCTCAAAATATTTAAAATTGTAATTCAGATTTAGTCTTTAAAATTTTTAGATCTCAAAATTAGTGTTTTTAGTTTTGAATATTATTTCTAGAAATTATAGTGCTCTTTTGAAGAAAAACTTTGTTTGTAGTTTCGATCTTGAATGATAAAGGGATTTCTTATTGAGCAGTAGATCATTTTGAGTTCTCATGAAATTAGATTTCTTTTCATTTATTCTTGTTTAAAGGAAAGAATTGTTTCAAAATATTGCATTTCTCAACTCTTCCTTTAGATAGAATTCATTGAAAGAAAAAGAATTGTTTCTCATAATAGATGCATTTTTAGTGTGTTTTGAGTTGGGTCACTACATATCATCAGTTTCAGTTTCGCACCTATTGTCTTAAGAAACAGCCTATTAAAATCAATGCTTAAATTAAAATCAATCTAGTAATTTTTTATATTTCTAGGGCTCTTTTCACCAATATAGCTTACGCTAGTGTCTTGGAATAGGGAGTAATTAACTCTCCAAGACAATTAAAACAAACAAGTAGTCGATCTTGCAGTAGGAAAAATCCAATAGTCACTTGTATGCTCTAGGAAGCTCCTCTTAAAGGAGTCAAGCGCGAGGTCATATCTAAACCAGTGGGATAATCAATTCTATCTCATTGGGAATGATATCAGATGTGTGCGTATTAACAACGGTAAACCTCGGATAGACCATTTTCAAGGAGCCTGGGGTCACTTGTTGGTATACCTTGGATTATGTCAAGGAGCCTTCAAGGGGATTGAGCTTTGTTACTCTGCCCTTGCGCGTATGTCGGATCGTAGACTGTTCCCCCAGGTATATTAGTTCCTGTTGGAAACCATAGTGGCCATAATATTTACGATTTTTTCCTAAGGTGACGCTGGAGGAAAGATCCCACTATACCTAGAGCAGACGTCGACTAGACTCACTTGGACTCTCCAGAGGGTTATCTTCACTCGATATGGTTTAAGTGGATAAACTTGCACCGGTCTGTTTCATTAAGCAGGTTGTTGGGGTAACTGTTCCAACCGCCCTTTCTACATTAAAATACTACGATGTTGGATTTCATCACCAACTAGTGTTATTAGTGTGGGAATTTACTGTTTGTGTGTGGATTGATCTCCTAGAAGTTTAGGCATGTGATTCATTTCTAGGCGTTTTCATTGAAATTTTCTTTGATTGCGTGTGATTAATAATTTTTAATCGTGGCTAAATTACCAAGATAATCACGTAGACTCCAGGGAAAACCCCCTAAATATACACCAAGCCAACTTGAAGGGTTGCGAGCTCTAGTATCGCCTAGTGTCAGTAGAATTAGATCAACAAAAAAAGGATAATCATCTATAGTTATTCGTCCTAATTATCAATCATAAACAACAGAACATATTCAAGAGCCAATTTCAATTTCCAAAGTTACTAGTAGTATTTTTCCTTCTAGTGAATTAGCTGAAGAACCTGAAATTTCTGAGCCTCACACTGAACCTGCTGTATTGGAACCATCTTCAGGATTTGTTACTCCAACTTCTAGTGATCCTGGTTCACCTAAGGTAAGACATCGCATTACTGAAATTCTTCCTTCTGACCTCATATCTATTGAAGAACTTGTTGGTCCAGACGAAGACATAACTCTTCCTGAAACCCAAGAAACTTTGAATCTTAGCGAGCGTGAATCAATATTCTACAGTCCTTTTAGAACTGACGCTTGGTATTTATCGTTGACAGATTTTTTAGAAAACCTGGGTCTTAGTTATTCACCACCCTAAATTCCTTTTCATCCTACACCAAGAGGTTATTATCCTTCATCAACTATGTCAGGTGAGTCATCTATGTTTTCCCAATCTCCGGAAACATTTTTATATGGTGGTCCTTCTATTCCTTCGGGGTACCAGTCACTCTCTGGTACTTTCTTAGGAGCAACTCCTCAATCAACTGAACAAGTGTTATTATCTGGTACAGCTGGAACTAAAAGTGAAACGTTGAACGCAAAGAAAATTTTTATGATGTCTGGTAATATTCCAAATCCTCAACCTCAAGGTAGTCAGTTACCGCCTGGGGGGCAACCTCAAGGTTGTCAGTTACCACCTGGGGAGAAACCTCAAGGAAGTCAGTTACTTCCTGGGGGGCAACCTCAAGGTAATTTTTTACCAAGATAAACTATAGGAAAATATTATTTACCTGGAGAAAAAACTTAAGGACAATACATACCGAAAGGTTATCAATCTCAGGGACAGTACATACCCCAAGGTATGAAACTTCCGCCGATATTCATGTTGTAGAATCATCTACAACTAAATCTAAAACTGGTGGTAAGAAGAAAGGTAAGAATAAAAAGAAAAAATCTTCAAAAGTTAAAAACGATACAACTGAACCAACTGAAGAAAAAAGAAAACCTTGATATCCTTGTCTTATGTGTGACGAGGATCATTTTACAGAAGAGTGCCGGCATAGAGCCGAGGTATCAAAATTTGTTAAGGGTTCGCCCATATTTACTGTCTTGAAGGATCCCTTTCCTGCTCAAGATAGTAACATGGTTGGATATTCCTCAACTGCGCTAGAGAATATCTTGATGGTTGCGACGCGATCGCAAGAGATTATGATAGTAAAAATCCTGGTAAAGAAGCAAAAACATCTAATTCAGCATGAACTACATCTCCCTCAGTTTCTGATCCATTACAGATCGAGAAAAAAAACCCTGAATTAGTAATCAAATCACATGCTAAAGGTGTACTTCGTAAATCAGCTTTCAATCTACATGCGAGAGCTGCTCAGAACTACAATATTGTTGAAGATTTGGAGATTTCCCCTTCAACAATGTCGGCTTTGGAAGTGTTGCAATCATGCCCAGCCCAAAGAAAATTACTTTTTTCAGTCTTAGGAGCCGTAGATCTCCAAGATTCAAACCTCATGATCTTCGATTTAGAGAATTTTACACCCCACCTACCCCATCAAATGGTTTTTCAAATTCTGGTAATAGTAAAAAACAAACGTATCTTTCATAATGTTGTTGATGAAGGGGCTTCTACGTGTATTATGTCGTTAAAATGTTGGAAATCACTTGGTTCTCCGATAATTAACCAATTTCCAACTATTCTCAAAGCTTTTGATGGAAGAGATTTTCAGCCATATGGTATTTTACAAGATCTACCAATAGAGGTCGAAGGTAAAATGGTTAATCTAGATGTGGAAGTAGTTGATGCCCCTCTGGATTACAACATTCTCCTGGGTCGTAGTTGGTCTTACGCCATGACTGCTGTTGTATCATCAATATTTCGTCGTATCATGTTTCCTCATAAAGGAAAGATCATTAAAATAGATCAGCTCTCATATTATTCATCCGACCCAGCCTCTACTGATAGTATCTAGCATATCGAAAAATCAACTATCCCTCATAAGGATGTCCAAGTAGGTCTGCTTAAAGATTCAGCTTTACTGGGAAATTTTTCCCTACCTGCTCCCAATGTACAACCTCCTATTGCTAATATCAATATGATTACATCAAGTACTATTTCCTTTGATGATCCTTGGATAGTACCTTCAGAATCAGAATTGGATTCTTTTGATGGCACGATGCCCTTAAGTACTTTTGAGTTAGCATATCAGACTGTACAATCATTTTTTGATATTCCTTCAACTGAATCTGATCCAGTGAATGTGATCAATGAGGAGTCATTTTCAATATCGAGTTCCGCTTCAACATCAATTCTAGATCTTGGTTAACAGGTATTCAATACTGATGAACATATTCGTGAATTTTTGTCGGTCAATGAATTACCATTTGAAGATCTTCATCATAGGTCTTCGTTTTTACCTGATCTCGATCATTTTGATAATAATTTCTCCTCCATTTTTACTACTGATTACGTCAAAGAACCATAGAATCCTCTCTCACATTTCGACTCTGAATTAAATTTAGAAAATATTTCTACAACGGTTCCCCTTGACATTTCAATAAAACCTAGAATTGTTGAAAACATTCATATACGTGCTTCTTGTACGACTGATGAAATCCAAGCATATAAAGCCCTATTTCAGGAATTCCATGACATTTTCGCCTGGTCATATGAATAAATGCCAAGATCTATCCGTCGATTATTGTTCATGAAATTAAGACATACCCAGATTATAAACCCGTTAGATAGAAATTACGTCAGATACATCCAAGAAAAGTTGCTACTATTAAAGCCGAAGTTGAAAAATTACTTCGTGCAAGTTTTATTTATCCAATATTGTTAATATATTGGGTATCTACTATTGTTCTGGTTAATAAAAACAAGGAACAATACGAGTGTGTATCGATTATAGGGATATAAATCGAGCTTATCCAAAGGACAATTATCCAACCCCTTACATCGATCAAATTATTGACAATTGTGCTGGAAGTGAAATGTTTTCATTCATGGATAGATTTTCTGGCTACAATCAAATCAACATACTCCCTGCAGATCAACCCAAAACAGCTTCCATTTGTCCATGGGGAACTTTTTCTTATCACAAACTACCCTTTGGACTCAAGAATGCTGGTGCAACTTTTCAAAGAGCCATGTCTTATGCATTTCATGACATTAAACACATTGTACAACCCTACCTTGATGATTTTCCTACTCATTCTTCGCGTAGAGCAGATCATATCACTCATTTACGAGCCATTTTTATACGATGTAGGCATTATAAGATTCGTCTCAATCCTCACAAATGTGTTTTTTGCGTACAATCTGGACGATTGCTGGGATTTATTGTTTTAAAGGCAAGCATTCATGTTGATCCATTAAAGGTTGAGAAAATCATCAAATTACCTCCTCCTTCTACTCTTCGCCAACTCCAAATTTTGCAAGGGAAAGAAAACTTTTTATGTCGATTCATTCCTAACTACGCCGAGTTAACGAAATGTTTCACCAGGTTGTTGAAACAGAATATTCCTTTCTTTTGGGACAATATCGTTGATCGATATTTTGATGCTCTTAAACATGCGTTGACCCATGCACCATTACTGCATCCTCCCAATTACAACCAAGATTACTTTTTGTACCTCGCTGCTTCCGATTCCACGATAGGGATGGTTCTAGTCCAGGAATATGAATTCCATGTTGAACATGTGATTTAATATCTTAGTCGCAACTTGCATTCGACTGAAATCAAGTATTCACATGTGGAAAAATTGGCCTTGGCAGCCATTCAAGTTGTCCAACGTTTTCATCATTACATACTTTTACGCAAAACAACAGTGATTTATAATTCTAACCCTATGATGTATATCTTGACCAAACAATTGCTAGGGGGAAAATACTCTATATGGATTGTTATCCTACAAGAGTTTAATTTGGAATTTAAAAAGTCCAAATTAAAGAAATCATTGCTCTTTACTGAATTTATGTGTGACTTCCCACGTACTGATACAAAAAATGTGGCGGAACAACCAATCGTGGACGAATCCTTGTTTCTTATTAGTACCATTGATCCTTGGTATGGAGATATCATTGTTTATCTTCAGACCCAATATTTTTGTCCAGAACTTTCATGGTCACAACGACATAAAATCCGTTTCCAATCTCAACAATATCATATTGTTGGCGACACACTATACCGTTGTGGCGTGGACTCTGTTTTTCGACATTGTCTCACCCATGAAAAGGCCGAAAAGGTTTTAAATGACTATCACTCTGGAGCATGTGGCGGTCATATGTCTGGGTACGCCACAACCCAAAAGATATTGCGCGCAGGTTATTTCTGGCCTTCCTTATTTAAAGATTGTCTTTATGTGGTCCAAAATTGTCATAATCGTTAAATCTTTGATTGAAAAATGCGTGCACCACCTGCTCCTCTTCACCCTATAATTTTTGTCGGTACTTTTGCAAAATGGGGCATTGACTTCATTACATGTAACCCTCACTCGACTGGGGGGCATGGGTATATTATTCTAGCAGTAGATTATTTTACCAAATGGGCTGAGGCGATGCCTACATTTACGACAGATGGAAAAACTACAACTAATTTCGTGTTAAATCATGAGATTGCTCGTTTCAGTGTATCCCAAGCAATAATTATTGATCATGGGAGCCATTTTTGAAACATCATGATGACTGAACTGACTGATCAACTTGGCTTGTGCCATGACAGTTCTACACCATATTACTCGTAGGCCAATCGTCTGGTTGAAGCTATCAATAAATTTTTAGTCACCATGATCAAATGAATCATTGGAATTCATAAGTCAAATTGGCATACCATGCTCTTTTTAGCACTTTGGGCATATCGAACCTCAGTAAAAACATCGACAGGTTTTACCCCTTTTCAACTGATTTATGGTTTAGAAGCGGTATTACCCATTGAATGTGAGATACCGTCACTCCAACTAGCCGTAAAGTTACTACCAGCCACTTTTGAAGAGGAGAAACGTTTTTTATACTTAGCTCAATTAGATGAGAATAGGCGCACCGCTGCACTAGCCACCGAGACTCATGTGAAACGAATGAAAGCTTAGTATGATAGGAAGGTTACACCTCAGATTTTTTCAGAAGGAGACCTAGTCTTGGTTTACGATCAACCTAACGATAAGCTAGGGGCTGGGAAATTTGAACCCATGTGGCATGGTCCTTATATTGTCAAGCGACAGCTTGCAAAAGGGGCCTATGAATTGATTGATTTTGACGGGTCTCTTTAGGCAAACCCAGAAATGGGCTTTATCTGAAGAGATATTACGCTTGATTCTTGTGTGGATATCTTTCATGTATATTAGTTATTTTTAGCTGGTGTGCTGTAGATTAGAAATGTGTGCCTAGTTTAAGTGTGCTTTTACTACTATTCCTGCTTATCTGGATTACTCTTGATATTTCAGATGTCAACGTCTTTTCAAACATACATTGGTTTTGCTGATGGCGCTTGTCATAGTACACGGAATATCTCTTCCACAGCTTGGGTTATTTATTCACCCACTGACGAGTTAATATCTATGCATGGGGTAAGCCTCGGTCAAACGACAAACAATATTGTAGAATATAACGCAGTTATTGAATTATTTTCTGAATCCATTTCATTTGGAATTCGGAGTTTGATCGTTAGGTTAGATTCTGAACTCATTGTATTACAATTAAATCAAGTATATGAAATTAGAAACCCAGTGTTGTTAAGATTATTTTAAAGAGTTCATCTCTTGGAACAAGAATTTGATTATATTGAGTATCAACACATTCCAAGAAATTTCAACACATTAGCAGATGCAATAAATTCTAGTGTGAAAACACTTCACTATGGAGCACTATGGATGGAAGGAAATTAGAATCTCTAAGCGTGGTACCTCCCTTGTTCTCCGCACCAGGAAGGGGGAAGCAACCAACTTATTTATTATGGGAAAGAATAACCACGATCCCTGAATGAATCGAGGGGAGGGAAACTTGAAATAAAGAAGGGGAATTGATAGACTCGCTTTCGAGTATGGATATAGCCTCACATATGCTTGGGGGGAGAGGTACTATCATTCATTCCTGCTACTCATCTCATCGTGTGCTATAGAGATTGAAAGATATCCTTTTGGGGGTATAGTAGTGAGGGGGGCCCTGTTTGGAACTTATTCTCTCTCTCTAGTGACCGACAGCATACGAGCTCGCGGCCAAGCCCCTCTACCAGATAAGTGACTTAGAAGAAATTTCCTTAAAAAGCCTTATCTATTTCTGGTGCGTCATATATATATATTAAGAGCCCACCGTTTGACCAAAGGCCTCCCAAATGACTTTCAACCAAGAAGGTAGCAACCTTGGCCTTATGCTGAACATGGACCTAATTCTCTCTCCCGGGACCAACTCTTTACAAGCACCCACTTCGTTCGGAAACCTATTGACTGTTGGAATGGAAGGGGCGGGCAGGGTATAGATTGGGGGTGGGATGTTCCAGTTACAATATACCTTTGTTTTACGAGATTAGTGACCCGACCATATGTACTTAGATCGTTTATAGAACAAGCTCATGTTTCTACGATCTAAATCTGTATTTACTTGAATGATGCTACAAACATGCCGGATATGTTCTTTTTCTAATTGAACAAAAGCGAGGATCGGAAGTTAAGACTAGGGGGGGGTTAAGTCTATTCAAAGAAGCTTTTATAGAAATAGATAATATAAAATGAAATAAGACCGAACGGAATGAGGGTTCTGTACTTGTGAATGGGTAGCTCAAACGGAGGGAGCTATGAAGCCCTTTTTATTAATTTATCTATCTCGAGGGATCAATCGATCTATCTCCCTCTAATGGACCCAGGGAGGGAATTTCTGCATAAGAAGCTAGGAGATCCAACCCTGCCCAATGGGATGGGAACACCTGACCCAACAGATCCCTATTGAATAAAGAAATAAATAAAGTTAGGAGCCCTCTCCTTTAGTTCTTCGAGTTCGCTACCTCGCCCTCCTTGGGTCGGGTGAGCCCGCTTAACGCTACCTCTCCTCGACCTCGTAACCTCGGCCGAGTCCTTTTCGGGCCTTTAGTCGAGAGTTCGGCAAGCTCACCCTCACCCTAGCTAATTCTTTATTTCATACATACATAGGGTAGGTCTCCACCTTTTATGGCTACGCATAAGTCTTCCCGACCCCGACACTTATGTATACGAGATACCGACTGGTCCTCCCGGCCGAGTAGATTAGGAAAGCAAGGATCAAATGAACCACTTCCTTCTTAGGAAAACCCCCAATAAGGTAGCTTGCTACTATGGAAGAAAGTAGGGGGACGACAGGCGCTTGCTTACCAAGTTGATCGCCTTGGATAAAGGGATGTTATCTAAAGGTCCTTTATACAGCACCTTGATACAGAAAGCAACTCTCAACTAAAAACTATGAGACATACTCATTATTCCCTAGCTATTATTATTCCTTAGTGATAGAAAAATTTAACAATTTATTAGATCGCGTTCTTAGACATCGTGATGCAATTGTATCACACCTCAACTGGGTATGTATATTCTTAGGCTTCCATAGTTTTGGTCTGTATATTCATAATGATACTATGAGCGCTCTAGGACGTCCTCAAGATATGTTCTCAGATACTGCTATACAATTACAACCTATCTTTTCCCAATGGATACAAAACACTCATGCTTCAGCACCTGGTTCAACAGCGCCTGGTGCAACAGTAAGTACCAGCTTAACCTGGGGAGGTGGTGATTTGGTGACAGTAGGTTCCAAAGTGGCCTTGTTACCAATTCCATTAGGAACCGCGGATTTTTTGGTACATCACATTCATGCATTTACTATCCATGTGACTGTTTTAATCCTACTTAAAGGTGTTCTATTTGCCCGTAGCTCCCGTTTAATACATGATAAAGCAAATCTTGGTTTTCGCTTTCCTTGTGATGGACCTGGGAGAGGAGGAACATGTCAAGTATCTGCCTAGGATCATGTTTTCCTTGGTTTATTCTGGATGTACAATGCAATTTCGGTAGTAATATTCCATTTCAGCTGGAAAATGCAGTCCGATGTTTGGGGTAGTATAAGTGATCAGGGAGTGGTAACTCATATTACGGGAGGAAACTTTGCACAAAGTTCCATTACAATTAACGGGTGGCTCCATGACTTTCTATGGGCACAAGCCTCGCAAGTGATCCAATCTTATGGTTCTTCATTATCTGCATATGGTCTTTTATTTTTAGGTGCTCATTTTTTTTGGGCCTTCAGTTTAATGTTCTTATTCAGCGGCCATGGGTATTGGCAAGAACTCATTGAATCTATTTTTTGGGCCCATAACAAATTGAAGGTTTCTCCTGCTATCCAGCCCAAAGCCTTGAGCATTGTACAGGGACATGCTGTAGGAGTAGCTCATTACCTTCTGGGTGGAATCGTCACAACATGGGCGTTCTTCCTGGCAAGAATTATTGCAGTAGGATAATGGCTAAGAGGATTTGAAAAGCATTATGGCATCAAGATTTCCAAACTTCAGCCAAGGCTTGGCCCAGGACCCAACTAATCATTGTATTTTGTTCGTTATTGCGACCGCACATGACTCTGAGAGTCATGATGATATTACCGAAGAACGCCTTTATCATAAAATTTTTGCTTCCCACTTTGGTCAGTTGGCAATAATCTTTCTGTGGACCAATCTTGAGTGAAGTAAATACCACGACTTCGATCTTTTACGATAAAATCATCACACAATAGATCAAAAAACCCTAAAGTGACGTCTCGTTCCCCTTCAAGTTTACCTACTACAGTACCGGCGTGAATATGATCTCCACCGGACATACGCAATGCTTTAGCCAGTACACGAAAATGCATACCATGATTTCTTTGTCTGTCAATAACTGCATGCATCGCGCGGTGAATGTGAAGAAGTAGGTCATTGTCTCGGCAATAATGAACCAAAGAATTATTTGCGGTAAAACCTCCCATCAGGTAGTCATGCATAACAATAGGAACTCCCAATTCTCTTGCAAATACTGCCCTTTTTATCATTTCTTCACATGTACCTGAGTAGCATTCAAATAATGTCCCTTAATTTCACCCGTCTTAGCCTGAGCCTTATAAATTTCTTTCGCACAAAAGACAAAATGGTCTATCCAGCGCATGAATGGTTGGGAATTTACATTCTCATCATCCTTGGTAAAATCGAGTCCACCGCAGAGACATTCGTAAACTGCTCTACCATAGTTTTTGGCTGATAGACCCAATTTTGGTTTGATAGTACATCCCAATAAAGGACGACCATATTTGTTCAATTTATCTCTTTCAACTTGGATACCATGAGGTGGACCCTGAAAAGTTTTGGAATAAGCAGGGGGAATCCGAAAATCTTCCAAACGTAGATCCCGTAAGGCCTTGAATCCAAATACATTACCTACAATGGAAGTGAACAGGTTAGTAACAGAACCTTCTTCGAAAAGGTCTAAGGGGTAAGCTACATAGGCAATAAATTGATTCTCCTCTCTAGGAACGGGCTCGATGTCATAGCATCGCCCCTTGTAACGATCGAGACTAGTAAGTCCATCGGTCCAAACAGTGGTCCATGTACCGGTGGAAGATTCAGCAGCTACTGCTGCACCCGCTTCCTCGAGGGCACCCCAGGTTGAGGAGTTACTCGGAATGCTACCAAGATATCCGTATCTTTGGTCTGATATTCAGGAGTATAATAAGTTAATCTGTAATCTTTAACACCAGCTTTGAACCCGACACTAGCTTTAGTCTCTATTTTTGGTGACATAAGTCCCTCCTTTATTAATAATTATTTCTCGCAAGGACGAGGTCTGCTCGACATGGATCGAACGTAAACAATAGATTTTGACAGAAATCTACTACAAAAAGTCGTCCGTTATTGGGCAATAATATTTGCTAGATACGCTCTCATTGTATAATGTTCTTTATGTATGACGCAACCCAATCTTTGCTCTTGAAGTTCTTCCTCCGTGGATTGACCCGAGCGCCTTTCAGTGGTTAAACTAGTTCATGAATGAAATTAAGGAACCGAACTGACCTTTGACCATAATGATGCGAATTCTCCATATTAAAATACATATACAGATGTGCGTATGAAGAGATAATGATCAATGAGAGAAAGGTCATGAATAGGGTTCAAGTTTCATATTTCACAGATTATCTGGACATAATGTTGAAGTATTTTCGGTTTTAGTTATGGAGAAATTGGTTCTAGTTATAGAGAAATCGAAGACTTCCTCATGAACCTTATTCATATCCATCTACCTACTTCATATTCCAAATATGGATGAATTTCAACTTTTCAATAAAGTAGGATATTACCAAGGTGGTCACTTCCATTTCTTATTGACTGATCTGATCAACCCGATATGGAACAATTTTTTTTTTTTTTTGATGATATTGGCAAAATAATATTTCTGGTATATATTTTTCATGGAAATTCTTTCCATTTTTGTATGATATGAGAACCAATCCTCTTGTTCTTGGGGTTTCCGCACTTGTAGAAAAAAATGTGGGATATATTGCTCAAATCATTGGCCCAGTACTAGATGTCTCTTTTTCTCCAGGTTATATGCCTAATATTTACAATTCATTGAAAGTTCAGGGTCAAGGTACAGCCGGTCAGGAAATTCAGGTTACTTGTGAGGTACAACAATTATTAGGAAATCATAAGGTTATAGCTGTAGCTATGAGTGCTACAGATGGGTTGACGAGAGGAATGACAGTGATTGACACGGGAGCTCCTCTAAGTGTTCCAGTTGGTGGAGCTACTCTCGGACGAATTTTCAATGTTCTTGGAGAACCTGTCGATAATTTGGGTCCTGTAGATGCTCGCATAACATCTCCTATTCATAGAACTGCTCCTGCCTTTACAGAGTTGGACACAAAATTATCCATCTTCGAAACAGGCATTAAAGTAGTAGATATTTTGGCTCCTTACCGCCTTGGGGGAAAAATCGGTTTATTTGGAGGAGCTGGAGTGGGTAAAACAGTACTTATTATGGAGTTGATCAACAACATTGCTAAGGCTCATGGAGGGAAAGACAGGAAAAGATGTGGAAATATCAACCAATTTTTAGTGAAAGGCTTTAAATATTCTTCCGGTGTTTCATTTCCAAGTTCCATAAAGTTATGTATAGGAAAGAGTTTCATCGAATAGAAATTTTTTTTCTCAATCATACTACTTTTATGATTGAAGTGATATATGAGGATCGATAATGTAAGTACTACTATACCTTTGACCAAAAAATATGGATTGCTTCTACGTAGATCGCGTAAAAGCAACGTACTGAGAATTCTAGGGTCAAAGAGCTTTATAAGGCGCTCCGGGTGTGAAAGGATTTGAATTAAAAATCTCATCAAATTGGATTTGGTCCATGGATTGCATAGAAATTGATAACTTTGTATCTCTTCCAATTTGATTATCCAGGATCTTCTTTTTTTCATTTCTTTGTTACCCCCTCTCTCTCCTTTTTTTTTTTCATCCCAATGAATAGAATATATAATATAATATTGATTAAATATAATTTGAAAGCTCGTGTCAACCAACCAATACCCTTATACCACTGGATATAATTTATTTCAATGAAATATGAAAATGACAACGAATCGGATCCAGCCCGATTTTTTTTATCTTCTTTTATGGGCGAACGACGGGAATTGAACCCGCGCGTGGTGGATTCACAATCCACTGCCTTGGTCCACTTGGCTACGTCCGCCCGGAAAAACAAGCCAATTTATCTATCTACAGTCATTTCTCCCAAGAAGAAAAAACGAGCTAACGTTTGTTCGTATGTGGGTCGGTGACTCTGATAGGGGATCAAAGCAAGATCGATGACTAACTCCCAACACTCGAACAAGTTGTTCGGCTTATTATCAAAATGAAATGTTATTTGAATGTCTATTGATAATATTTGACATGAATCAAGTATGAGAGAAAGAATGTAAATGGGTCCCGATCCTGAACTAACCCATTTTAGATCTGAGTCTATACTCATATTATAGAATGAGTATGTTGATGATCTTTATCCAGCATCCATGGCTGAATGGTTAAAGTGCCCAAGGTAGGTGCTCGATTCAACAATACGGGATGTCCTTGCATAACCTCTTGAAGTACTTCCCATACAATGGGTCCCTTATCTTGAATCATACTTTTAGCAGCTCTTAGGTTGGGAGCAATATTTCGTCCAATGAGACTACGAATTACAAATGCTTGAAAAATCTATATTTCTATTTCTAAGGGTAATCCACATTGGTACAATGATAGAAAGGGACCCACCACAATAACGGAACGACCTGAATAATCAACTCGTTTGCCTAGTAAATTTTCACGAAATCTTCCCTCTTTGCCTTCGATCACATCTTAAAACGATTTATAAGGCCTATCATGACTATCTCTCATTGATTGTCCGCAGATACCATTATCAAGAAGTGCATCTACGGCTTCCTGGATCAATTTTTTTTGACAAATAACAAATGACTCAGATCCACTTCTTGCTAATAAATTTGTAAGAGTATTATTCCGATTGATAACTCTTCGATAAAGTTCATTTAGATCTGACGAGGTAATAAGTCCACCTTCACCTAATTGAACGATTGGCCTCGGTTCAGGAGGAAGAACTGGTAATAGGCATAAGACCATCCATTTTGGTTCTATATTTGTTCGGAGAAAATGTTTAGCCAATTTAATGCGTCCAACCAAGCAGTAAATCAACATTCGATAACATGTTGGACAGGTTACTGAAAATAGTAGTATATCATAGCATAGAGTAGTGTTTCAAAAAATAGTACATCATCCTCAATCATAGGTTCAAAATGCCTTATGATCGGGAAAAAAGTGATACAAAAAATGATAAGAGTCTATACAATCAATCATCCACTATCCGTGGTAATGATCATGATAGTACACTACAACTTGTGCCACTCTACTCAAGAATCTCCTGAACGGTCCAGGAACACCAATGACATATCTCTGTAAGCGAAGAGGAATGTCATCTACAGTAGTTTCTGGGATGTCCAGAGTCAGTCGCTCCAAATGGTGTTCCAAATCTGTCAGGATTTCTGTTGTTTGATCCTATGGTGGTGGTACTACTGTAGCTGCATCCCTTTGCCTCCTATAAAAGGGGAGGAGAGTGGCTGGTCAACGTGGACCCACATTTGCATTTGAAATTTTTGTTATCAGTTTTGGACAATTTAAAAAACAAAATAAAAATTAGAGATTAGAGCGTGTCAAAGAGATTTTTTACCTGACTCATCCCACTGAGCTCCTGGAGGAAGTGGCATATCTCAGTTGCCACAGAAATCTATGCACGCATAAGGAAAATCCTCTATCACAAAGAGTTGGTGTTCTAACCAATGAAAATAAGTCGAGGGAAATCGAACAATCTCTCCACCCTCGCTGTGACGGGCCATCAAAGCAACCCATCGAACCATCTGAGGCTCTTGAGGTCTACCAGCATCAACAAGAATATGTTGTGGGGCTAACAGAGGAATCCTCTCTAAAGAAAAGGTAACCATGATAGATCCATATCCGAAGTTATTTAACTTCCCGTTTTTTTCTCTAGCTAGTTGGCCTTTGACATTAGCCAACACTGCCTCGCGCCAGTTGAATATATTGCCTCGGAAGCAATCTACTGCAATCCGCATTTGAGATCCAGTAGCCACATGCAAAGCTGCACTTCCGCACAACTTGGTAACAGTAAATGCAATCACTTTTAATTCAGGACAAATGATAGTTTTAATATCAATATGTTTGTCTTTTGGATTAGCCTCATCATTTCAGAACTCTAATTGTAGGCTAGCAATAGACTAGCCACCTGGTCTAGCCCCAAATAGAGAAAGTGGTTCACCTCTCTTAGACAAACCAGCCAAAAAATATATGTCCTCCAGCTCAATTTCGAGTCGGTTTCCTCCAATCACGAAACAATAGTCCTGAACATCCCACTTGTTTACCAACCAAGTGAGAAGGTCTACTTGAGCTCTCATGCCGCTGATAGCCTAGAATTTGAATAACCCACATGCTTTTAGAATTTGTAATGTAGGTAGATGAATAATTGCAGCTTCATCTACCTCCTCATGTTCACGTTCCCGCCAGATGAGCATTGTAAATATCCTATAGTGAGCAAAATGAAAGATTAGAACCATTTTAAAACAAAAATTTTGGGTATTTTTAGAAGAAATTATGTTTTTGAATTCTTCACGGTGCCCCCGAAATTTACGTTCAGAGACAGTGCCTAGCTCTACACAGGCTCTGTGCTAAAAGTGCGGGGCCCTGACATTTTTCTTTGTAAGAAAATGTCGGGGTCTGCAGGTACCGTGCGTCTTACCTGCAGACCCCTGAGGGCGGAATTTTGAACCTATTTCCTCTCCAAAAATGAATTTTAAACCATAAATTAAGGAAATGAACAGATGAAAAGCAAGGAAAAGAGGATGTGGATTACCTGGAGCAGACAGTTTTCGATTTCAGCAGTTGGTTTGTCTGGAATCTTCTCTGGAGCGTTTTTTTCCAAAAGCTCTCAAATCTTCACTCTGAACTCAAACAGTAAAAATGAATTTGGAAAACTCCTTTTTATAAAAAATTTCGAATAAATGAAATTTAAATTTGTTTATTTTTCACTTTAAAAGATGTTTTTTTTAAATATTTTTATTATTGAAGCAGGTACGTTTAATTTTTTGAGTTTTTGTGCAAAATACCAGATTTTTTAGGTGAAATGGTCATTTTTTACGAAGAGTATACTTTTATCACTTTTTCGGGCTCTTTAAAATTTACGAAAAAGCAAAACCATGGAGTCCTCTTTTAAGCCCTTTTCAAACTCTCTAAAAATGAAAATATTGCCAAGTACTTGACTATTCGAACTCGTTAAAGGAAATGAACAGTCGTCCCTTCAGTATAAGTTTACCCCTTTTCCAGAATGAAATGGACTATTTACGAAAAAGGTATACATTGACTAATCATGGTCAATGGAGTTCTCTCCTGCATTATTTTATCCTTTTTCAGGCCTGAGAGACTAAATTTATGAAAAAGTACACCCATGGATTTTTCTTAAGTTTTTTCTTCTGACTCCCTAAAAATGAAAAACCTCGAGTTTCTCCTATATTGGACTCATTAAAATTTAACAGTAAAGGATCTGTCAATTGCAAACAGGAACAGACCACTCCTTCTTAGGGTTTGATTTTAAACTAAGTTGGACTCATCTAAAGGATAAGCTTATAAACAAGAAAATGTTATCCTCCTCAAGCTTGTCAAAAATAAAGAGGTACTTGCCAGAAATGGTGGGGGAAAAGAGAGAAAATGAATTTGTTTGTTACACTTTGATTTAAAAGTAGTAAACCACTCTTGAACACGACACTTTTTGTCACACTTCTACCTGGGTTGGGAAAATCCTTTGCCTATCAGTTAATCAAACCAATTGAAGGTCTTCAGCCGATTTTTGGGTATTAGCTTAGGGAAACTGTCACCAAACGATCTGCAGTGTCATTATGTGTTCAAGAGGAGAGTCAAAAAAACCTTTCATCTGCAAACATTTGTCTCCATTCGCGTTGACCATCCCTGAGTCAGTCCTTGCAAAAAATTTCTTCAAAACTTGATCTATGGTTTCGTGTCATGAGCTTGCTTACGACGGATCACTTTCTATCGATGACAACTCATCATCTAGGAAGTTGATCTAGAATCCATCAGTACCTTGAAATCTGCATGCTTTAATGGAAAGTTTCTCGCCTTCGACGACAGGTTGTATCATCGACCTTCGATCGAATGATTCTGTGAAATGTTCGACTTCAGATCACTTATTCACATTTTATGGATTGTACTAATTACTTTGAGAGCCATTGTTATTATTGGTGTTTTATCTCACACTTGTTAACAGTTCACGTCATTGACTAGTAATCAAGTGGATTATACCATGTTCGACTTCAACACATTTAATCACATGGGTAGAATCGTACTAGTTCGGGTAGCGGAAATCAAGACCCTGGATCTAGTTTCCACCATCTAGGCTGCGAGGAGTTTTTATTATTCATTATGTAGTAGACTATCATTACATATGGCTGCGTCCATGCTGTGTCTACAATACTGATGTAATATTAAAATCATTTCTTTATCAGAACAAGTTTAGTTAGTTTTGAACTGAGTATGGGAATGCCTACCTCAGTGATGATATATATATATATATATATATATATATGATTTGCATTGAATGTTTTTACAAGGTTCTAACTAGGGTGTCCACAGGCTAATCCTTGAAATGATAAAGCACATCACTCTTCGAATTCTCTCAGACTTTGCACTTTAGGGGGAAATTTGTTACACTGAAATTTGTCACCATGACATTTTAGTACTCCCTTGGAAGTATACAACATCAAAGTTCCTAAAATCAAGCCTTGAAATTGAGAGAAAAGCACATAAAAGTCTTAAAAACACTTGTACCACACTTTCTCTTAACATTGCCTGTGGTGTCACACTTTTTTGCTCTAAATCATGCAGAGCTAAACGCACTTTTTATTCATTAAGGGTGTGGACCCCTGTAAAAGGTAAAACAAATGCAGAAAGAAACACTTAGAAGCCCAGCAGTCAAATCTGGAAGCTTCTAGAAGTAGTTATCCGGTCCATTATGGGAGCCTACCCCTTGATTTATGGAGCCCAATCCCTTCAAAAGAGAATTCTATCCCTTCTTATGTGGCACCATAACCTCCTCTCTTTTCCTATAAATTGAAGCCAAGTGCAGCTTCAAAGGTTAGAGGGAGAAAGAAAGAATGAGAGTGTTAGAATGTGTGTGGGATAGTGAAAGAGTTAGTGAGTTAGAATTTGAGAATTTTTGAGGAGAAATGATGTAGAGACTCATACTCTCTTAACTGGTCATTATGTGGGAATGATTACACACCCATGTGTATTTTAGATGAGAGAGTGCAAGTCTTCTCAGAGTAAAGGAAACACCTGTTCTAGACCCCAGGAAGGCCTGTACGACAACAAGGCGGACACAGTTGTAAGGCTATTATTTATTAAATATAATACAAATGAATACCATTTTCTCAATAAGTTGTTTGTGTATTTACTTGAATGACTTATTTCTTAAATTACTTGATCATTAAGATAGATTTTTGATTTGTGAATTAGTATATGTTGCGGGTGCTTTTGATTCTTTTCGATGTATTTTCTTGCAGGTCTTTAGAGGTGACTTCTTGGAGCAATGGGAAAGAAGAATTAAACTAGCATTGGATCACAGGTAGGTCCCTTATTCATCATATAAAATTAAAAATTACATATAATCTAGAGAAAGTAGTTTACATTTGTTCTGTTTGTTGCTAGTTGTCTGTAGGACACTTGGGAGGTCTGTCTTGTCCGTAAGAATGACTTATCCATCCAAAAATGGCCCTAGAATAGACAACGGTTTGAATTGGTCGGTGCCATATTCTTGGTACTGTGAGAGAGAATCTGAGGATTTATCTACATAGGTTAGAATTACATCAGTGTTTGTTAGGGGTCACTTCTTTCTATGCGTCAGTTGGTCTATAGTAATGATGTGGTCCTCATTGGGGAACATCATGATGTGGAAGACAGAGGAGGCTATGGCAGACATGGCGTACATATAACTCTACCCAAGGAGTATATTGTAATCCAAGTGAGCGTCCAAGACTTCAATGTCTATGTGGACCGTCTTTCCAGCTAAGTAGACTAGGACGTTTTGGTAGAGGCCGATGGGGGTCGAAGGACGACTGTCGTATGATCGAAATGTGATGACTAAGGGTTTTATTTCAGGAGAACCTAACTTTTGCCAAAAAAATTTGGACATGATGCACGTGGATGCACCCTCTTCTATGACACATCGGTGAATTTTGATATTATGGACCGACACTGGTATCTAGAAGGTGACCATGGAAGGAAGCCGAGGGGTGGCTTTAGCTAATTCAAAAGCCATTAGGCATGTATCAGCAAGGTCGATAGCACCTGACATGGAAAGTAGGGCTTTCTGTTATTTTGGGCATGACTGCAATACTTCCAAAGATGACATAGAAGTGGGAGATTGTGCTAAATCATCCATGATAGTATAATTATGGGCCGCTTTGGAGTAGTTTCCTACTCGCCTATTAGGTCCCTTTTCCATTTTTGGAAATGGTTCTCAGAGGCATATTTGAAATGGCCAAAGGTGTAGTTGGTGCACTAGTAGTTGTGATTCCGTGTTTGGAAAAACATCTCTTCGCTAGTCATGTAGATTTCATGGCTGCCTTTCCCAGAGTCGTCTGTATTTTTCTGCTGATTTCTTACCGTCCCTTGATGGGGGAAAGGTTCTTACATTACAGCTGGTTGTTGGGAAGATCCTCCTTGTCTTCAATTACTCTTTAGCTTCTTCAGCTCAAGGAGATCGGGACAATGGTGAGTATAGTGGTCATACTCACCACATATCGAACAAGAATGGTTTGTTCGAAGAGGTGGCCTTTTGCTCTGCCATTGGGCATTGCTTGGCTCCTGGTTCTGATTCTATTTGGAGTTTCCTCTAGCTTGAGATCATGGTGGGCATTGTTGGTTGTTTCCCCCATGTCCAGGGTTCCATTTTGGCTTATTTTTGGATTTTTTCGTCACCGCGTTAGGAGGGTAGTTCTCCTGGTTGTATTCATATGGTTGGTTTTGGGATGGCTGCACAGAGTTCACTTGTGCATTGGTTTGCATAGGTGGGTCGTGTGTTGGGGACTAAGCATAACGTAGTCCCTGGTTTGCACCTGGTTGTTGGAGGGGAGCTCTTCCATTAGTGTTTCTTTTTTCTTACTGATTCCCCTGAGTCAGAGGATAAGGTCCTCCCTTGTGATATGTTGGCACCCTATTGGTCAAATTTTGTTGAGGCATATGATGACTTTGAAAACTGGGTTAAGGTACGTTCTGGGTAGAACTGTATGTATAACTGGGTTTTTCACTGCTTCTGCCTAGGTAACCTTGGGTCAATGACCCGATTAGTTCGTCTGTAGGGTTTGATGCGTCTGGAAATTATTGATAAGTTTGCAGGCGTGGGGTGTTAGGTAGGATGTTATAAATGTATCCTGACTGTGTATAAATCAACTCAAGTTGTTGGGCTTTTCTGATTGCGTCCTCTTCGGATGTGGGTTTTTGTTTCGCCACATCCTTTGAAATCTATACCATAAGAGTTTTCAAGAACAAATCTAAGAGAACCCAATCGTCGAGTTTAGCTTTACATAAACTGTGAAGCCCCCTCCATTCATGGAAATAGTTCGAGATATGGATGGCAAGGGTCTGTATAAAATGCGTCAGCAATTCCATTCCAGAATCATGGTGAATGGGTAACTGAAAGTATGTTAGGAATGCGGTAGTGAGGGCGCTAAAGGTTCCATGTGAAGCTGAGGGTTGCTCCATGTACCACTTCACATCTACTCCTGTAAGAGTTCATTTAAATAATCTTAGTCAAATAGTGTCATCAATGATACTGTTCGAAGAGCACCACGGGTGAAAGGTCATGACATGATTACCTAGGTCTTCCACTTGCTTGCCTTCAAATTTTGGAATATCTGAAGGGAACTTCGTGGGTATGGGAGGCCATGTAGGATCGTGTGTGATGGGGTCATTCATCAGCTTGGTTAAATCAGGCAGATTCAACAAATCTAAGAAAGGTGACTGAGAGGTTGACGCTATTGCAATGTGCGAAAACACAAAGTTCTGGTTAGGAAGAGGGTTAGTCTGTGACGTACTCTGTTGTGTATTCGGTTGGCTTCCCGAATGGGATGCACTCCTCTTCCCCCTAGGGGTCATGGGAGGAGTGGTGTGTGGTGTGGCATTGGGAGACCTACCGGGGTTCCCTACTACGACTTCCCCAATAAAGAACGAACCAATAATGGTGGCAGTGTTCCGTCTTTGACGCCTGATTGGAGAAAGACCTGGAACCCCTCCCGGTAATGGGGGGAGGTCAAAAAGACACCTAGATCGATGAGGTCCCATTGGGCCCGTCCTAGTGTCAACTAGGTATGGTTTTTAGAAAACTTTGAGAGGATAAAGTCTATGATCAAAGAAAACTTATGGTTACATACATAAAACAAAGCGAAAATAAAATAAATTTTCTCTTTAAATTAATCTATGCGATCAAGCAATCAAAAAAGTGGTTTTTGTTTGTTTGAATATGATACTCAAAATCCTAGAAGGCTTATTCATCCTCACACACTCAAAAGTAACTAGGCCTTGAGAATATTTCTTGCAAGTGTTGGCACGATTTCCCATAAAATATGGCGACGCCCCCAGTCATCTAAAGAGAATCCACCAAGGTAAGGGTAGAGGGTATGGCGCGTGCCTGCACTGACACCTATAGAGAAAAGGATGCCCTAATTTTTGGCCACTAAGAACCACCATCCCACGTGAGCATTTGAGTCTTGGGCGTCTTGGTATTCAGCTAACAGTACTGAGTATCTTTCGGGTCAAGTAGCTCCAACTGATACCGCACGCACTGCGCCTAAGCGTAACCCCCTCTAAAACAGGTCTCTGACGTGCTCAGGTTTTCTTTGTTGTGGGTTGATAGGTGGATTTGAAGCTCCCTAAATAGACAACTTCTATGTTTCAAGATGAAGTATAATCAAGGCGGCTTATTGGATGCATACCCCCTTTATCCCAACTTAAGCTATAAATTCTTTTGTGGCCCCTGTGGGAAGAATTTAGTGAGTTTGGTTAAGTTAGTTTTAGGTGTCTTTGCTTTGCTTAATGGGTTAGTGTGTGTGATCACAAAGTGGACAAGCACATAGTTTGAATGTGTGGATATTCGTTGATCCTTTACAAAATCCCCTACTTAAAATATGTCATATTAGTCCTGGCTCAAAAGAAAAACAGGTGCGGATAATGGGCTGCTTTCTATTTTTCCTAGTTAATCTATGTGACCAACTATATAGAGATGGCGAAATTATGAATAGGGAGTGTTCATATGCTTACCTAGGATCACCATAGGGTGCAAAGGTAGCAGATATTACTTTCTCTTCTATAAACAATTCAATCCTATTCCCGAAATTCCTAGTGCAAAAATTGAACTAAACTAAAACTTTTACAATAGAAAGAAAACTAGCTATGCATGCGTGGTCTTGGGCCACTTACTTTGGCTAGTTATCTAAGTGTGTAAGTACAAAAATTTTCAAAACATAATATTTTTTGGCAATGAAATTTAATTTTCCCTCCTACTTAAACTATGTGTGAACTTTGCAAAAATCAACTTGAAGTAAAACTGACACTAAGCCTACAAAAGCAGCTAAGAGTGAGCTTTAACAAGCTGCAGGGTACCACAACCAGTGATGGAAGGTGTACTAGGGTTTACCAAACACTTTACAAGCAGGAAAAAATAGAAACTTGGGGAGAATTTTCTCATTTTGTATTTTGCACCCAAAAGGCTAAAACAAGTGCGTTGTCTTCACACGGGTCAGCTCTGAATGCATTCCCTGCACAATTGTGAGAATAAAATGCACACAAATTACTGCATGAAATTTTTTTGGATCTGTTCTGCTTCAGTCTGTCACTTGGGATGAACTAGAGACTACAAGAGAAATCAGGGGAAATTCAGCTCCACTCCACAACACAGAAAAAGGTCTCTGCAAAAAAGGCACATCCACATAAACTTGGTAATAAACACCAGTGTAGTTGCTAATCCTATTGGAATGTATTTGGTGCACATATGTACGAAATCACACCAACTTAAGGGGCTTGGTCTACCCACTTAAGCTATTGGTAACAAGCATAAAAAGAATTGGAGTCAAGCAAGTTAGTGGAATAAGCTAGAATCAATAAGCATACTACATAGATAAATATCATGCATATATAAACTAAAAACTAAAACAAATAAACAAGAGCTTTGAAAAGAGTCAAATGAAAACAATAATACGAATGGTGGCTCAGGCCCCTTTTATTGAGCGTTGGTAGTAATAAGAGTGAAACTTTACCCTCTTGCCAAAGGTACCATAGACCATGGGTTCTAGGTCCCGATGTAAGGATGTTTTTATCCCAAGCTTGCCTCGGTGCAGTATCCCTCTCTCTCTACTGTGTTGGACTGAACTTGTTGGATGGCCAACAATTAAGTCCCCTCTATCTTTAGCTCCGGCTCACAGACTGCTGGTATTTCTTGGGAAATTCTGTCTAGCATAACAATGTGTTCACAAATTCCTCATCTCATGGTGGTATTATATAGGATATTTCAAATCCTCCCTTCCCTCTCTTGGTACATGGAGGATGTTGACCCAAGAGAGGGGTATGATTCCTTTGTGTGCTCCAAATATTCCATTGTATGCTCACATAGTGTCTAAGGAGGCGCTGGTGGTTGTCCTTAGGTGGCTCCAAGTAAGGGGTCACTTGTCCTTTACTTTGTGTGGTCCTAGATAGTGACATTTTGCCACTCCTAGGATTGCGCGCATATTGGGAAAAAATGCACGTGAAAGGTGCTCTTCACGAAGGATTATGAGCGCAAAGAGCATTTAGGACTTGTTAAAATTTGATTTTCCTTAGACCTTAGATATTTTTAAATACTTTCCAGATTTTGTAATGTCTTCCAGCCCTGTAAATCCTTTTTCCTGACATTAATCAATGTCATCTTCTGTTGTATGATTTTCCAGTGTTAAAAGTGTTAAAGGAGGAAGACTTGGTCTTGCTATATGACAGTCAGTTTGCACGCCACCCAGTGAAGTTCAGGAAACATTGGTTGGGGCCACATATTGTGAAGGAAATCATTGATGAAGGTGCGATGCACTTGGCCACGCTGCGCAGTGAGAATATTCCCGGATATTTCAATGGAAGTCGTCTGAAGCCATATAAGGACAATTCGGTGCCGATCAAATGACTATATGGTTGAAGCATAAGAATTAAAGGGTCTATGTACAGCACAAAGGGAAGGCGCAGATAGGTGCGAAAGGATCGCAGGGGTGATGCACATGAGAAGAAACTAGCCATTGGAACAGTGAAACTGGGTAAAAAAGTGATTTTACCGTTGGATGGAGAGGGTTTATACATTTAATGAGGCGATCTTCTGGGATTTTTGACCGTTTTTATAGAGGTAACTTGCATTTAATGAAGATCCGACCATTTCTACCTTGGATTTTTTATAAAATGAAGGGCGCGGGTCACAATTGGTTCCTTTTATTTTTTAGTACATTACGCCCTGAGCTTATCCGTGATTCGTGCTGTAAAATTTCCTTTAAGTAATATGTGTATGGCTAAGAGACCCCATATGATGTGAGAAATCTTGATTTTATCTGCCACCCGAGAATGACGGCCACCAATCCAGAGAGCGCACTTTTTGAGGAGCACTCTATGCCCCTCACAGTGTAGACTGAGCTGTGATCGAACGATGTCCATGAAGTGATCCCTGAGGTTGAAGAAGTCGTGTCCACGTCGGCTAAATGAAAATAAAAAATATCAAAGTTGTCCACCTTGAAGTCTCGGACCTCCCGAAGGAATGTGACATCCTCGCATCCAGCTACTAAGGACAGGTCACCTATCAGTGATCCCTCAAAGTGACTAATGAGTGCCATGGAGGAGTTTGCGTACGTCGATCCCATCTCTTGGCGGAAACCATATGTCAAGCCGCTCAAACACTCCGTGCATGCCCCAAATAATATAGATATAGTACGTGGCTACCTTCAAACACCTCTGGTCCCAAAGGTTGTTCCCCTAGTGGATGATGTGTTTGGAAAATACCAAGCATCAAGTTCGATGATCATGACTTGGGGAACGAAGAAACATTTCTGAAGCTAGCACCAGAGTACTATTTGGAGGGAGTACTCTAGGATGATGTAGTAAAGGTTGAGCTGATGTCGTGGGTGCGTGGGCTAGGCAACATCGGGATCCTAAATTTTCTATGGATTCTGTATTTTGGGAGACATATGATCACTACTATATATGTGTGCCAGTTGCTGGCATTAGTTCATGAAGGATGTTTGTGGATCCAGGGCCGTAATCCGATTGATGCTACGTTGATCCACCGGATCACCGTCCTGCCTAAGAAGGGGCCTCATCCAATGACAGGCTTTGGAAAAATGAGTGAGCTCGAGGTCACGGCAAAAGTAAAGAAGGATTACAAGGTTGAGCAAGGAAAAAGGGAATCCTAGTTCAAACCCTCTCTCACCCGGGAGTGCACCTACGAACTTTAGTCCCAGGCTGCAAGTTAATTAGAAAGTGTCGACTAAAGGCGGTCCTCGCACGCATAATTATGCTAGTGGGACAATGTGAGAAAGGGGTCAGCTACGATTAGTCCCAATACCTCTCCGAATAATTTTTGGAGAGTGTGCGTGAGGCACAGGAGTAGGGGAATATATTTTTCTACTCCTGACTGTTATTACTCATTGCACTAATAGCATGGAAAACTCTGGTGGATACAATCCTCTGAGAGCTAGATCCGGGTGTATGCGAGGGGGCGCTCTATGCCAACCTGTGGGATTTCCCTTATCCCAAGCATATGAAATAAAAAAGATATTATGGGTACTCTTTGAAGGCACATTGGCTGCTGAAATCCACTCATGACCAAGATTATCATCGGCGGTATATGAGAAGTATAAAGGTGTCGCTGATTTTCATATCACAATGCACCATGTGCAAATCAGGGCGCGACATGACTCGGTATGGTATAAATTACCTTTCATGGTGACTGAGGCAGAGGTTGACTAGGTCATTACGACCTGGCTAGTAGCATAGAAAGTGGGGCTTGGTTCCAATCATCCTGTTACAACCTCTATTTCAAGGAAGGCAACAAATCCAGGTGCTAAAGAGAAAGAGGCCGAGTTGCTCACTGATAAAGATGCAGACACGAGTGCACATAAGGATGGAGAGAAAGAGCCTGAGAAGGAAGCAGAGAAGGATACAGAGAAAAACCTTGGAGGCGAGGCTTATGTGGACCTTGGTGGCCTAGATGGATTAGATGGTGATGGTGTCGATTCTCCGTGCAGTACTAAACATGGCATAGAAACTTCAAAGGGTCCACGAAAGAAGAGGAATGGATCCAATGTCAAAGGAGCTGAGGAGGTCACTCAGACAGAAGGCAACCTAGATAAAATTGCGGACGCATTCGCTTCCATTTCGCAAGACAATTAAGATTGTAGGTCTTGCATGGAGGAGCAGTACAAAACTGCAATGGAGGCCTTGCAATCTGGATTGTAGGTCTTGGAACAGAATGTGAACAACTTGCAAGCGAGCGTGGATCAAGTGAGGTCGATTCAAGCGAGCCTGCTGACAACCATGATCACCATGACACAAAA
The DNA here is from genome assembly GCA_034641835.2 of Pinus albicaulis. Lineage (NCBI taxonomy): Eukaryota > Viridiplantae > Streptophyta > Pinopsida > Pinales > Pinaceae > Pinus > Pinus albicaulis. The sequence goes on along the minus strand of CM076581.1, from coordinate 756,904,256 downwards.
TAGAAGAATCTTCCCCTTCTCAGGTGCAACCGTTACAGTGGAGTAGTTGGAGCTACGCACATAGGTGCAAACCTACCCAAAAGTCAAAATTGACCTCTCTAAGTTTCCAAGTGGAAATCTACACTCTATCCAAATAATTATATCTGATGAGATGCAATGCAGGGAGGCGTGCGTGCAGCAACAATTGAGTGAAGCATAAAAGACAGTTGCGGAAAAAAACATAAGAGTCTCTCTAGGAACAAACAGCGCACCAGGTGGTTGTGGCTCAGCGTGTGGAATTGGAAAATTTAATTGACAAACTATGTGGTGATCTTTCTGAAGTGGTCATCCCAGCATCTGCCGTAACACAAGTCAATATTGAAAGCTTAGTTTCTGCATTAAAAGCTTCCCAGACATAAATGCAGACAATAAATTCCAAGTTTGAGCAACAGATTGCAACATTGCAGGCTAAGCTACAACCTGAGACTCCCCCAAAAGTGCATACGCAGCGGGCAACCTTGGTGAAGGAATCATTCAAGAGCATTTCAGCTAATGTAGATAAGGGCTCAACACTTCTTGAGACATCCATGGGATTTTGGACCTTTGTGCAAACATACCCAGTCGTCAAGAAGATCAATCAGGAGTTGCACACCAAGGATCAGGCATTCGATGACCTATAGGAGGCCTTGCCTACTTCCATTCATGCCTAGCGCATGTCCCGCCTACAGACCAGCTAGGTTCTACGAGATGAGGTTAAGGAGCTCCCTAGAAAGAAGAAAATTGTAACTAACCATATGAAGCCGTGGGCAGAAGAGGTAATGAAGTTGTCTCGGGATTTGGATGCAACAGTTAAGAACCTGAAATCATACCCTTCAAAGTATCAACCTAGCCATAGAAGGGATAACATTGTAGAAGCTAGCAGATACCACGAAGAATGTTGGGTGTGGAGCCTGATTATCTTGTTTATATTGTATCACAATGTTGGACCCCTATACCTTAATGGGGCGGAAACGCCGCCTGTAATTAAACGCTGCCTGGGGGGTCTAGGGGGGGGCGACTGTGACTTTATGGAGCCCCCCTCTGGTGGGGGGTTTCGGAGGCAGCACCCCCGAAGCTAAAAACAGATGTAAAATTTCCTTGTAAAAGTATAGTAATTTCTAGTCAATATGGACCGTTCATTAGGCAGATGATCTAACGGTAGAAGTTATGCTTAGTTTAGGGTTTTTTTCCCTAGAAGGCACCCCCTCGCTTGTATGAGGGTATTATATTGCAGCTGTGTATGGTATGTGTATTCTCGGAGCGAGAAACAAATAGGGAGACTGTGAGAGAGAACAGAGGATATTACAACGGATTTGTTGTAGGTTGTGTCTCTTCATTTTGCTGGATAATAGAAAGGAAGGATTGGTTGTTCGGGGTGGACGTAGCCCAAACTGAGTGAACCACGTATATCTGTGTCTCTCTGGTTTTATGTGTTTTGTGTGCTTATGTTTTCCGTAGCAGATCAGAATGTGGGAATCTTGGAGCCCTTTGTTGCTACCATTTAAGAGTTGTAGAAAAATATGAAGAACCCTGTATCGTTGTGACTCGAGATGAGTCACAAGATTGTGTTGGGGGCCTGTTGGAGCGGGGTCTCCTAGGACCGAAATTTGATACATTTTTTATATATTTTTGCAAATATTTTGTAATTTTAGTCATGTGCAGCACAAGTCAAGGGGCTTTGGGGTGGGTCAAATCCTCTCATGAGTTGTAATGGGTCAAAGGGTAGAACTAGGGGCTGCAATCCACTGTTTGTGGACCTTATATGAGCGCAGGCTAAAAGTATAAATATGAGTCTAGATAAAGTTGATAGATGACAGTAATGTTATTGATGATAGCGATCTAATTGTATTTTGATATTCTAGCGGATTTTTCTGGGTTGGAAGGCTCCTATTGGCTGTGTGCGCGAAGACCTTAGTCCTGTTGTGTGCGGACCCCGCTGGCTGTGTGCGCAGGTGAACTGAAGGTTTTGTAAAGGATATCTGGATTGTTAATGAATGAAGAACTATTTTGGATGATATATGAGTACGAAATGCATATATTATTTTCTTTATGATCATTTTTTCATGTTATTTCCAATTATTGTGTTATCTGTATTCATATCGATTTTGCAACTGTTTATGGCTTTAGATGAATGATGATTTAATGGGTCTAGTATTGTTGGGATTTAATAATATGTATTAAGGATTATTACATGGATTGTGGACTATGTTTTAACATGCACACAAGGTATTCTGTATAATTGACCCAAATCTGTCTAGTTATGGTTTCTGGTTAGGTCTTTTGTTGTGAAGGTTTGTTCATAGTTATTTTAGACCTAAAGGCACCCACATCATTTAATTTTTTCTCAGGGTGTGGAAACCTGGTTCTAGAACCCCCCCATACTTCTTCGGGTGAGACTCTAACTTGCGCAAGCAAGTCACTACCAAAAGGGCCAGTAGTAAGAGGGTTTTGTTGGCTAACCTTAACTTTGAACCTGGGTCAAGACCCCTTAAGCCAACAATGAATTTTATTTTGGTTTTGGTTTCATATACTGATGGTCTACTCTTGATAGGAAATTAGCCTATGATGATCCAAGTAAGAGGGAGATGGCCTCTAAAGCTAGAAATGATGAATAATGTCATGATGAATCAATTTATGAAAGTTGGGAAAAGATAATCTATATTGGATACGCAAATCCTTGGGCACTATGATTTGAAGTTAAAGATTTTGTTGAACTTATCATAACATCTGACAATTGATTGAATCATTGATGTTTCTCTTTGAACATCCATCCGTATATATATATCTCGAAGGATGCTCAGTAGAAACTCAATGTGAATGAAGCAACTCAATCATGAACTCATTAAGGTTCTATGCACATCAAATATATATATATATATATATATAGATATATATACGGATGGATGTTCAAATAATTTTTCTCTTTGAACATCCATCCATATATATATATATATATATATATATATATATATATATATATATATATATATACACTCGATGTGCACAGAACCTTAATGAGTTCATGATTGAGTTGCTTCATTCAAATTGAGTTGCTACCGGGCATACTTCGAGATATCTAATAAGATGATAAATTATTGATCTGAGATATTATTTATATGATATATGACTGCATGAATGTATTTTTTATATTTAAGATTATTATTGATGAGAACATTTGGATGTTGCTTTAGTATGAGATCTACCATGATATCTTGGATGAAAGGTCCATAACATGACCTAGGTTTAGTACGACGTTGCTGGCATGGATAAATTTGAAGAAGGATGAAGATGCTCCTTAGAGAGTTGTATGAACATGATCTAGATAGGACATGGATACATTTTGATAACAAAGAGTGCAATCCAATTGGCAGATAATCCCATACATATATAGTTGGGACCGAGATACTCTCATATGTTGAGATAATGAAGTTGTACGAGAAAATATTAGGCTTGTGGTTGGCACCTCCTTCAGGTGGAGGATGAATATGGTATCCTTTTGTGATTTATATGAATATTTATGTTCTGACATGATATGTGATTTTGTCTTGTATGAACAGGAGATAACTATTATTGATACATGATTATTTCCAGATATGAGTATGATGAGAGCAGTGTTGATCGAGGAAACTAAGCCAACTCTTCCTCCCTTTCTAAGTTACCAAGGTGTGGAATTGAGATAAAGGGATCCTATGGTTGAGATAAATCTATAAAATAGGTGATTACCCCTATCTATTACCCAGGGTTGAGATGATGCTCCCCTATCTTCATAGGGTCAGAGATGTTGCTCCCCTATCTGGTCGATGCATAGTATACCCCAGTTGGCATCATACCCACAATCAAGGATTGTTGGAATTGTCCCTCCCTATATGGCCAACGATTTGAGGAGGCTTAGAGGTGTGTGATCCTTACCTCTTGGTAAGTAGGCTATCCATCCAAGTCAGCTTATGATGCAGTTGTTCTACCACATGACGGCTTAGATTCATCGATGGGAAGATCAGTAGGAAATAGGATTGGGTTGAGATAACCCTATGCGATTTTGATTTGAGAATGAGCTCCCAAATCTGATACCAGGGTTGAGATATTCTCCCCTATGTGTTTGGATATCCTATTGCTTGATATGGGGTTGTAATAGTAGCTCCCCCATGAGATTTTGGGTTGAGTAGTAGCTCCCCGATGTGGTTCTAGGTTGAGATGTTCTCCTTGATAATATGCTCTCTGATGATGATGTGAGTCATAGGTCTGACTCCCCACTAATATTCCAGGTAGTAGCCCGCTGGAAGATATTTTGGATCGTAGTCCGATGAATAGAAGGTGGTAGCTTAGGCTCCCATCTGATGGCAAAATAATATTCTAGATTCAAAAATGTTCAACATATGAGTAGGGAAAATCAAGAGACAAGAAGGAATAAGCAACGAATGGATTGAGATGAATGTTGATGATTTTAAATTTTTAGATTCTTGACATGGTCACGACATAACGACAACATAACAGGATGGTGTAATGATCGGCAGTTAGATATTAGTAGGTGGAATTCTCCCTAGTTGAGAGGAAGTGTTAAAAATATGAAATTCTCGTAAAATTCCACTTTGGAAAGCTCACATGATGGATATAATGATTTCATTGAATTCCTATTTTTTAGAGGACCAAAATCGACCTAAATATCACCTTATTTGGACTAGAAGAAGTTGGTTTTTGAATTTATGAACCCACCCATGTACATTAGATTAGGTAGGCCTCGATACACATGTGCATATTAGATCAGGTCAGCCCTAAATCAAGTGGACCCATTGGAAGGATATAAATAAAAGCTCCCTCTACCTCATTTGTACAATGAAGAGACACTATTCTCTCTTTTTTTTGGCTCGCACGGGTCTAAGGCTCATCTGCAAAGGAATAGGTTCACTCCGATTTGTAATTGCAGGGTTCGAGGCATGCATCTCTGATTTAGAGTTTTGGGTTCCAATCACAGGAATAGAATAGGAGGATCTCAACCATAGTTGAATGCATGGAAGCCCATCCATGTGACTGGATCCTTCCAGTAACACAGGAAACCCTTCATCCATGCGACTGGGGAGTTAGGTTTTCCATAGCCATATCGAACCCCAATCGCACGCTTCCAAGCTCATCAGTGCGATTAGAGCTTTCCGGTCACATGCATAGCCCTTCCTAAGTCTGACCAGAGCATCCTAGTCGCATGCACATCACGTCCAATGTGCAACCGACATGTATAATTTTTTATTCTCAATTGCAGCCCACAGTCACTCACTTCCAGTGCTTCAAAGAACGACCAGGAAGCCATAGTCACATGGATAACTCCTCCTCCACATGACTGGGGACTAACATATTAAGTTTTAGTATTACTAAAATTCTTCTCAATGACCACAGGATTTGACAGTTTACTTCAGTCAGTGATATTTCAATTCAGACTTCAAAATCATATTTCAGAGTGTATACATTGTTGGATTCATTTCATGGATGTTGTAGTTGTTTTGCTGGACCTTAGTCGCATAGATGAAGATATGGATCATTGTAATCTCATTTGCTGAATCATTTGATGACAATATAAGAAGAATAATTTGCAAGGGTTTTCCCCATAGTGGGTTTTTCCCTGGTCTCCGACCAATCCTGGTGTCTCTATGTGTGCATATTTTTCTTCTATTGTTCCATTATGTTAAACTGCATTAATGATGATGATATTTTTCTTTCTACATAATTGCATATTTTGATGAATAACGACGTAAATATGAATAATTTTATGATGTAATGGGGTGAACTTAATGTGATAATGAAGAAATTCAATTATCAAATCATAAAACAATATATCTGTATGAAAAAATAACAATTCATGCCCTAATCTAGCGCTACTGAGTATGCTTCTTGCCTTTTCCATCAGCGTCATGTTCATTCTTTCTGCAACACCATTTTGTTGAGTTGTGTATGGAGTAGTCTTCTTCTATGATATACCACACTTATTACATAACTCTTCAAATTCCTTCTTGCATAACTCTCCACCATTATTTGTCCTTATCACATTGATCTTCTTTTTTGTCTGATTTTCCACTAGAGCCTTAAATTATTTAAACCTATCAAGACTTCATATTTATTTTTGAGGAAATATATCCATGTATTCCTCAAGAAGTAATATATAAATGAGACATAGTACATAGACTTACCCAGTGATGAAACTAGCATGGGTACAAACACATCACTGTGCACAAGCTCTAATATCCCCTTCGTCCTCTTAGCACCAGAGGAGAAACTCACTCGATTATGCTTCCCATATACGCAATGTTCACAAAAATAAAAATACAGAGATAAATTAGACACACCTTCTACCATACCATTACCATATAGTATTTGAAGGCCCTTCTCTCCAATAAGTCCAAGCCTTTGATTCCATAGCATGGAATTTTCTTGAGAGACCACTAAATTTTCTAATCCACTTTTAGGAACCACAAAACTATTGCACCCATAAATAATAGTGCTACCCAGAATCTTCTACAGAGTTCCAATTCAAACTCCCCACATCAATACCAGTAATACCTGAACCATCTTGCAGGTATATTTCTTGAACACTGTTTTTACACCTACATCATCCATCTTGCTTACAGAAATCAGATTTCTGGTCAATGCAAGAATATGCAGAAAACCAGGAAGTGTTTTAATCCTTCCACCTTGTAGCTCCAGCTTGACTTTTTTGAACCCCATGATTATGGAATTCCTTTCATCCCCTAAGAATACATCAACACCATCATATTTCTCATACTCACAGAACCACTCCCTATGGGGAGTTAAGTGAAAGGATGCACTTGATTCAATCAACCATGCCTCGTGATCTACATGTGTACTTGAAGAAGAAGCCAAGTACACATCCCCACCTTCATCTGAGGTGGTTTTTGCTTGTGAAAAAAGAGCATCAATAGATCCATTTCCTTTCTCAGGAGATTTAGATATACATTCATTTTTGTAGTTCCCTTCCTTTTCCGCATTTCCAACACACCTTTACAGGTTTTCCTAGAGATTTATACATCCCTCTGGATTTATATGTCCCATTTGAGGACATATTTTTGTTTCTGTTATGGGAGCATCCTCGTAGAGGCAAGGAATCTCCATTCTAGCTCTCATATTTTTTCGTCTCATCTCCTCTGATAGGAAGAATGGGACTATTTCATCAAAATTCAAGGTAGTTGAATTGCTATCTATTGCAACAACTAGACTATCCCACGAATCTAGTAGAGAACACAGCAAAATGATACACTTATCTTCATCTAAAATTTTTATATCAACAAATAAAATTTACATTTACATAGTATTAAAGGCGTTCAGATGCTTTGTCACCAAGTCTCCATCCTTCATCCTCAAGTTATAAATATTTTTCCGCAGGAACACTATGTTCACTAGAGACTTAGACTGGTACAAATTCTATAACTTGACCCACAAATCCTCCATCGTAGCTTCCCCTAATACATTCAATAATATTGAATCTGAGAGACATAATCATATTGTGCTCTTCGCCTTCTGATATAACTTCATCCAGTATTTTTTCGACATTCTAGTCGTTGTCGTGCCTATATATACAACAATCCATTGATCTCAGTCCACCAAAAAATCCTCCACCTTGAGCTTCCAAAGCTAGAAAATTTGACCATTAAATTTTTGATCTCTATATTTCCATTGTTTGCCATCTTATTTCACTACGGGAATCGATCCCGCAGATCTCCCACTAAAGAAGTTCTACCACAAGCCCGAGAAAACCCCTCAACAGCAAAGGTGTCGCCTTGAAGCCGAATGTTAGGTCCATATAGTACTATTTTATCCCCTTATTTTTATTTTTAGTATAGCCCCTTATTGTTATTTTTGCACCCATGTAGTCCCCATATTGCTATTATTGTGCCCCATAGAATCCCACTATTGTTATTGTTGTGCCCTTACATTATTATTGTTATGTCAGCCCTGATTACATTGTGAACCCTTAGACTCATATATATATAAAGGAGGATTTTTCATTTGAAACATCTAATAATTGTTCATTTAGGTAATGTAAATGAGGTTTCCCCCTCAAAGAGGTTGATTTCTAAGTCGTTGATCTATCATTTCTTTTATTTTGTGAGTTGGTTGCATAACATTTGGTATCAGAGAAATTTTGTACGGTGTGCCATGTCTCATTGTTTGGAACAAATGTATGGTTTTCCACATCTCACGTATCAACTGAGATAGTGAAAAAATGTTTGGAAGGATATCTTCGTTGCTTTGTATCTGATAAACATACAGAATGGGTTAAGTGGTTACCTTTGGTTGAATCATGGTATAACAATTCCTTCCATACTACAGCAAAAATTACCCCATTTATGGCACTTTATGGATATCATCCACCATCCATCACATCATCTTTAAGATAAAATTATAAGGTTCAAGTAGTGGAAGATCACATCAAGCATTAACAACAAGTTCTTCAACTCTTAAAGGATAGCCTCACTTTGGTGCAGAATCGAATGAAACCATAGGCAGATCAACATCGCAGCGAAAGAAGTTTTGATGTAGGTGTCTAGGTATTTTTAAGGCTACAACCATACAAACAAATTTTCATAAAGAAAGCTAAAAAGGATAATAAATTATCACCAAATTATTATGGTCCTTACAAGGTGCTTCAAAATATTGGTAACATCGCATACAAATTGGAGCTTCTTGCATCATCCCGAGTGCACCCAATTTTCCATATTTCATGCTTAAATAATGCAATAGATGACAAGCTCCCAGTTCAAACAATATTGGCAGAACTTCAAGAGGAAGGAAAAATCATATTGGAACCTCAAGAAATCACGGAAACAAGAACTCGACAGCTACTAAATCGATCAATTTCAGAGTATCTCATAAAGTGGAAGAACTTACCTGCTAAATATTCCACATGGGAGGATGAGAATTTTATACAGAATCATCTAGAACTATTCAAGTGTTAAGGAAAACACTTTTTTGAGGGAGAGGGGCATGTTAGGTCCCTATAATGCTATTTTATCCCCTTATTTTTATTATTAGTATAGCCCTTTATTGTCATTGGTGTGCCCATGTAGTGGCCATATTGTTATTATTGTGACCCATAGAAGCCCACTATTGTTATTGTTGTGCCCTTACATTATTATTGCCATGTTGGCTCTAATTACATTGTGACCCCTTAGACTCCTATATCTAGAAAGGAGGCTTTTTCATTTGAATCATCCAAGAATTGTTCATTTATGTAATGTGAAGGAGGTTTCCCCCTCGAAGAGGTTGATTTCTAAGTCGTTGATCTATCATTTATTCTATTTTGTGAGTTGGTTGCATAACATAGAAACATTTATGATACCAAATGTAGGTTTTAACCTTATACAAAAATTACCTGCAAACGAATTCTTAAAAAACAAAAAATTAAATAATGACAAGAATATAAAACAAATATACATAGATATTTTCGCTTGGATCCAAAAATTGGGAATACCGAATTGATTTTTTCATTATTATATTCCTTTCAATATTACAATACATAAATATACATGTCGAAACCCATATATATATACATGTTTTGTGCAAAACCCATGCACAAAACCATAGGTAGGTCTGCCCACCATCATTGGGTCTTCCCCCCATCCTTAGGTCCACCCAATTATTATTGGGTACGCATTAAAAAAAATACATGTGGTAGGTTGTCGTAGCACATGGATCTATTCTTGGAAATAATATAACACACACCAAACATTTTTCCACTTGTTGTTTTTTTTTTCCATGCAGGGGGTCACAAGAGAGCTTAGTCATTGGTCTACTCCTGCAACGCCCTTTTTTTCTCTACACCAAGGAAACTTCTCAGTGTTCACAGACTTCATCAATGCATCTTCAAAATTCTTCGAAGTGTCCACCTTCACCAGCAACACCTTTTTTTCCTCTACATATCCCTCACAAAGTGATATTGAACATCAATGTGCTTTATATTTGAATGATAAGAAGAGTTATTTTCTGGGAAAATTACACTTTGGATGTCACAGTCTATCCTTATATCCCGTTATATCAACCCCATATTTGAAAACAATATTTGCAACCAAACTACTTCCTTCCTTGCATGAGTGTTTTCCATGTATTTAGCCTTTGCAAACAAAAGTGCCACTTCAGACTGCCTCTTACTCATCCACTTAACTGCTCCTCCAAATATGTTAAACACATAACCACTTGTAGATATCATTTTATCTAGATCTCTAGCCCAATCTTCATCAACAAATCCATGAATGTGCAAAAATATTTCCAATATTGGTCTTCCTTGGTAGCACAAACCATAATCACTAGTGCAATGCAAATACCTGAAAACCCACTTCACTAATTTCTAATGCTCCTTCCTTGGCTTTGACATAAACCTTATCAATACCCCCATTGTATGTGCAATGTCTATTCTAGTATAAACCATTACATACATCAGGCTAACAATTTCACTCTCATATGGAACACTGGCCAATGTCCTCCTCCTCTTCTTATGTCTTAGGACATTTTTCAGCAGATAAATTACACCTACAGGAATATGAATCTTCAATGGTTTACTATCCTAAATATTAAACCTCTACAATATTGTCTCGACATACTTCCTTTGGTTTAACCAGAGCTTCCTCTTTTCTCAGTCTCGTTTAATTTCCATGCCCAAACTAAAGTTTGCAACACCAAGATCCTTCATGTCGAATTTGGAGGAAAATTAGGTCTTAAAACCCTCGATAATTTATTTTTAATTTTCAATAAGCAACATATCATCAACATACAAGACCAAATAAATAACACAAAAATAAATTAATTTAAAATACACACAATGATCTGATTTTCTCTTTGTGAAGCCAAGTCCACATATATATGTATCGAATTTCTGATACCACATCATTGGTGATTTTTTTAACCCATACAAAGGCTTCCTTAACTTGCATACTAAATCTTACGTACCCTTCACCGCAAATCCTTCAAGTTGCTTCATGTATATCTCTTCTTCAAAATCCCCAAGAAGAAATGCAATCTTCAAATCCATCTGTTTTACCTCAAAATCAATAGTACCAACAACAGATAAAAGTAATCTAATAGAATTTTTCTTGGTAACAGCAGAAAAAATATCACCAAAATCAATTCCTAACACTTGGGAATAACCTTTACTATTGAACAAGATTTGTATTTATCCACCTTGCCTTCTGTAGTGATCTTCCTCTAAAACACCCATTTGCTTCCAATCGGTTTCCTTCTAGCCGACAACTCCACCAGATCCCAAGCCTCGTTTTTGTCCAAAAATGCTATTTCATCAAACATGGTCCCTTTCCATATTTTTCCATACTTAGATTCCATTGCCTCCTTGATATTTTTGGAATCATCATCAGCGATAGATAAAGAAAATATTCAACAAAAAGCATATGGACTATACTTGTCTAGTTTCCTTCTCTCTCGAACTCATCTTCTCAAAATTGGAGTTTGTGGATATTCTTATTGTAATTCATGTTCTGTTGTAGATTCTAATTATACCTCATTCAATTGAAACTCCATCTTTTCAGGTTCCTTTGGTAGGACTTCTTGTTTAATAAAATCCTTCACCTCTCTAAACACCACATCTCGATTGTAGACAACCTTCCTTATTTCTATGTTCCAAATCTTATAACCTTTTAAACCATCCTTATACCCAATAAATGTGCACCTTTTAGATTTAATATACTTATTTGGAGTCTTATCCTCCAACGCTGATGAAGGTGATATGTTAACCAGGTAACATGCAGTATCTATTGCCACTCTGCCTATAATTTCTATCCTAATCTAGTGCCATTAAGCAAGCTTCTTTCCTTTTCCATTAATGTCTTGTTCATTATTTCTGCAACACCATATTGTTGATGTGTGTATGGAGTAGTATTTTATCATGCTATACCACACTTCTTATAGAACTCTTCAAATTCCTTCTTGCACAACTCTCCACCATTATCTATCCTCAACACCTTGATCTTCTTCTCTATTTGATTTTCCACCAGAGCCTTAAATTATTTAAACCTATAAAAGACTTCGTATTTCTTCCTGAGGAAATATATCCATGTATTCCTTGAGAAGTCATCTATAAATGAGACATAGTACACCAACTTACCCAGTGACAGAACCGACACAGGTCCAAACACATCATTGTGCACTAGCTCTAATATCCCTTTTGCCCTCTTTGAACTAAAGGGTAAACTATCTCAATTTTGTTTCCCATATACACAATGTTCACAGAAATAAAAATCCAAAGAGAAACTAGATATACCTTCCACCATGCCATTACCATGCAGTATTTGAAGACCCTTATCTCCAATATGTCCAAGCCTTTGATGCCATAGCATGGTATTTTGTCGAGACCACTGCATTTTTTGCTCCACTTTCACGAACCACGGAATTTTTTCCCCCATCAATAACAACGCTACCCAAAATCTTGTATAGAGTTCCAATTTGAAATCCCTGCATTAATACCAGTACTCCTCGAACCATATTGCAGGTATCTTTATCGAACATTGTTTTTACACCTGCATCATCCATCTTGCTTACAGAAATCATATTTTTGGTCAATGTAAGAATATGCAGAACACCAAGAAGTGTTCTAATCCTTCCACCTTGCAACTTCAACTTGAATTTTCTCTGTCCGATGATTCTTGCCTTCCTATAATTCCCGAAGAATACATCGCCGCCATAATATGTTTCATACTCGCAGAACCAATCCCTATGGGGAGTGAAGTGAAAGGATGCACCTAAGTGAATCAACCATGCCTCATGATATACATGTATACTTGAAGAAGAAGCCAAGTACACATCCCCACCTTCATCTGAGGTGGTTTTCGCTTCTGCAAAAGGAGCATCATCAAATCCATTTCCTTTATCAAGAGATTTATATCTACATTCCTTTTTGTAGTGCCCTTCCTTTCCACATTTCCCTCACACCTTTACAGGTTTTCCTGGAGATTTAGATATCCCACTCGAGAACTTATTTTTGTTTATGTTTTGAGATTTTCCTCGTACAGAAAATGCATCTCCATTCTATGTCTCCATATTTGTCCATCTTATCTCCTCTGAAAGCAAGGATGAGACTATTTCATCAAAATTCAAGGTAGTTTTATTGTTATCTATTGCAACAACCAAACTGTCCCACGAATCTGGTAGAGAACATAGCAAAATGATGCAATTATCTTCGTCTAAAATTTTATATCAACATAAAACAATTGTCTTACCACAATATTAAAGCCCTTCATATGCTCTATCACCAAGTCCCCATCCTTCATCCTCAGGTTATTCATATTTTTCTGTAGGAACAGTTTGTTCACCAGAGACTTATATTGGTACAAACTCCCCAACTTGACCCACAAATCCTTTTCCTTAGTTTCCCTTGATACATTAATCAATATTGAATCTGAAGGACACAATTTTATTTTGCTATTTGCCTAGTATTCTTCCAACGTTCCTATCGGTGTCGTTCCTATATCTACAGAAATCCACTAATCTCGGTCCACCAATAGATCCTCCATCTTGAGCTTCCACAACACAAAACTCTAATCATTAAATCTCTCGATCTCTATATTTCCATTTTCCATCATATTCTTTCACCACAAGAATCGATCCCACAAATATCCCATTGAACAAGGTCTACCACAAGCTGGAGCAAAACCCCTCAGTAGAAAATGCGTCCCCCTTGAAGCTGAAACATCTATGATACCAATGTATTTTTAACACTGTACAGAAATTACCTACAAGCGAATTCTTAAAAAATAGAAAAATAAACAATGGAGAGAATATAAAACAAATATACACAGATATTTTCCCCTATATCCAAAAACTGGGACTACCATATTGATTTTTTCTTTATTATATTCCTTTCAATATTACAATACATATATATACATGTCGAAACATTCATAATCCCAAAACCATAACCCTAGATTAAAACATAATCATAGTTTTCCCTTGACCGAATTTGAAAAATACCATCGGCTAAAAACCATCATGCCCAAAGCCATGTACAAAACCCATGCACAGAACCATGGGTACGTCCACCCACCATCTTTGGGTCTACCCTCCATCCTTGGTTCCGCCCAATTATTTTTGGGTTTTCATAAAAAATAATACACGCGGTAGGTTGCCCTAGCGTGTGAAGCTAGTCATGGAAATAATATAACACACACCCAACATTCTCCCACTTATTATTTTTTGTCCACACAAGGGATCGCAGGAGAGCTTAGTCATTGGTTCAGCCCTTTAATGCCCATTTTTTCTCTATACCAAGAAAATTTCTTAGTGCTCACAGACTTCGTCAATACATATGAAACATTCTTCAAAGTGTCCACCTTCACCAGCAACACCTTTTTGTCCTCAACCATATCCCTCACAAATTGATATTGAACATCAATGTGTTTTTTTTTAATGATAAGCAGGGTTATTTGCCTAGAAAATTGCACTTTGGTTTTCATAGTCTATCCTTATCGCCCAATGTACCAACCCCATATTTGAACACAATATTTACAACAAAATTTCTTCCTTGCTTGCATGAGTGGTTGTCATGTATTCAACCTCTGTAGTCGAAAGTGCCAGCACAGACTGCCCCTTTCTCATCCAACTGACTGCTCCTCCAAATAGGTTAAACACATACCCACTTGTATATCTTCCTTGATCCAATTCTCCAGCCTAGTATGCATCAACAAAGCCATGAATTTCCTAAAATATATCTAATTTTTGTCGTCATTGGTAGCACAAACCATAATCCACCATTGCCACGCAAATACCTGAAAACCCACTTCACTGTTTTCCAATGATCCTTCCCTAGTTTTCGACATAAACATGCTCAATACTCCCACTACATGTGAAATGTATAATCTAATACATACCATTTCCTACATTAGGCTACAAACTGCACTCACATATGAAATGCGGTACATGTCCTCTTCCTCTTCTTGTGTGTTGGGACACTGTTCATAAGATAACTTTACACCTACAAGGCTAGTAACCTTCACCGTTTTACTATCCTTCATATTAAACCTCTGCAATATTTTATTGACATACTTCCTTTGGTTTAACCAAAGCTTCCTATTTTCCCGATCTCAATTCATTTCCATGCCGAAAATATAGTTTCTAGCACCAATATCCTTCATGTCAAATTTGTAGGACAATTGGGTCTTCAAATCCTGATAATTTCTTTGTCATTTCCAATCAGAAACATATCATCCACATACAAGACCAAATAAATAACACGGTCACCAATTAATTTAAAATACACACAATGATCTGCTTTATACCTTGTGAATTCAAGTCCTCGTATATATGTATCAAATTTACGGTACCACATCCTTGGTAATTGTTTTAACCTATACAAATACTTTCTTAACCTCCATACCAGTTATTTCTTACCCTTCGCCGCAAATCCTTCAGGTTGCTTCATGTATATCTCTTCGTCTAGATCCCCATGAAGAAATTTTGTCTTCACATCCATCTGTTCTACCTCAAAATAAAAATTAGTTGCAAAAGATAAAATTAATCTAATAGAACCTAACTTGGAAACAAGAGAAAACATATCACCAAAATCAATTCCCAACACTGGGAATAACCTTTTTCTACCAACCAAGGTTTGTATTTCTCCACCTTTCCTTCTATATTCATCTTCTTATTAAATACCCATTTTCTTCCAATGGTTTTCCTTCCATCTAGAAACTCCACTAGATCCCAAGCCTCATTTTTTTCAAAAGATGCCATTTCATCCAACATGACCTCTTTCCATATTTTTCATTCCTCTGAATCCACTGCCTCCCTGAGAATTCTAGGATCATCATCAGTAATATATAAAGAAAAATTTGAACCGAAAGTAGATGGACTATACCTCTATAATATTCCCAAATGGGGAATGCAGCAATACAATGCAGAATAGCAGGAAAATAACGCAAATCATCATAGAAAAAGAAGGAGGCCTATATGGAGACCTTTAATTTGGATTTAAAACATCAAAATAGATGTACAAGATGGCCCATACAATGCATAATAGGAAATAGAAGTCTCCAATAGAAGAAAATCCTCAAAAAGAGGTGTTGCAACCATGTATAATGACTGAACAAGCCTTACAACGTTATTTTGTTAGACTGCAACAACTTTATATTACACATTAGATCTAGAGCAGATAAGTGCATGAAAAGTCAGATCTATAACAGATCCATACACTATATAGGCTTCTCTTCAAAATCCCCGTGGGGTTTTCAACATTACACCGTGTACAACATGTAGATCTGAGATCTAAGTCTACAGATCTACAGAAATATTCAGATCTAGAAAGTGGATCTGATATGATATGAACAAGGAAATGATCAAATCCAAGATATCTCCAAAGTGAAGGGCAGATCCCCAACACTTGAAAACCAACTCTCTAGATGGTGTGCCAAAATACCCTGCAACTGCACCTACAGGAATAACGCAGATCTGGATGTAAATCTGCGCTGTAGGGATCAAAATTTCGTTGGCCACATGCCAATATCATAAAATGAAGCTCAAGTCCTCAAATACTCTCCTCCCAATGAAGTAGAAATCTCCTCCACTAAAAAGGAGCACTGAAATGTCTTAGATCTGAAAAGATCTAGCCTCCACTTGTTGCAGCTTGAAAATACAACCAATCCCTCAACGGGATCTGTGTTGTATTTGAAAGAAGAATCTTGGCCTTTAGCTAGATAGTGGACAATACAATGTAAACTCTTCCAAGAGACCTCTCAAGGAAAGAAGTGGGATTCCCGACCAGGAACACCCAATGCTAAACAACATTAATTCTCAGCTAAACATCAAGAGAATGATATATGTCTAAACAGACAATATATTCAGAAATATAATCTCATCAACAACCGTCTAATGTTTCCATCCTCTTCCTTTTATAAGTTAAGATATTTCAAACCCTAAACCACTTCCAATGAGATCACTCCTTTCACACAAGGAATCTCCATTCAAAACTGTGTTGTGCCTCATTCATGGCCACTCCTCCAAGACAGCACTGTAGATTTGGTCAAGGTTGACCCAGTCAAAATGTCTAACCCCTTTCACACCTAAGGGTGCTTGATTTAGCAACCAAGGTTTAGCCTTTTTAACTTGGCATTGATTTATTCATTATTTAGGAGTACTATGGACCTCCTTTACACTTTTATTATTTAAAAAAAGAAATAAAACAAAAATGAATATTCCAATTAGTTCACAACTAATTGGGAATATTACAGTCCTCCCCTACCAAATGTTGCTTGTCCTCAAGCAACTGACAAGGTGAGTGCTGCAACTCTTATCCTCCTCCATTGGTGACACCAACATGTGATAAGCTTCCTCCATAAGCTCAGTGTTCACCAATCCAAACCTCCATGAATTTCTCCTCGAAATTTCTTATGAGATTTAAATAATCCATCCCATAAGGAGACAATAGCTCAAATGAAACAAACATGGCTTGCTCAATGTTATCCCGGAAACATGTAGCATAATATACATGGAGAATCTCCATCCCATAGGGCACATACATACCTCCCATCCTCCCTCCATACATTCCCATAAAATGTACAAGTACATCATCAATGTTTGGTATCAAAACTACATACATACAAATAGAAATTTGTGCATATGGAGGTGGGTCATAGTCCCACATGTGGAACCAACACAGTGCATCTCCTACCTGCATCAAATCAAGATGTGGTAAGCGGTTTCCCCACCACTTACTTGCTGCCCATGTCCTCTCACTATGGCTGAAAGTGTGAGATATATTTGGTGCTTTAGGAATGCACCCATCATGAAACAAAATCTCCCTTTGTCCTCCAAGGGAGTGGCCATGTTCATAAATTTTTGTGGCCCAAAATTGGCCATGAATTTTATGAGGTACAATACTCCTCCTTGGAGTCATGGCCTGCATGTACATGGTGAAATAATGCAAACAATAATCAAATGAAACATTATTTACATGAGCATGTTCTTCACCAAAATTCCTCCTTAAACAAATGGAGTGGTGCATAGATCTATCCCATTCCTCAATAAGAGAAAGATATGGCTGAATTAACTCTTTTATAGAGTTATGTTGCTGCCCCATCTCCACATGGTACATGCATCTTTGAAAATTTTGATGTATTTATCCTCCAAAGCCTTTCCAAGTATATTTCCTCATGACGATGTTGTAGAATCTCATGGAATAGGTGTGGCTAAAACAGAACTCTTCATAGGCCCTTTGTAGAAGCTTCTCCTTGAGCTTGGAGGCTCTAGACAATAATATCCTACCATGATGATAAATGACTCCTTCTTGGACTGAATATCCCTCTTCATGCAGATGGTCATCAAGTATCATGCAAGTGTAAAGATCCTTGGAATAATCCACCAACAGCTGGGATTTCCAATATGCATCAATATCCCATAGTGACAGTGTTGATGATCTATCAACAAATTTTTTTTCCATATGGCTTCTCTCCTCCTTGACATCTCCCATGCCAAAGGTATAAGTTGGAAGGTCATTCCTTCCATGCATCTCTTCCCACAATGCAGAATCTGAAATGAGAGTGGGTAATGATGATGTTGGGAGAAGATCTCTCTCCTCCTTGAGCCTACCCAAGACTCCCAGTGTTGTATAATTATCTTCCAATGCTCCCATCCCTCCTGGATCTATGATTGGAGCATCATGTTTTGATACATTTCCCAAAAAGCTGAATCAGGTGGCCTCCCAGATGGTTTGCCACTAGATAAAACTGTCCCATGCAACAATCTCATGAGCATGATAGATGGGATTGTAAGGTCCTTGCTTCCACTGCACAAATCCATCTATTTTCTTTTTGTGGAAGTGGTAATTGAGAGATATGTATGCATGCCTTTGATCATTTGAGTCTCACCACTCTTCTTATCCACCCATTCCATTTTCAAAGCCTCCCAATCAGTGGTGACTTTACCCAACGTAATCAACCATTGAACATCCAAAATCACATTGGTGTCAATTATGTCAACCACAAAGAAGTGATCAACCAAAGTATATGTCCCCATGGTGGCTGATAAGGATGGCACATAATGCACGCATTGCATTGTTCTATCTCCTAGGACCAAAACAAAGAATCCTTCAAAAGCATCAGTGGGTATTGCCCTCCTTTGCACTAGTTGGGCATCAATGAAATTGTGGGTAGCCCCACTGTCAATCAAAATAGAAACCCTCTGATTCAAGATGGAACCTTGAAATATTAAGGTCAAGTACTTAGGTACTCCTATCAAAGATGCAAGAGCCCCTCCAACAGGAGAAAATGCTCCATTCCCATCTCCTGATGGTGTTGGTTCTCCTCCTGCAGTGTCAGCGCTATGACCTCTTCTTGGTTCACCTTCTTCTTCCTCCTCATCATCTAAGAAGACCTCTATGTAATGTGCTTTTCCAACAACACATCTATGTCCAGGTGTCCATGATTCTTGGCAAGTGAAGCAAAGCTTCCTTCTTCTTAGATCTCTCCGGACATCATCATCAAGAGGTTTCTTGTATGAGCTCTCCTTTGAAGGAGCAGCTTTTTCTTCCTTTCCCTTTGAAGGAAAAGAGGGCTTATGCTGAAAAGTTTCCTTTTCTTTTGGAAAGGCATCTTGAAGGTCTCTATCCCTTTCAATAGCATCATGTATGGTAGTGGGCTTGGTAGATTTAACCTACCCATGAAGAGGTTCATCTAAACCATTAATGAACATGTACACCCTTCTTTGTTGCATACAAATCGGGAACCATAACAGATAATCTTAAAAATTCATAGAAGTAAGTTTTTGTATTACCTGATTGTTTCAACTTTTCTAGGCTCATGAATGGTTCCTCTGGATCTCTTCTATCAAATCTTTCCACCAGCCTTCTAGTGAACTCTGAATAAGCAGTCACATTGGCATGACCCAATGTAGACAAGCCATGGAACCACCAGTCATGTGCTTCACCTTCAAGGTGCAACACTGAAATATTGATAGCCTCCATCTCTGGAACCTTGTTCAACTGAAAGTAGATGTCAAGTTTTTCTACCCAATATTTGGCAGAAAACTTGGATGACCCATAAAAATTGGGTAAAAATAACATGCCCATAGTGTGGTTTCGATCATGATTCCGAATGAATCGACCACCTCTATGATGATGCCTTGGTCTTCTATTGTCCTTTATGTGACAAAAATCTTGAAAACTCAAGTGATATTTGAATCTCTAATTTTGAGACTCATATTATTCAAAATAGTCTTCAAGGGATTCATGCTCTTGAAACCCTTCATTTCCCCAAGCCAAAAATGTAGGCATGGTATAGCATTGGGAAACTTGTGGCTGATGCACTGGTTGATCATTCCAGTGATGAGACATGCCAACGCCTTCTCCAAGATGGAATCCTTTAGGGGATTCTTTGATTCTGTCCATTCTCATCTCTTTGATCTCTCTAGCAAGATCTGCATGGTTCTAAGAAGGATCTTAGGAAAATCATTATCTTCATCTTCACCTCCAGATAAAGGAGCTTTACCCTTGTCTTCATTGTCATTTGTGTAATAAAAATTTCTGTGTATTCTCTTTAGATACCTCTTCTCTCTGTCAGTAAGAAGCTCTCCTTCTTCAGAAGACATATTGGCATTCTATAATGCACAGGATGTGCCAAGATGATGCTCTGATACCACTATAATATTCCCAAATGGGGAATTCAAGAATACAATGAACAATAGCAGGAAAATAAAGAAGCTAATCATAGACAAAGTAGGAGGCCAATATGGAGACCTTTCATTTGTATTTACAACATAAAAATAGATGTACAATATGGTCCATAAGATGCATAACAGGAAATAGAAGTCTCCAATAGAAGAAAATACTCAAAAAGAGGTGTTGCAACCATGTATAAAGACTGAACAAGCCTTACAGTGTTATTTTATTAGACTGCAATAGTTTTAGATTACACATTAGATCTAGAGCAGATAAGTGCATGAAAAGTCAGATCTATAACAGATCCATACACTATATAGGCTCCTCTTCAAATCCCCTTGGGGTTTTCAACATTACACCATGTACAACTTGTTGATATGAGATCTAAGTCTGCAGATCCACAAAAATATTTAGGTCTGGAAAGTGGATCTAACCTGATATGAACAAGGAAATGATCGCCTCCAATAGATCTCCAAAGTGAAGGGCATATCCCCAACACTTGAAAACCAACTCTCGAGATGGTGTGCCAAAACACCCTGCAACTGCACCTACAGGAATAACGTAGATATGGAAGTAAAACTGCATTGTAGGGATCAAAATGTGGCTGGCCACATGTGAATATTAGAAAATGAAGCTCAATTCCTCCAATACTCTCTTCCAAATGAAGTTGAAATCTCCTCCACTAAAAAGGAGCATTGAAATGTCCTAGATATGAAAAGATCTAGCCTCCACTTGCTGCAGCTTGCAAAGAAAACCAATACCTCAACAGGATTTGCGTTGTAGTTGGAAGAAGAAGCTTGGCCTTCAGCTAGATAGTGGACAATACAATGAAAACTCTTCCAAGAGGCCTCTCAAGGAAAGAGGTGGGATTCCCGACCAGGAACACCCAATGCTAAATAGCAAGAGAATGATATATGTCTAAACAGACAATATATTCAGAAATATAATCTCATCAACAACCCTCTAATTCTGCCATCCTCTTCATTTTATAAGTTAAGAGCTTGCAAACCCTACCACTTCCAATGAGATCGCTCCTTTCACATAAGGCATCTCCATTCAAAATTGCGTTGTGCCTCATTGATGGCCACTCCTCCAAGACAACGTTGTAGTTTTGTTCAAGGTTGACCCAGTAAAAATTTCCAACCCATTTCACACCTAAGGGTGCTTGATTTAGCAGCCAAGATTCATCCTTTTTACATTTGGCATTGATTTATTCATTATTTAGGATTACTATGGACCTCCTTTACACTTTTATTCTTTAAACAAATAAATAAAACAAAAATGAATATTCCAATTAGTTCATGACTAATTGGGAATATTACAACCTCTCTTGTTTCCTTATCTCTCGAATTGGACTTCTCAAAATTGGAGTTTGTGGCTCTTCTTCTTCTTATTCTTGTTTTGTTGGAGAGTCTGATTCTTCCTCCTTCGATTCAAACTCTCTCTTTTCAATTTCCTTTGGTAGGCCTTATTGTCTAATAACATTCTTCACCTATCTAAAAATTGCATTTGGTTGTACAAAACCTTCCTTGTTTCTTGGTTCCAAACCTTATAACATTTTAAACCATACTTATACCCTATAAAGATGCATCTTTAGGATTTACTATCCAACTTGGTTCATTTCTCCTTTAGAACATGTACATATACGCACAGCCAAATACCCTCAAATGTGAAAGAGAGGATTTATTACCAGTCCATACATCATGTGGATTCTTATCCTACAACGCTAATGAAGTTGATTTGTTAACCAGTTAACATGCAGTATCTACTGCCTCTGCCTAGAATTCCTGCCCTAATCTAGCACCATTGAGCATGCTTCTTTCATTTTCCATCAACGTCATGTTCATTCTTTTTACAAAACCATTTTTTTGAGGTGTGTATGAAGTATTATTTTTCATGCTATAACACACTTCTTACAGAACTATTCAAATTCCTTCTTGTAGAACTCTCAACCATTATCTGTCCTAAACACCTTGATCTTCTTCTCTATCTGATTTTCCACCAAAGCCTTAATTTTTTAAACTTTTCAAAAACTTCATATTTCTTCCTAGGGAAATGTATCCATGTACTCCTCATGAATTCATCTCTAAATGAGACATAGTACACAGAATTACCCAATGATGGAACCAACACAGGTACAAACACATCATTGTGCACAATCTCTAATATCTATTTAATCCTCTTAGCACCAGAGGGTAAACGCACCCAATTCAGCTTCCCATATACACAATGTTCACAAAAATCAAAATCCAAAGAGAAATTAGACATACCTTCTACCATACCATTATCATGCATTATTCGAAGGCCCTTCTTTCCAATATGTCCAAGCCTTGATGTCACAGCATGGTCTTTTCTCCAGAGACCACTAGATTTGTTTCTCCACTTTCAGGAACCACAGAAATGTTTCACCCATAAATAATAATGTTACCCATAAGATTGTATAAAGTTCCAATTCGAACTCCTCACATCAATATCAGTGCTCCCCAAACCATCTTGTAGGAATCTTTCTCAAACACTATTTTTACACCTGCATCATCCATCTTGCTTACAAAAATCCTATTTTTGACCAATGTATAAATATGCAGAACCCCGTGATTTTTTCTAATCGTTCCACCTTGCAACTTTAGCTTGAATTTTCCATGTTATATGATTACATACTTCATATTATCCCCTAAGAAGATGTCTCCACCATCATATTTCTCATACTTGCAGAACCACTCCCTATGGGGATTGAAGTGAAAGGATGTTCCTTAGTAAATCAACCATGCCTCGTGATCTACATGTGTACTTGAAGAAGAATCCAAGTACAAATACCCACCTTCATTTGATGTGGTTTTCGCTTCTACAGAAGTAGCATCACTAGATTTCTTTCCTTTCTTAAAAGCTTTAGATCTACAATATTTTTTGTAGTGTTGATTTTTTGTTAGGGCTATATTGTTCTTTGATTTGATAATTGCATTTCTTCATTAACACATTAAGGTCACCCCATAACATCATAGAATTATTCATATTTGTAACTATGTAGAAAAAATAATATCATCATCGTCAATGCAGTGGAACATAAAGGAACAATAGAAGAAAAGCATTCACACATAGAGATACTAGGATTGGTCAGAGACTAAGGGGAAACCCACTATGGGGAAAACCCTTTCAAATTATTCTTATTATTATATTGTCATGAAATGATTTAGGAAAAGAGAGTAAAATGATCTATATATTCATCTATGCAACTATCCAAAAAAATAACTACAACATCCATGAAATGAACCTAACAATGCTTCTACTCAAAATCCTCATTATGAACCCTGTAATGAATTATCACTGTTTTTGGTCAATTGTCGAACACTACGCTCACTGAGAGAAATCTTCGGAAGATTGATATTTCATATTTTACGTCCTAGTTGCAAGGAGGAGGAGATATCCAAGTGACTATAGATTCCCTGTCACTCCCTTAAGCATGGCATGCAAGTGACTTGGGTCTGCAACCATGTTTCAGAAACCTTAACTCTCAGTCGCATGGATAGAGAGTTATTTGTGAAACTGCAAGGCTCCAGTCACACAGATGAGATTTTGTGTGTGCGACTATGGTTGAATCCTTCCTGTGTTGTGCCAAAAACTAAGGCCCAAAAACCTAAATGAAATATGCGAATTTTGTACCCTACAATTTCACCTCAGAGTGAACATATTCCTCTACGGATGAGCCTCAAACCTGATAGAAGAGTGTCTCATGATAGTGTCCAAATGAGGTAGAGGTCACCTTTATTTATAGACTTCCAAGAGGGTCCACTTTTCTTTAGGTTTGATCTTATCAAATATGCACATGTGGGATTTTCTTCATAAATACACTTTCCCTTATCTGATTTGAGTGATATTTAGGTTGATTTTGATGCTCTCAAAAAGAGGAATTCAATGCAATAATCTCCCCATCAAGTGAGTTGTCCAAAGTGTAATTTGACCGCAGCTGAATATTTTTAACACTCACTCTCAATTATGGAGAATTCCACTTGCCAATATCTGATCGTTGATCAACATGTCTTCCTCTCATTATATTCTATCCAGTCTCAAGCATCATCACATATCGTCACTAATCATCTTCATTCAACTCTTGATTATTACTTCTTATCTCCTAATTTTTCCTGCACATATGCTAAATATTCTCAAATCTAAAAGAATAATTTTTAAGTCAGAGGGGAGCTCAATCTACCACCCTCTTTCCATCGAGATACTACGTGAAATATCTAGCAACAGGCTACTACCCAAAATATTTGTCAGCGGGATACTATCCTGAATATATGTCAGTGGGATACTACTTGAAAATATCTGTTAGTGGCATACTACTATGACCCCATATCAAGCAATAGGATATCCAAACACATAGGGGAGCGCATATCAACCCTGGAATAACATCGGAGAGCTCATTCTCAACCTGAAAATGCATAGGGGAGAAAATATCAACCCAATCCAATTGCATGTTGATCTTCCCATCGATGACTCTAAGAAGTCATGTGGTAGAACACTTGCATCATAATTGACTTGGGTTATACACCCTAAGTACACTCTCCACCCGTTGGAAAAATGAGGAGCGGTATTCCCAACAAGCCCTACTTGTGGGTATGATGCCAACTGGGGTATACTCTACATAGACTAGATACGGAAGAAACATCCCCGACCTTGTGGGTAGATAGGGGAGAATCATTTCCAACACTATGGGTAACAGATAGGGGTGATACCCTATTTTCCAGAGTTCCCTCAACCCCAAGAGCCCTCTATCTCAATTCCTCACCTTGGGAGCTCAGACAAGGGTGAAGAGTTGGCTTAGTGTTCTCGATTAGTGATGCTATCTGTAGATCAATAACATATCATCCTACTCATATCTCCTAACCATCATGTATCAATAGCAGTTGTATCCTATTCATATACGACATAAAATAAAATATCATGTTAGAAAAAATATACATATATATCACAAAAATGATACTGTAACCATCCTCCCTCTCAAGGAGGTTCCAGCCACAAGCCTAAGCTTGTCTTGTACATCAACATTGTCTCAATATATGAAGGTATTTCAGACACAACTATATATGGGATATTATACCAATTGGATCCCACTCTTTGTCAATGCAATTTATCCATGTCATATCAAGAAATTTCTCAATCATATCTCCAAACATATTCTTCATCCTGCCTCATAGCTAGTCATGCTAGAAATCATTGTACTCATCCTCGGTCATGATTAAAGCTACGAACCACTGATTCAAAAACATCATATCATATCTCATACTAAGGTAGCATTCGTATGTGCTCATATCATCAATAATGATCCCAATCATCATCAGTACATCCATGAATTCACATATCATAGTAAGAATGTCAAAGATAGATCATCTCATGCAAATATCTCAAAGGGTGCTTAGAGGAAACTCTATGTGTATGAAGCAGATCAATCTTGGATCGACTCAGGTTCTATATACAACATATAATCATACGGGTGGGTGTTCAATCAAAACATAAATTCTTCAATAAAATTTCAGTTTCCAAGATGAGTTCAACAATATCTCTTCACAACTTCTTGGAATTCAATCGGAGTGTCCAAGGATTTGCATTTCCACCTTTCCAACACTTCTTCAATAGCTTCACAATATATATATATTATTTTCCCAAATTCATAAATCATGCCATGATTCATTATTTTGAGCTTCAGAATCTATTTAATTATATCATCTTAGGCTCATTACCTTTTAATAGTATATTGTCAACATATAAAACCAAAACCCAAATCATAATCATACCTTGGAACACTTCTGAAGTAGAGTTATGGGTTGACACATCATCCTATTAATGCGGACATATGCAATTCACTTTGCCATCATAACACTTTATCAAACCAATATTTTCAGTCTTACATAAATCAATATTATGAAATCAAATAAACTAATTCATCTTATCAAAGTTTAGAAGCCAAACTAGAACTAATATCAATCTCAGCAATATCACAATATCAGATTCTTTGGACCAGGTGACAAGTGGAGCTCTCATCAAGTCATAACTTCTTCTATTGTCATGTCAGCAAGTTGTCATAAGCAATATCAAACCAAACTTCATCGAAATTTCAATTTATGACTTTATCTATGCCAACAAGTTTTCATTCCAAAAAAGTATCAATTCATCCTCATGATATTAATATAAGTCACTAGATGCAAATGCATACACCAAGAATAGGTTCCATCCATTTATTGTGGGATTGCTTCATACTGAATCAAATTTTTCAATACTTCAACCGTTTTGTCAAGAAAAATGAGGCCAATACGAAACCATTATTGAATACCAATATTAGTCACTGAAGGTCACTATGCCCATATAGCATTGTTATCAAAGAAAATCACCAGTTGCCAATTCAAATCAGTAGTCATCATGCCAAATTCCAATTTTTTTATTACAATGAGATATATAGTCCAGAATATATCTCAATCATCAAGTCAAAGTTGTAAGTCATTATCAAGCATCATGAAAAAAACTCCAAACACTACTCATCTATATCAATTGAATCATGTCAAACTCTTCCAACACAAAATTCAATGGTTAAATCATAATGACATATCTATATGCATATCCCATTCATATGCAAACACAAGTTCAGTCTTATTATAGTAAAAATTCAAACTTACCAACTCATAAAACTTGATGGTGTCTTCTTCATGTCTGTAGGACTGGCATCCTACAAGTGAACATCTAGTTTTATGCACTAAGCTTCATTTTTGTTTCCTGAAGGCATAGTCGCACTCATAGGCCTTCCTCTATGTGGTTGGGAGACTATAGTCACACCATCGAGCTTACTTCAATGAGGTTGAGAGGTTACAATCACACCTATAAGCCTACTTTCATGTGACTGAGGCTTAGAGCGAGGGAAAACTCTCGTTTCTTAGGTCATAACTTTGTTGCAGATCAACAATGTTAGATATTTGTCTACTCATGCCCATAAATCAAATTTTAACATTAAATAATATACATATAATGATAATGGTAATAGGAGTAAGGATATTATGGAGAGATTTTGCCTCTGAATGGGAATCCACTTCAATCGTCATCAACCTACCTATAATATTGTCATGCATCAGCACATTTTTTAGATCATAAATTAAAACATATATCCATCATGTTCATAACATGCTAATATCAGCTACTTCATCATGGCATCATGACATCAATATTTCATCAAGGGGTAGTGTCACATAGCTTTTTAGGAGTATACTTCAAGAATCATGATCACAATATTACTTCTTTGTCACATAACTCAATCCATTAAGTTAGGGAATTCAATTTTACCATATGCCATGGTTTCTAATCACATCGAAACATAGCCTCAGCCAATAAAAGAAAAATAATATTAGTCTCATTGTTATACTTATATCATCATGGCTACCATGATTTCCACTAACAATATCAATGGTGTCAAGTTACAATATTATACTAGAATCAAGGTTCTAACCTTCTTTATGGGATCAAGATATCCAAAAATTATAGGTGTTAGCCAAACATCAAGTATAATAATTTATCAAACATCAATATTAAGTAGTTTCATAGAATCAAGAAGTTCATTATGTCTAAAAGGTAAGATACTTGTTCAATACCAAGTGCACCATTTCATCATAAGAACCATGAATCACTTTCATATGCATGCATGAGCCATTTGTCAAGGAGACATTCTCGTCATACCTTAGGGATTACCTTTCCATTCAACATTGAAAAAATATATCATGCATACCTTGTAGTATTCAAATACTTTTGTAGCTTTTTATTTTATATAGGAAGCTCATAGCACATTGTCACCTTTTTGGAAGGTGCCTCTTTATCTTTTCCAATGCTAGTTATTCTCTTCCTTCACTATATGTGATCCTCAAGAAGGATTCACTTATCATATCTCATCAAAAGGTTAGAAACATCCAAATACTGAAATATATATGCAGGAACCATAATTAATGATCAAAACAATAATCAGATCTATAAGTCAAAAAAATAGTAGGGATATAAAGGAGAATCATAAATATAAAATTACTTATCTTCAATGAGAGGTGATCATATCACCCTTGAACTAGCCTTCAAGATCCATAAATTTCCATTGTACATATAACAATGTTTCCTTCACTATTTTAACCAACTCTATTAGCAACCATGCCTAATAGAGGTTATCCCATCTAGGGCTTCATCAAATATGTCACAAGTGCTAGAGCATATTTTCTTTGACCGTGCTAGGGTTTCTATATTTCATATCTCAAATATTTTCCATAAATCAGGGTTTCCCTCAAACCCTAACCTCATAATATACATCAAACCCTAATACACAAATTGCCTAAGGTTTTATTAAAACCATAGAATTATTTTAGGTCTCCACCATCCTCTTCTTTCTTCCATCAATGGTGTCATCATAGGGGTGATCTCCATGACTTTTCTTCAGCCCAACTCTGAAACCATGTTGATTTTTTCTTAGGGATATATTGTTCTTTGTTTTTATAATTGAATTTATTCATTAACACATTAATTTCACCCAATAACATCATAACGTTATTCACATTTGAAACTATGTAGAAAGAACAATATCATCATCGTCAATGCAGCGAAACATAAAGGAAAAATAGAAGAAAAACATTCACACATAGACACACTAGGATTGGTCAGAGACCAGGGAAAAACCCACTATGGAGAAAACCATTTCAAATTATTCTTCTTATTAAGTCATCATAAAATTATTCATAAAAATAGAGTACAATGATCCATATCTTAATCTATGCAACTATCCAACAAAATAACCAAAACATCCATGAAATGAACCCAACAATGCTTATACTCAAAATCCTCATTCTGAAGCTTGTAATGAAGTATCATTGTCTGTGATCAACTATCGAACACTTCAGTCACTATGAAAAATATTTGGAAGATTGAGATTTCATATTTTAGGTCCCATTCCCAAGGAGGAGGATATATTCAAGCGACTATAGCTTCCTGGTCACTCCCTGAAGCATGGCATGTGAGTGACAGGGGTTTGCAACCATGTTTCAGAAACCTTAACTCCTAGTCGCATGGATGGAGAGTTGTTTTTGTGACTGGAAGGCTACATTTTCACACATGAGCTTATGTAAATGTGACTATGGTCTAATCCTTCCTATGTCATGCCAACAACTATGGCCCAAAACCCTAAATCAAATATGGTAACTTTGAACCCTGCAATTTCACCTAAGAGTGAACCTGTTCCTCCGCAAACGAGCCTCAAACCTGTGCGAGACAAAAACAAAGATAGAAAAGTGCCTTATGATAGTTTTAAAATGAGGTAGAGGTCACTTGTATTTATATTCTTCCAAGAGGGTCCACTTTTCTTTAGGTCCGACCTTATCGAATATGCACATGTGGGATTTTCTTCATAAATACACTTTCCCTTATCCGATTTGAGTGATATTTAGGTCAATTTTGGTCCTCTCAAAAAGAGGAATTCAATGAAATCATTATATATATAAATTGAGATGAAAAAATTTGAATTTTACCATAGTTTAATATTTTTAACATGAATTTCCCTTCCTTGCCGCATTTCCAGCACACCTTTACAGGTTTTCCTAGAAATTTAGATCTCCCATTCGAGGACTTATTTTTGTTTATGTTATAGGAACTTCCTCATATAGACAAGGAATATCCATTCTAGATCTCCATATTTTTATGTCTCGTGTCCTCTAAAAACAAGGATGAGACTATTTCAATAAACTTCAAGGTAGTTGTATGGCTACCTATTTCAACAACTAGATTATCCCACGAATCTGGTAGAGAACATAGCAAATCCATGCTCTTATCTTAGTCTGAAATTTTTATATTAATTGCCTTCAGATGCTCTGTCACTGAGTCTCCATCAATCATCCTTAGGTTATACATATTTTTTAGCAGGAACAGTTTGTTAACCAAAGACATAGATTAGTACAAATTCCCTAACTTGACCCACAAATCCTTCGTCATAGCTTCCCCTGATACATTCAACAATACTGAATATGAGAGACACAATCCTATTGTGCTCTTTTCCTTCTTACCTAACTTCGCCCAGTCTTCTGTTGACATTCCTATTGTTGTCATACATGGATCTACAACAATCCAATGATCTCAATCCACCAACATATCCTCCATCTTAAGCTTCCACGACTCAAAACTTTGACCATTAAATTTCTTGATCTATATCTTTCAATTGTCCGCCATCTTCTTTCACCGCAAGAATCAATCTGGCAGATCTCCCACTAAATAAGGTCTACCACAGACCCGAGAAAAATCCCTCAGCAGAAAAGGTGTCCCCTTGAAGCCAAAACTACTTTTATACCAAATGTAGGTTTTAACGCTATACAAAAATTACTTGCAAACCAATTCTTAAAAATAAAAAAAATAAACAATGGTGATAACATAAAACAAATATATATAGATATTTTCCCCTTGAACCCAAAACCGAGACTACCAAATTGATTTTTTCATTATTATATTCCTTTCAATGTTACAATACATCCATATATATACATAAAAGAATTCATAAACCCCAATCCATTACCCAGGATTAGAACATAATTGTATTTCCCTTGATTGGATCTACAAAATACCATGGGAAAAAAACCATCATGCCCAAAACCATGTGAAAACCCCATGCACAAAACCATGGGTAGGTCCACCCAACATCTTTGGGTTTTCCCCCCATCCTTGGGCCCACATAAAATAAAAATTCCTGAGGAGCTTCCCCAAACCCCATGCAGGTATCTAGTCATGGAAATAATATAATACACACCCAACAAGTATATAACGAAGAAGAGATGCACTATAAGGAAGAAGCAAAAGGAAACTAGGAAGAAGCTCTTGTCAAAGAGGATTCACCAGAGGAAATAAAAATCAAACAGGAAGAAGTGCATGTCAAATAGGATCCTTCGAACTCAGTGACAGGGGATTAGCATTCCCTTGTGAACGCTAGATCCCCTTCTAAAACCTCATGAAATTAGGCTGTAAAATCAACTTCTTAGGATAAACAAGTTGACGAGGTAGAATCTACTAAAAGGGACACACGCCAAATTTGGGTAAAACACCAAAACTATCTTGCCAAGGAAAATGAGAAGTTATTCAAAGTCAAATCGCCATGCAATGAGAAATAGAATGTAAATGTATCTAGATTTTGGGAGTATTTTGGAAAATCTTTAGCTAGAAAGGGAATATAAATTTTGTATTATGGATTTTTCACTTGAGAGTTTGGATTGAGTCATCATGGTAATTCTAAAAACCATGAGGGATATTGACAATTTTGAAAAAATTTAATGGTTTTGGGTTGAATCGCATATCTCTTTTTGAATATAAATATCCATACTCGTTTCCTTTAAAAAAAAGTTCATTACAAAAAACTGCGAAATTTTAACCTATCTTCACCATAATAATTTTGAAAATGAAGAATTCAAGTCTGAGAAATTAATCAAACTTATATTGGACATTATATTTAGATATTAAAAGTAACTAAATCTAATTTCAACATTTTTATCACCATTCCTTATAGAAATATACACAATTTAAATTTAAATTTAAACAATTGTCACTATGAATTTCCAGTATTTTCACCATAATAATTTCAACAATGAGGAATTCATGTTTGAGAAATCGTTAACTACACCTTATATTTCACATTCCATAACAATGCTACAAATAACTAAATCATAACTCAACATTTTCAACTTTATTTCATGAAAACCATACAAGTAATTAAATTTGAACCATGAGGTGTATGAAAACCCTAGGCATGTACAGAGACAACAATATTTAGATGTCTTACTTGATTGAATGGTTAAATGTACCATGTATGTTCTTTTTTTACTGTTATTAGTCCTAGCCTGTTAGGTACTATAGCATTTTCTTCATGGTAAAGGTGCGTTGACTATGCATTATTTGGCTGTGTTTTTTCAATTTTAACCAAAGTTTCTAGAAAATGCTAAATATTTCTTCTTTTGCATAAATTCAAAAATAATTATTTCTGATTTTCGATTGGCTAAGGAAGCTCTAATGGGACATAATTCCCCGAGTAGAGAGCGTTTTATTTTTTATTTTTTCGCAATGCCTGACAATTCAATTTAAAATTAAAATAAAAGTAATTTTGTGAATGGACATTGTGTTAATGAGTTATATGACACAGTCACTCTTATGTTAGCACTTTGCTCAATGATGCAAGAATTGATGCAATTGTTTTGTTAGTTCTTTATTCAATGATGTGATTATTAATGTGGTTGCAGCTTGTTTGCATAGGCTTGGGGGGGGGGGGGGGGCGCTAAACAAATACTGAATTAATATTATTATGTGTGGGAGAGTTGGGGTTATTCTCATAGTGAGTGTTGTGATACTAATGAATGATGCAGTAATTGGTACAATTTCATTGCGCGAAAGAGTATCTGTGGGAGAACCAAGGTCTTTTGCACTATATAATAAATGTGCAGAAGGATTTGTATTTTTAAATTATCATTTAGAAAAGAAAAAAAATCCAAGTACCAAAATATTTATGTGAAGTTAGTTGTTGATGCGGTTGCAGGGCACTATTATGTTAATGATAATGTAAGAATTCATGCAGTTGCAGGTTTTTTTCATAGGTTTCAGGGGGTGTGGGTAGGTCTAAACAAATATCGAATTGATATTATTATGTTTTCTTGTGCATAGTACAAAGTATATGTTGGAGAGTTGAGGTCCTTTTCATAGTGAGTATTGGGGTTGTTGTGTGGAATGTTTATTGTATGGAGGATGAAGTATGTGCAGGAGATTCGAGGTCTTTTGCATAGACGTGGGTGCTAAAAAACTATAATTTAAATCCCTGTGAATAAAAATTGTTGTGTGGTAAAACAAATGTGCAGAAGATTGTGTTTTTTAATTATTTTTTAGCAATATTTTTCGGAAGTACGGAAGTAGTTGTACGAAGGTCGTTGTGTGAAGGTAGCTATTTAGAGGTATTGTGTGCGGAGTTTCGAATATCAATTAAGGGAATTATTGAGTGAAAAAGTAGATGTGTGGACAAAGTTGTGCAAAGGTTGTTGTGTGTGTGTGTGGATGTTATGCTAAGGTTTTTTTGGCAGGGACTATACAATTCGCTTCGCCGTCAAGTTGCATTGACTATGCATTATTTGGTTATGTTTTTGCAATTTTAACCAAAGTTTCAAGAAAATTTTTAATATTTCTATTTTTTCATAAATTCAAAAATAATTATTGAATTTTAAATATATGTTATTTTTAATTTTCGATTGGTTGAGGAAGCTCTGACGGGACATAATTCCTCTCGTGGAGAGTGCTATATTTTCACTTTTTTTCAATGCCAGACAATTCAGTTTAAAATTAAAATAAAAGTAATTTTGTGAATGGTCATTGTGTTGGTGAGTGCTCTGAAATTGTCATTGTTATGTTAGCACTCTGCTCAATGATGTGAGAATTGA
This sequence comes from Pinus albicaulis, assembly GCA_034641835.2. Lineage (NCBI taxonomy): Eukaryota > Viridiplantae > Streptophyta > Pinopsida > Pinales > Pinaceae > Pinus > Pinus albicaulis. The sequence goes on along the minus strand of CM076581.1, from coordinate 756,870,134 downwards.
TATGGTTTTTTGTTACTTCTTTGTTAAATTATGCGAGAATTGATGTGGTTGCAGCTTTTTTACATAGGATTGGGGGGGGTGGTTTGTTGAACAAGTGTTGAATTAATTTTATTATGTGTGGGAGAGTTGGGGTTCTTCAGATGGTAAGTGTTTTGATACTGATGAACGATGTGGTAATTGGTACGGTTTCGATGTGTGGAAGGGTATCTATAGGAGAAGTGAGGTATTTTGAACTGTGTAACAAATGTGTGGAAGGCTTTGTATTTTAAAATTATTATTTAGGAATGTTTTTTCCAAGTACGTAAATAGTTGTACAAAGGTGGTTGTGCAAAGTTATTTTTTGATGCGATTGTAGCAAAATATTATGTTAATGTTAATGTGAGAGTTAATTCGATTGCATATTGTTTTCATAGGTCTTGGGGGGGTGGGGGGTAGGTTTGAACAAATGTTGAACTAATATTATTATTATTTTTTATGTGTATTACAGAGTATGTGTAGGAGAACTAAGGTCCTTTGCAAAAGGAGTATTGGGGTTGTTGTGTAGAACATTTACTGTGTGGACGATAGAGTATGTGCAGGAGATTCGAGGTCTTTGCATAGATGGGGGTGCTAAAAAACTGTAATTTCAATTCCTATGAAGAAAAGTGTTGTGTAGTAAAATGAATGTGCAGAAGGTTTTGTCTTTTTTTTTCTTTTTTTTTAGCAACGTTTTTTGGATGTACAAAAGTAGTTGTATGAATGTGGTTGTGCAAAGCTAGCTATTCGGAGGTAACGTGTGCAGATATTCGAATGTCAATTAAGGGTGTTATTGAGAGCAAAAGTAGTTGTTCGAACGAAGTTGTGTGTAGGTTGTTATGTGTGTGAAAATGTTATGCTAAAGTTTTGTTCAAAGTTTACTAAGATAATAAATATAAAAATATTATTTTTGAGTTGTTATTTAGGGACAAATTTCACAACGTATAATCATTAATTAATATCAATTTTGAAGCTAGTTGTTCAGAGTTTTGGTGTGTGTAGTTTCAAATGTCAATTAAGGGTGTTATTGAGTGTGGAATTAGTTGCGCGGATGAAGTTGCGCGAAGGTTGTTATGCATGTGTGGATGTTATGTGATATTTTGTGAAAATTTTACTAAGATAATAAATATACAAATCTCTTTTTTAATTCTTATATAGGGATGTATTTCACAACTTGTCTTAAGTACACACTTGATTTATTGATCGCTTAGTAGGAAGGTACGTATTGCTATGTTTCTACTTCCATACATCCATCCCTATCACATGTTCCACACATTGTGTATTCACAAAAAAAATGTTTTTTTTTTGCATATATGCATTTATTTTATGTTCAAAGTGTATGAAAATCAAAGTTTCTAGATTTCATGTTTTCGTGCTTATGTGGGTTTTTAATACGTGAGCAAATGTGTACTTGATGAATTGAATGTTGAGATGACTTGTGATTATCTGTAGCTTTTTTTTCTATTAATCAAAGGACATACATCGAGATGATGAAAAATCTAGATGGAATTTTTATCTTTATAGCGTGTTTCAAACACAAAATAGTGGCAGGTGGTGATTTCTAGGGAAAAGAGACTGAAAATATTTGAAATAGTTAGTATAGTAAGGGGAAAAACACTTTTTGTAGTGATATACAAAACATTGGGGCGAGTATCATTTTCTCTTTCTAAATTGCGTTTAATATCTTGGAGTATTTTCCGAGCTTTTGTTTCCTTGTATAAACTGTTATTTGTAAATCTAAGCTTGGATGATAGCCGCAGTGTAGGGATATAGAAGTTGTACAATAATGCAAGCTTCTATACTCATTTTCTTGTTCTCTTTTGGAAATGGTGTGATTTTTTGGTTCTTCAATCTTTTCTCTATAATACTCTACAGTATTTTGTAAACTTTGGTTTGCATTACATTGGTGCGAGAAATGAGTGTGTCCAAGTTATTCATAAGTCAAATTTGGTTCGGTTTTACAAAGTAGTGGGGAGTATTTGTGAATTTGATTCATTGTATAAGGTAATTTTGTTATTTTTGTGGTATTATTGATAGTTTTATGAGTGTTAACTTTCAGTAATTATATTATTTTCGTGATTTTAAAAAACAAATAATTTAAAATTAAATATGTTTGTGCGGAATAACGTTTGCATTGCATCATAAATGCATGTCAAATTTTGTGAAAAATAGATGTGTCAGGTTATTCGTAAAAAAATGGTTCAGTTTTACAAAATAGTGGGGCCAATTGTCAAGACGATTTTTCATATAGAGTATTTGCATATAGGTTACAAATTCACCCGAAGAGTTATTTTAAGTCAGAATTCGGCAATTTGATTCAGCTCCATCAAAACTCCCTAGATACCCAAAATATTGAAGCCTAATAGTTGTAACCCATATTTCCCAAAACTTTTGCAGAATTTTAGCAAAAATCATGGGGAAATTTCCACTATTTTCTAGGTGAATTTGTGGTCTCTTAGACTACTTTATGCAGATAAAAAAATTATTTATGGGATTCGGTGGGAAAATTTTGAATAAATCAAATTTTTTAAGTGTTTGAATCATTTTTTTTAATTCTAAATATTGACAGTTATTGGCAGAATATTTAAAAAAAATATATGGTTAGAGTGTGACATTATCGATAGCTTTTCGAGTCTTCAAAATTGACCAAAAAAATAAAGGAAGTCTGGGCACATTACTGAAAAAATATGGTGGTAATTTTTTGTAATTTGATATTATAGTTGTCAATTTTCATAATCTTGGGTGTGAATCACATATGTTAACAAAAAAACACAACGTAAAAAGAAAAAAAAAATGGTTTGCAGTGATTTTTGGTGCTCTTGGAAAATTTTCCAATGGAATTTTATAGTGATAAATCCATTTCCACTATTACAAAAAATGATCAGTTTAAATAGTAATTTTTTTCCTGTACATAAACTTACTAGTTATCGCAAATTTCTATTTCTTATGATGTGTACATCAGTGATCTTGAAGTGAGAGAAAAGTGCGCAGTTAATGCGCAGGATGCTTTTGGAATTTCGAAAAAAAATCCTATTATTGTCTGCAAAACTTGGTTTTCCTATATTTAATTGTTATTTACTCAAAGAGTCACATGTAACAATTTTGCACACGATTAATAATAACAATAAGCTTTTGTGGAGAAAATGAGGAATTGTATACTGGAATGGGATTTTAATACATTATTCATTGACATGGTTTTCTTTTTGTCCTCCACTGCAAAGGAATAATGGCAGCAGGAGAGGGAAAGAGGTTGTTTGCAGTGATACAATTAACTCACTTGTTTATATTGATGATAGCATTGATTGGTGGAGAACTTATGAGCGATATATGAATTTTTCAACAGAAGAAAAAATAGATGACAATGTTTGGAACACTGAATTGGTGAATGTTGGGTGTGTTCCACAGGTATTTAATTGCAGAGAAATTGTTTATCTTTGTGCATATAATTTTGATTTCAAAAAGAGGGAAACTATGATATAATCGATAAAGGTTTTTCTAACAAGCGTTTAGAATTGTCCATTATGGATAGTTTCCTAGTGGCAGAAGGGCATGAAATTTATATTGTGTGGTAATTCATTTCTACAAGTTTTGAGGTTCCTTTTAATATTTCTCTTGTAGATATTTATTTTTTTAGGAAACCATTTACGGATTTTTGTTGGTTTTTTTTCCTGTGTAGAAGGACAAAAATGTACATCACATGTTCTGAAATGAATTTTCTATGTGCTTTATGAGACATACATAAATAATTATATCTTTGATTGGGCTTGTGTCATTTCAAATGAATTAGATTTTCAGTTACTTAGATTACTCAAGAATAATGGGTCCTTTATGATGTCATATTTCATAACCCTTCTCGTGTCAAGGAATGTGTTTCACGGGTTGCCTTGTAATCCTATATTCAAATTTCCTGAGGAACCAATGCATTTATGGTATCCTATATTGTGGAAGCAGGAATCTTCTTTAAATTTTTGCTTAATTCAGGATGTGTTTGTGAGACAAGTGTATAGCATGTTAACTATATAAGAGCCTCCTTGAATATATGCATGATCCGGATTTATGCATGAACGCAAAAGAATACGCATATAACCATAAATACAAAGATGCAGTGGAAATAACAGTTCATTTCATTAATATCAAATAACTAAAATTTTCTTACAGACAGAATGGAAATAAAATAGCTCTGGTAGCTTATCTCTAAGAAGAGATTTTGTGGCTACAGGCCTCTAAACTATGTTACAATGAGGCTCAAGGGCCTATTTATGATTGAGAAATAATGGAAAACCCTAAACATCCAAAAACCTAACCCTAGGAGATGAAGCGCCAAAACTATGGGCCTCGTTTGGGTAAATTGGTACATCAACTTCCCATGGATGTAAATTTTACATACGAACTCCGTTTGACACACACCATACCTCATTAGAAATATCTATCCGAGGACTACAACTTTTGATGTGAGCAAAATTCTTCCATGAACCAATTTTGCTCTCATTTTTTCCAAAAAACGTCGTTTAGGGCCTCAAAATGGCTCTAGAAGTTCAGGACCCGAAAAACTACTAAAAATAGTAAAATGTGTTATAATTAAGGAAACTAAAAAACTGAAAGAGACAATGGTGGGGCCCCAAGTGGAATAGGTGGGTGGGCACCAATATCCACCTGGATCATTCTTCCCCCCTTAGGAAGCAATGGTCCTCATTCCATGGGTCCCTGATGAACCACTTGCCTTGATGTAGGAATTGGCTAGCTTTGACAACCCAATACAGTTGGATCTTCTACTGGCGAGTGTTATTGATTTGCATTTCCATGATACAATCTGTGGTGGCATGTTCCATGTTGTTTGGGTTTAACTATGTTTGTGTGGGTTGTTCTGCAATGTCGGAGGTGTCCAGTAGAGGTGGGAAGTAGGGCCGAAGGTGGTCTACATTGAATACTAGATGCAGACCAAGGAATGGTGGAATACTAAGCTCAAAGGCATTGTTCCCTACAGCCTTGGTGATGGTGTACGGCCCATATCGGAGCAAGCAAAGCTTGCTGTGGGGTCCAGTGAGGCACTCCTTCTACAAATGTAGCCACACTCTGTCACCCACCTAGAAGTTGTGTGGCACCCGATGTTGTTCATGTCATTGCTTGTACTTAGCATTGGCTCTATCCAATATGTCATGAACCTGTTGGTGGAAGTGTTGAATGTGCTCAATGAATTTTTTTGCTTTGTCAGCTTCAGACTGGACATGAGTCGAATCGGCCTAAGTAGCCGCAAATGGCATGGCTATGTCAGTGGGACATAGTGGTTGCAATCCCAAGCCCACCTGAAAGGGGATGCGGTCAGTTGAGTTTTGGAGAGCCCAGTTATAACTGTGTTGTACATAGCGGAGGCTCTCATCCCATGTGTGTGGATGATTTGAATTGTACATGCGCATAATGTGTACAATCATCTTGTTGACGACCTTTGTCTGGCCATCAGTTTGGGGATGGAAAGTTGTGGACTTGGTGAGCTTGGTGTCCACCATTGACCAAAGGCTGGAACAAAATGTGCTGAGGAACTTGCTATCCCGATTTGAGATGATATATTTTGGGATCCCAAAGTGCACCCACACTCATTCAAAGAAGAGTTTAATAATGGATTCTATTGTGATATTCTTCTTGCAAGCCACCATAATGGCCATCTTCGAGAATCTATCGACGACCATGAAAACACAGTCGTTTCCATGTTTAGTAGAAGGAAGTCCCAACATGTAATCCATGGAGATGGATTCCCAAGGTCGACTAGGGGTAGGTAGCAGAGTAGAGAGGCCTTGCTTCTTGATACTCGATTTGGCAATGGAGCAAGCAATGCAGGATCTGATGTGATTCCTGACATCCTATCAAAGGTTCGGCCAATAGAAATACTTCTGTAGTACTGCCACTATTTTCTCGACCCTGAAATTCCCAACGACTCGACTGTAGTGTACTTCCAAAATCATCTTGCATTAAGGGAATTTTGAGGCCTAAAATGGGCCTCCTAAGAAAAATGTACAACCAAAATAAAATTTATAAGAACCAATAGGATTCAAGATGACGATGTCAACCATGGGGGATGATTCACCATTTTTTAAGTAAAAGGGTAAAAATATTAAAAAATAATAAAATAATAAAACTACTTTTTCAACTCGTATTTTCAGCTTATCTCCCAATTTTTTTACTCAATTTTCGAACGGGAGTACTCGTTGGATGCAAAATTTAATTCCTCATCCAAGGAGTATCCATATTGCATACTTTCGATGCACCCTCCTATGCAAAAAATGAGAAATACATAAAAAATGTGGGTACTCCTTGGATGAGGAATTAAATTTTGCATCCAACAAGTATTCCCACTCGAAATTTGAGTAAAAAATTCAAAGATAAGTTGAAAATACGAGTTGAAAAAGTATTTTTTTCTTTTTTCCCTATAAAATTTGATGATGTCATCAAATCTCACTTTATTATTTCCATTATTATTTTATAATTTCCTTAGGAGGCCCATTTTAGACCTCAAAATTCCCCTAATGAAGTAACACAAAGGTGTCCCAGGTGACATAACAATGCATCTTGTAGGTGAAAATTTGGAACTTGCGTACCCTCCAAGAGTGTCTTGTATGTGTGGTCAAATTTTGGATCGCTCTTGTAAAGAAGCGGCCAATCAGAAGCCTTGTGCCCACAATAGTTGAGAACAGTGGTTAGCACCACGATTGGTGGTCGACTGAGGCAGTCTGCAACATTATTGGTGCTACCCTTCTTATACTTAATTTTCAAATGAAACTATTGCAGATATGTGGACCACTTCTTATGGCGATTGTTTTGCATCTTCCCTTGTGTCTATATGAACTGCAGGGATCGGTGGTATATGTGGATGATTGTTTCCTTCCCCAAAATGTAATGCTTCCATTGTCGACAAGCCTACACAATGGAATAAATTTCTTTTTCATAAGTGGGATACTTGTGGACTGTGTCGGACAATGTCTCACTGTGATATTCCATTGGATGCCCTTGTTGAGTAAGAAATGCACCAATGGCATAGTCAGAGGCATATGTCTCAATCTCAAATGGTTGTTGCAAGTCTGGTAATGTGAGCACTGGGGAAGAATAGAGGAGATGTTTCAATTCTAAAAATGCCTTCTGTTGACATTCTGACTAAAAGAATTTTTCTCTCTCCTCCCTTGGTGACTTGACTCAAGGGCCAAGTGATATGAGAGAATCCCAACACGAACCTGTAGTAGAAATTAGTAAGACCCAAAAATATGTGAAGCTCTGTTAGAGTGGTTTGGGCTAGCCAATCCCAAATTACTTGGATCTTGGTTAGATCCACATGCACCCCCCTTTCATCAATAATATACCCCAGATATTGAACCTAGGTCATGCTAAAAGTGCACTTCCACACAACTTGTGTTTTCAGAGTGAATGGAGGACGTGTCGGATGTGGTGGAGGTGTTCTTCCCATGTCTAGTTGAATATCATAATGTCATCCAAGTACACCACTACAAATGAGTTGGTGAATGGCCACAAGATGTTTCCCATCAACCACATGAAGGTTTTGGGAGCATTTGTCAACCCAAAAGGCATGACCAACCATTCGAAAAGGCCCTCCTTGGCTCTGAAGGAAATCTTCCACACATCGGAGGGTTCGATTGGTACCTGGTGATACCCAGACTTCAAGTTGATCTTACTGAAATATTTCACCCCTTTGAGTTGGTCCAGAAGGTCATCAATCTGTGGGATCGGGTACCTATTCTAGACAGTGATCTTGTTCAGTGCTCGATAGTCAATACAAAGTCTCCAAGTCCCATCCTTCTTCTGTACTAACATGATCAGGCTCCCATAAGGCGATGAACTCAGTCGGATGTGACCCTTCAACAGTAACTCCTGAATCTGCCTCTTGATTTCATCGTTCTCCAGAATGGAGTGTCGATAGATCGATCCATTGGGTAGCGAGTGCACCTGGGGTCAAATCAATGGGGTGCTTAACCTGACAATGTAGAGGTACCCCTGTGGGTCAAGTGAATATGTCCACGTACTCCTCCATGACCTTGTCCATTTTTTGTTGTCGTGTGGAGGATGCATGTATGGAGGTCATGGCGACAGTCTTCTTCTTTCCCTGGGGACGGATCATCAGGAAAAAAATTCGCTGGTTTTGGAAATGAGCCTATTACATTGTTTTGCAGTAACCAAAGAGATAGTGGCAGGCAATGGTACCTTTGGTATCTTCTACAACTTATTTCCTAAAGTAACAATAACAGCACGAGGTCGGGACTCATACATAGCATGTTTCTTCCACAAGTATGGTTGGCCTAATAATACATCACAAACATCAAGAGGAGAAATTTTAATACTTCATCTGTGAAGGGCTTGATGATGTAGGTAATGTGGCACTATTGGCTCACGCGTAGATCTCTTCCTTGGTGAAGCCACCCGATGGTCTATGGTTGTGGGTGCGTTGTGGTTGGAAATCCCAACCGCTTCATGACCTCTACTGAAATGAGGTTCTTTTGGATCCCACAGTAAAAAATGAACTATAGTGGGGAACCCTTTATCCACATCTGGGAGTGGAAGAGATGCTCCTCCTCCTCTGGATCTTTTGGTTCCTCCTTCTGGATCTTCGCAGTGGAAACAGTGGAATTGGGCTCCACATCAATAATCTTCTTCCCTTTGTCATTCCCCTTATTGGTTTTTGCTTCATATTCGGAGCATGTATCTGATTCAAAAGCCCTCATCTTAGCCACCAATGACTTCTTGGCCCGACACTCACTTTTTTTGTGAATGGAGCTCTTATGGAACTCACATCACTTTCACGTGTCCTTCTTGGGCTTCACGGTGTTGTTCTTTGCTTATGACTTTGGCAGGTTGTCTTGGGCCGCCATGCCTTGGCTTTGTCCTTTGTTCTGTGGTTTGGGGGCACCTTTCCCTTCTGATTCGTAGATCCAAAGTCTCGCTTCTTCTGTTTGAATTTCTTCTCAATCTTGGCAGCATACCAGTATGCCATACCAAGCGAGGAGATGTCGAGGAACTCCATTTCCTTCTAAATGTATCTATGTAGAAAACCACGATAATTTAGCACCAAATTTTTCTCTGAATATTTGATACCCAACTTTTTGCATAGGGTATGGAACAGATTCGTCAGCTCATGCACATCTTGATTCATTTGTTGTCATAGCGTGGTCCATTGTATGTACTTGTCTTCATATCTCCCCACAGGATAATATTGTTCCTTGATGGCGTCTCAAAAATAATTCCAAGTGGGTACAACCGAGAGCAGAGAGGGTTATGTCTCATCCTTTTTCTCACAGTAGGTTTCCCACCAGTCCTTGACATGGGGGGTAGCTTTGAGGAGTGCAAAAATAATCTTCTCCCAGTTGGAAAAGTCATGAAATGAGAAATATCCTTCTAATAGATTCAACCATCTATCTATGTTATCTTCATCTATTTGGCCCTCAAATATGGGAATGTCAAAGTTTACTTGTACCTTAAATGGATTTGCGCCTCCAGAGTGGCTGCTAGATGCAGATGCGCCACCGGTGGGCAGTGGTTGAAGGATCTAGGAAAAGTTATCCATCATCGCGTTCTTTTGTTTTTCGAGGGCCTCCTCGATCAATATTTTGATAGGATATCCTACTCCATCATCTTTCTTTTCATCCCCCATGGGCGGTCGTCGGGGTTTGCGAGGTTGATCTTGCAAAGGTTCAACTAGATCAAGCCCTAACTCCTTATACCCCAACCTCGTTGGGGACATGCAAAGAAGGATCAAGAAAAAATAGACTGCTACGATACCACTGATCTGGATTTATGCAGGAACACAAAAAAATACACATATAAGCATAAATACAAATATTCAACGGAAATAACACTTCATTTCATTAATATCAAATAACTGAAATTTGCTTACAGACAGAATGGAAATAAACTAGCTAGGGCGTTGGTATCTTATCTCTGAGAAGAGATATGGTGGCTACAAGCCTATGAACTATGCTATAATGAGTCTCAAGGGCCTATCTATTATTTATAAACAATGGAAAACCCTAAACATCCAAAAACCTAACCCTAGGAGATGAAGCACCAAAACTATGGGCCCCGTTTGGGTAAATTGGTACATCAACTTCCCAAGGACGTAACTTTGGCATACGATATATGTTTGACGCACACCATACCTTGTTAGAAATATCTATCTGAGGACTAAAACTTTTTATGTGAGAAACATTGGTTCATGGACCCATCTCACTCCTAGGTTTTGCAAAAAACATTGTTTAGGGCCTCAAAATGGCTCCAGAAGTTTAGGACCCAAAAAACTACTAAAAATAGTAAATTGTGCTATAATTAAGGAAAATAAAAAACCGAAAGAGACAATGGTGGGGCCCCAAGTGGAATAGGTGGGTGGCCACTAATATCCACCTAGATCAATGCAGAGAATAAGGTTGTCTTACTCATAAGGGGGGATTTGAGGGAAGAGAAAGCAATATGGTTATACAAATTTATGGATTGTTTTGAAGATAGGTTGTCTCTTTTGCCAATATTTGTTCAATATAGGCATTTTTTTGTTGAAGTATGTAGGAAATATCATCATTGGCTATCTATATATGAACATAAAAATAAGATACAATTTATTTATTTTCAGTTTATTGTTGGAAAAGTGAATGTGAAGAATACAGCACACGCTCTCGTTGTTGCAAAGTATTTGTATTATTTCAAATTAAGTGAATTTGAAGCTATTAAAGGCTTTGATAAAGGATGAATTTAGATCACCTTGAGTATATGAGATATGGTAAATTGTTTCCGAGAAGTAGAGAGTAGGGTGAGTAAATTCACAATGTTGATCAAAAAATTCTAGTGGATGTTGCACAAGTTGTTGAAAAGTTATCATTGCAATGGAAGAAAGACCTAAGAAAAAAAGTTCAAAACGAACGGAGAAATATCGATCTTGCATATGTTGTACTGATGCGACTTGATCTACTAGAAAATAAAAATAAAAAGAAGTACTAGATGTTGGGGTTCCCATGTTTTGGCAAGTTGGCGATACCAAAAGATGAGACAACATCAGAACCACTTTCAGACCTCAGGATCTAGCCCTCCTGGGTCCAGAGAGGGATCTCTCTATATAGGCAAAGGTTTATGTCTTTGAAGCTTGAAAGTTAAGATGTTAGGCTAGTTATAGGCGCGGGATTTGTTTGTTCGATTTTGTTTGGTTATTGGGAATCAGGAAAGAATGGTTCAATATAAGACAAGGATGAGAAAAGAGGATTTAGGAAAAGGAGAGATAACTCAGAGAACACTCGAGACCATTGGGAAATGGAGTCAGGAAAGGGTTTACTTGATATTCAATATTCAGGCTTTCAGTTGGGCTAGTCATCTAAAGCATTGGATCTTAAATATGATAGTGGGGCATGGAAAAACAAGAGAGAAGGTAAAAGCAAGAAAACCTCCAAGGTGACCTTTCAAAAATCAGATCCAGGGAAAGGACATGCCATTGGACAACCTGTGATCCGAGACCTAAAAGGTTAACTCTTCAGACAAGGAAACATCAAAGATTTAAACACAAAGGAGAAAACCTGAGATCAGAGAGAGACTTTGAATTCTCAATGCTTTGGCATCCAGCTTAAGGGAACTTAGAAAAGCTCAATTAATTGAAAAGGACCCTGATGGGATAGAGACAAAGTTCTAAACTCCCAGTATCCCATTTCATTCAATTACAGCCTAACAAGAACATCCAAGAAATAGATTTCATTAATTCACACGTCAGCTAGCAGTATATATTTGACCACTACACTGGTTAAATTAGCTTGAAATCAATCCTCAGATAACACTTACAGCAGAAAACATTGAAGGCAGGGAGAGCAGAAACATAGGGTACCTAATAAGGGTAAATCGTATGCCAAATTTCTGATGCGTGCCAGAAGAACTGAAATTTGATGAACTACAAAGGAAAATCAAGACAAAGTAAGAAAAACATCACCGCTGCTTTAAATCAGGATCCAAAGAAATGTGCTTGTCATATTAAAGAGCAACACCAGTCATGTACAACATTGCCAGCAACTTGATATTTAGTCTGAAAACATCTTCCTTGGCCTATCTTACAACTTTACACAGAGCACTATGTCTCAAGAGAAACAGCTTATAGTTCGCAGATATCCCATCAAAAACCATTACAATGTTTTCTCATGAGTTTTTATATCAGAAAGAGAGGCAGAGGAGGTAGATGAAACAATAAATGAAACATTAAACAGAGTAGGAGCAGTTGGTCGAAACCCATTCTGTTTTAATGTCTATGCATTGAACTTCTGTACTCTTTGTGTGAGAGAGTGGTCTTTGATAGGCTGACATTTACTCCAGGTATGTCTTTGATGTATCCTCAGCTGCAGTACTTGTGGTACTTTGGCTACTTAAACAAAGGTAGAACAATGATTCTGGGGTCTGCCATACTGTGTAACCAATGCTTCCGGTAGCATCAAGATTGTTGTCAGGGCAGAGATCTCCTCTGGAACACGGTATAGAATGAAAACAGTATGGAACGTTTGTCCTTTCATGGAAAAGAACGTTCTGCTGATGGTGATGCTGGTATCTCGTTTTCTGAGCCCTTAGTCTTCAACCTGCGTCTTCGTCCTTTGAACACGGGGTCAAACGCTGAATGAGCAATTAACAGGCCAAAATCCCTATAATCCTGCCACTGCTATGTTTCGGAATCACAGTGTGCTGTGATTATGGAGGCAAAGAAAAAATTTATGCTCTGCAAAACGTGAAATCAATGAAATAAACCAATTACAAAATCAGGGGTGGCGGAAGACACGTGGTGAAGGCCTAGAGGACAGGTGGTGCACAGTGGGAATGGAGGCTGGGTGGAAGAATGAATATGGACCATCCGATCGGCTGGGATGGTGATGATCGATGGTGGAGGTTAAACAATGGGAAAACTTTTGGAAGTGGGAAAAATACCAAGAAAATGGGAAAATGCGATGAAAAATGTGACGCGGAAGCTAGGCAGTGGGACCTGGTCAATGGCGGGGATGAGGATTTAATCCGAACCGTCTGATCTCAGGAGGATATTGACAGCTATGATCGCATCGGAGGGCGATGGATGGTGGGTCAGGGGTCATGTTCGCCTTGGAATATCCCACGAGCATCTTGGGGGCATGATCATCGTCCGATGAGGCAGCCTCAGATCGGACGACGTATGCGCATATCACGTCGGGCCCGCAGTCGGCCTTTAACGCCCAGGGAAAATGGTATTGAAGACCACCTGCAGCCATGTGTTGGCCGGTAATGATGATCACTTCCGAACGATAAATACCGCCTTCCTTTCAAAGCAGCGTGATAAAGACTGTCGGTTTTGTATGGGGCGCGATCGTTGGGACCACCGGGATGGCTGGATTGCGGGCCATTGATCTGCGGATCAGATCGACGACTGGTACTGCACCCGACCATTGATATGATAAGTGCGTCATGGGCCAGTGCTTGGTTTCAGCGCCTGGGTCATGTGGAGAAATGGTTTGCGGGGGCTGGCCGAAAGGGGCTAAGCCTGCATATGACAAAGGGGTGATTTTGGCCCAATTTTCATGTATTTCGAGACCAAAGAGGGCAACGGTAGAAGGGAAAAAGGGTTATTCGGCCAAACAAAGGGTATTTGTGAGGCTTAGGAGGGATTTTGGATGATTTAGAAGAATTAAGGGAGGGAAAAGGAGAGGAAAACAGAGGGTAAGAGAGGATGAAATAAGGAGAAAAGGCCTTTGGGTATCCTCTTCACAACAGAAAGGCTTATTGACTTATGAAATGGTAGTGAGGGATGATCAAAGGATAAAGGGCATAAAAATACTTCAAGGATGGTGTGTTTTCAGGGGAAATGCATTCCTTGAAGGCTCAAAAACCTTGTAGCCCCTTGTTTTCTTGTCAGAAAATTATAGAGGACTAACACTAGAATCAAAAAATTGTTTATCGATATGATATCAGGTGGTGGGGTTGATGAAGGGCGTCCTCGTAGAGTAACTCGAGAAAGAGCACATATTGTTGAATCATTTAGATCCAAGAGTGCACCTGAAGCAAAGAGTATTGAAGAAAAGATGGACATGGAAGTTGATAATGTTGTACTACCTAATTGTAGTAGTGATTCTTTACAAGAAAATCAGAGAATAATGGAGGAAATTATTGAAGAGGAAATTAATTTTGATGAGCATTTTGTTACATTGCAGCATGAAAATTATGACAGGGGAAGTAAGACATTGAATATTGAAAGAATACAACTTTTTGACAGAAATTTTTTTGATCAGACATAATTGATTGTTGATCTGTCTTCTGTTGCAATGCCTCGGTTGATGAAATTGTATCAAGCTGGTGGTGAAGCACTTATGGATATTGTTGATCAAATACAAGAAGAAAATCAAAAGTTGAAGAAAAAATAAAAGAGGTAGAAAAATCTTTGAGTGTGGGTTATTTGTTGAAGACTCCATTGGCGATCCCTGGAAGGTCTAATTGGTTTGGTGAACCTGCCAATCTTTTGAGTGCTCTGAAATCGTATATCATTAATAATATATATGAAAGATTTTAGATCATTGAATCTTCATGGCAAGTTGCTTTTGATCTTTGGAATTTAAAGCAAAGAACGATGTCTTTTTTTGAATTAATCAAAAGTGATTTGGAGGGAGACAAGGAATTCATGGACAGTGACCTATTAAATTTTGGCCAGATGATTGATTCATTTTCTGAACTAGAAATAGATAAACAAAAACTTCCTAATGTTGATAGGATGTGAGAGATCAAGGCGACATGTTTTGTGAAAATCAAAACATCAGAAGAGATTATTTTTTAGTGTGGAAACATAGAAAATTGAAGAGCATATGTGTATTTCAAGATAGTAGTGATTATTTAGAATTTAAATGGTCTATCTATGACATATGAATTTGGGTTAATTGCAAAGGATATTATGATGTTTGATTTGGAGAAGTTGAAACAGTCATAGGAAAAAGAGTTCGATGACATAATTGATTTTAGTGCAGAGGAAATTAGCAAATGGATAATTACTTTTGTCGTTATTAACGAATAGTACTTTGCCTAAGTTTTGAAATTACAACAAGAAGAAAAAGAAATTGAGGAGGAGATTCAATGAATGTTTTAAACAAGACATTACCGTTGTTTCGATGAAATAATTCATCGCAGCTAAAGTGAAGGAATTCATTGCAGGAAGCCTGATTGTGAGAGATAGATGAGAGTTGAAGAATATCATACTCTGCTTTTTCAAATTGTAAGTGTTTTAATGCATTGGAAAAATTGTTTTTGCCTTCAAATAATTTGACTATTTAGATCTTGTGTATGTGTTATGATGGAATATTCTAAATCCTTAATATAGTTTCTTGTTATCTATTGTAGATTACTTTTGTAGATTGCAGTTAATGATATTGCAATCATAGCTATCATCAGGACACCTTTGCAATTGAGCTATTAACATTTTCATAAGTGATTTATGCAACAAAGCCTATTTCCTGGACCATGGATTTGTGATCATAACTTATTTGAATTATGATTACTGTTTTTTCTAAGTTTGATAATTATGTAAAAAATTGTGAGATAGTGTTTGACATAGGATGTTGTATGGACTTAAGTCCTGGAACGCTATATAGAACAAAATAAGTGAATGGTTGTTTACTAGTATTTTCTTTGTGCTTTTATATATTATCCATTTTTCTGTAATGAATAATAATTAACATGCATTTATGTTTACTCTGTTCTAGTACTCAAACTTCTTACCAGTTATTCCAGTCATTCTTAGATTATGTTTTACCTGTAAATTTTTATATATTGCATCTGTTGGAACTAGCATTTGAATATGAATACAATTCACTATGTTGATACTATTTAGGGTTGTTTGGATAGAAAGTGTTACTATTATGTTGTAGTCATATTTATTTATGAATGCATGTAGAAAAGAAAAAATGACACACATCAGTATTTCATTGTACATAGCATTCATTCTGTAGGAATTAGGATAAGAGTTTCTATAACGCGGGGGAAACTACTTGGTGTGAAAGCTATGCACAGTAACATATGATCATAACAATAAATAATTATAATTATACATTGAACTATGAGATATTCATTTTGAAATGGTCAATTGTAAACCAGTTTATGTAAGTGATTTTCTTATAGACATATATAGTTTGTTTGCTTAAAGAAAATATGTTTTAAATAAGACCTATTGAACATAGAACCCTGTTTTATTGTGGGAAGATTTTTGATGTGTGAAACCCATATTAAAGCTTATGTTGTAAGTCATAAAAGTTATAGTATTCAATTGTAAATGAGTATTTGTTAAACGTTACTAGATATGGAACTTGTTGTGTGGATTCAGTGGTTGTGCACATGTGGATGCTTTGCAAGGAACAAATTCATCTGTGAAATTAAGTATTTATATAACTAATGCTATATAACAATAAATAATAACAATGTTATAGCTGATTTTTTGCTGGTAATTGTAATCAATGCGGGAGGCGTATATTGCATATGGAAAAGAGGAAAATTTACAAATTTGTGTTATGTAGAAGCAAAGAAAGGAGAAGAACAAGAAACACAAAAAATAAAACGCTTTCATTGTGTGGAGTGTAATTTTTCCATTTTCATAGACGGTATAATGACATTAATGTTTCGCTACCCATTTGTTGAAATGAACGAATCGACACATAATTGAAAACGTAAATGCTATTACCTCTACACTGACATCGATACAGTAGTGGATGAGATTGTTGGCAGCCTATATGCTAGCTATCATTATTAGAAAATATTCACATTTAATTTGTTTCATATATGGAGTAATTGTTTTCTGAATATCAAGATTTTTTTAAACTATTTGTGTTATTTATCAGCAACATCTATTTGGTTATTTTTTAATTTCTATTTATTTCGTAAAACACATTTCACATGTAGAATAGTAACATGTATTGGAAACGGGAAAAGGCAAAGAATTTATCACTATTATAAATTACTTCGTTAGCGAAAAATCCTTTAGTTTGACAAATGTAATATGATTTCCAAAAAATAATATTGTGCCCAGTTTTCTAAAAAACATGTCGAAATTTTTGTTATTTTATGGCCATAACTATGGTGGGTTTAGAATATGCAATTTATTTATGCTATTTGTCCTAAATGTAGGTTTTGCTATACTGAGTCGTTATATATTAGAAATTTCCTGTAGAAGGGTTTTCATAGACATAGTAGTAACAAGAGGTCCTTGTTTAGCATATCATTGATCTATACCTATAGTGCATTCAAAGTGTTGTTTACTGACAAAGAAATTTAAAATTTTGTTGTAGAAATGGATTCAAGGGGAAGGAAAGAAATGATATGCATTGATATTATTAACTCACTTGTGTTTATCAATCAGATCTTTTAGTGTTCGACTACGTATGAGCGATGTGTGAATATGTTTGTGCAAGAGAAGAATAACGATAATATTTTGTCTGCCGAAATAGCGATTGTTGCATGCATTCCAGAGGTATTTTATTTCAGTGAAATATTTTATTTATGAACAAATAAGTTTGATTTGGAAAAAAAAAAAAATTTATAATATCAACCAAAGATACTTGTATTTCTTTGAGTGTGGATACATTTAGACGAATATTGAAGCTATTGGTTTCGAATATGCAGTTAGATGTGTCAAATGAAAATATATTTCTAGTATCATAAGTAAATGGCTTGAAAATCTTACAGGATATCACTTTTCCAGATTCTTAGGTTCCTTTTGATCTTTCCTCTCTATATATCACTTTATTTAGAGAATTGTTCATAGAGTTTTTTTGGTTGTATGCGCGTTTAATGGGCCTAGAAATTACTGCCACTATGCCAAGTTCCATTTTTTATGTGCTCTATTACACATATAAAAAAAAAAATGTGTATTAGATTGGTTTGATATTATTTCAATTGAACTGTGTTTTCAGTTAGTATATTTGCAGAAGAGAAATAGGTTTTTAATGATGGCATATCTAATAACATCCCTCGTTTTGAGTCACACTTTTGATGAGTTGCTACATAATCCTAATTTTAGTGTTGAAAAGGAACTGATGCAGTTCTATTATCCCGAATTGTGGAAGCAACAAGCTATTTCAATTTTTTTGTCTAATTCAAGATATTTTTGTAAAATGATTTATTTTCATGATAACTGTATGACAACCCTGTCGAATATATAGTTAAGCACAATTTTTCCTCTAGGGGAAAGGCATACATGAAGAAAGAGAAAATAATACAGTTATTTGAGTTTATGGGTTTCAAGATAAACCATTATTGCTTCCAAAAATTGTTATAGACATTTATTTTGTTGTTGAATTTTGCAGACAATATTATGATTGGCAGGTTAAATTTGAAAAGAAAAAAGAAAAAAAAACAATTTATTTATTTTCCATTTACTATTGGCCAAGTAACCGTGAAGAATGGTAGTCAACTTGCAGATTTTGCGAGGTCCTTTCATTGAATTAATTTAAAAGAATTTGAAGGCCAGTGAGACATTTTTCTAGAAGGTCTATTTGTCAGACAACTAGGTATGATCAAATGCGAGAACTTGTTGACAAAAATTGCAAGTGAAAGTGAAAAGAGTCATAGTGCTGCAAGAAATAATGAAGAAGGAGAAATGACTATGAGATAAATTGTTGAAGAATAAAGTATTAGCAGTGAAACAAGGCATAAAAAAAGAAGCGGAAAAGTTGCGCAATATTTTTTTTGCATACTCGAAACTACTTTGTCTTCATCTTCAAGTGAAATAAAAAGAAAATATACTGAAGCTACATAGTTGATTCATGGTGAGCTATCACTTGTCAGAGATGACAAGAAGCCTGAATTGAAAAATTGTAAATGTCCTCTACAGACAAGAAGCATTCAAGAAGCTATCAGTGGGGATATTGAAATTACAGTACCTGATTAGGTTAGTAGTGCTTTGAATGAAAATAAAAAAATAATGAAGCAAATTTCCAAATAATTTTATGTTTTTAATGATCATTTTGCCACTTTTCAAGATGAAAACTATAACAAAGAGATTAAAATATCAAAAATTGAAAAAGTAAAGATGCATGGTAAAAAAATTATTGATACGACAGAAATGAGTCTTCATATGTCTGTAATTGTTGTCACATATGTTTTGAAATTTCATGAAGCTACTAGGAATGTGCTTGCAATGTCTATTTAGGATTGAAACACAAAGAACCTGGTACTGAAATAACAATAGAGACGCTAGCAAATTAGTTTAATTTGGGTCCTTTGTTAATGGCTCCAATCGGAATATAGACTCAATAATCCTCAATTGCCACTACTAGCATATCTCATGGATCTATTTAATCATTGCAACTAGTTAATGTATTCAAATTTCATATAGTCATTCATATATGATAGATATTAGAAATCATTGAGGATGTATGGAATACGGTTTCTATTTTTTTATGGTTAGCACAGCAAATAGCTCATTTATGATTTGCTCACAAATAATGTTACCAGAGACAATAATTTCATTAATAATGACTTTCTTGCTTTTGATCAAAAACTTCAATTATATTCCGATTTGGAAAAAAAAAAAAAAGTTCCAAATGCTAATCGAATGAGGCAAATCAAATTTGGTTGTTACAAAAGAATCAGTACACTGGAAAAAATTATTTATGAATGTAAGAGAAGAGAGAATAGAAGAAGTGATGTGTTTCTAAAGGCCATGCAAATTGTTGAAGATCTATATGGTCCATACATTATATTAAATTATATATTTATTACAAAATATACGCTTGCATTGGAACTAGACAAGAGAAAACAGTCAATGGCAACGCAATTTGATGTTATAACTGATTTTATTGCAGAATAAATTGAAAAATGGGTAGTTGACTCTCAGCATTAATGACATGAAATATGTGTTAACCACTTAGTTATAAGAGAAGGAAATGGAAATCGAAAAATAATTATTCGATCAATATGCAAGGTTAGATATTATAGTAAGACCAATGAAAGAATTAATTCAGGATAAGTTGAAGACATTGGTTCAAGAGGTTATTCATTCAAGAGGCAACTCATAGTCAAATAACTAGCTTGTATGATTTCACAAATTGTAAGTGCCCTTAAATCTTTGCTTTTTTATTTTTGTTTACTAGTATTCAATCATCGAGATTTGTTAATTTTAATTGATGTCACATAATCTATTTGCTGAATGTAGTTCCTTGTTTTCTTTTTCAACTCTCCTTTTTCATATTGCAGTTGACGTATTTACTTTTGGTGGATGCAGAAGAAATTACTTAAAGAGAAGATGCCACAATAGCGGAGTGAATGAGTCAATGAATTGAGCCATTGAGAATTTTCATTACAGATAGAAGCAATCATGTTGAGAATTATATTTCCTAATTCTTGGCATATTATCTTATATGAATTTGTATTATTTTTATTTATTTAAACTATAGTTATGATGATTGAAATTTGAAACTCTATATCATTAGTGTTACTGTGATTGTATTGCTTAATGTTATAGACTTATTCTTTTAGAATTTGTATTATGCTATTGATACATATATGCTAATAACATGAAACATGATAATAGTTTTTTTTCTATGAAACATAAAAAAATTTCATTGTCATCATATTTTTAAATTTCTCTGGAGTAGGGGCAAAGTTTTTTGCAAAAATATTTTTTTGTGGAGTACAAATATTTTGACGATGAAAGCTTCAAAGCTTCCTCTGCATAGCACACTTAATCCACAATTTTTCCTATATTCCTATTTATGCAAAGATAACTATAAATAAGGCTTTGACTCTGCGAAGAGTACAACCTTTAATCAATTGATTAGAAAAGTTTTTTTTGTGCAAAAGAAATTGATTTTGCTGAAGTGTGGAAATCGTAGTCATTCTGCAAAAGGTGTTCAGTGAAATTTGTGTTTATGCTCAAAGGTTGTTCTATTGCATAATTAAATAATCTGAATTTTCGCATAAAATCCACATACAATCCTAAATTAATTTATTAACACCAGTCTCTATGCATCTTCCTCTGCACATGCTTCCTTCGCACAACCACATTCGAACAACCACATGCTTCCTCCACACAACCACCACTATACAAGCTTCACCTATTAAAATCCACAAGAATCATATTAACATTATACTATTGGAAAACAAATGTGAACATTAGACTGTTAATAATAATGAACTTTAAACGTGTTGCAATTTCGAATTTGAATAAACCTTCTTGTTTTGTCACTTAACTCAACTAGTAATAGTTTATGTGTTAATATTAATATTTTAATGCTTTGAAGATCATAACCAAAGATCCAAAGCTTTATGTTTTGTATTAATTTTGAGAACAAACATTAATTTTCATATTTCAATGTTTTCAAAATCATGATTTATGTTTAATATTTTAATGCTTTGAAATAATGAAAAGTCAGATAACATTGTCAAGTGATAATCCGTATATACTTAATTGAATTGCCAATGAAACCTTATTCACGGTGTGAATGTCATTGCTCAGTTCATAATAAAATAAAAAAAAATTGAAGTACCTTTGTCATAATTAGCAATTTTTCTGAAGAGAAAAAGGCAATTTACGGAGCATTTCTTGTGTAAATAGCCAATGTGCGAAACATATGACAGGGATGGATGTATGGAAGTAGAGACGTAGAAATACGTACTTGCCTACTAAGTAATCAATAAAGCAAGTGTGTAGTTAGTAGATGTCTATTAATTCAATTAATAACAGTTTCAAATGTCAATTACTAATCGAATGACATTATTGAGTATGAAATTAATTGTGCAGAGGTGGTTTTGTGTGTGCATAGCCTATGTAGAGAACAAATGCGGAAACACTTTTATAAATTTCCATATCATATATCATATGAATTTTTACGGAGAACCTGATATGTGCGTGAGAATAGAAAATATTATTATCTTTTGTTGGGTGGGGATTTTACTATGCAGAGTATGTAGTATGTGCAGGAGAGCAGTTGCATATTAATGAACAAAATGTGAACCTCTCTGCACAATAGAGTTACATGTCCAGAGATAGCATGTATGAGAGAAGCTATGCAGTTTCCGTTATGCATAGGAAGCAATGAGGAACAAGCAATGTGGATGAAATATGAACCTCTCAACACAAATACAAAAGTATATTCAAAAATATGAATATCCACAATAATATCGTATACGTTAATTTCTTACTAAAACGTTAGCAATAAAAGCCTTTATTAGACGAAATAGATGAGACAAAAATGTCAACGAAATGTGGACATCTCCACACAATAGAGTTACATATCCAGGTATAGCAAGTATAGAATAATTTGTGCAATCGTCATTCTGCATGCTTGTTCTAAAACAAAAATGTAGTTAAAATACAAACCTCTCTACACAAATACAAAAAGATATTTGGAAATATTAATATCACCAATAATATAATATATGTCATTTGCTTACTAAAACATTAGCAATAAAATCCTTTATTGGACGAAATGTGGTCTCTAAACAATAGAATTGTGTCCATATATAGCACATATGGAAGAATTTTTGTAGTTATTGTTGTGTGGAGTAAGCAGTGCAGAAAAAAGAAATGTGGACGAAATACAAACCTCTCCACACACATACAAAAGATATTTGGAAATAAGAATATCACTAATAATATATTATACGTCAATTGCTTACAAAAATATTATCAATAAAATCATTTAGTAGACGAAATGTGGACCTCTCAGTGTTGTCCTCTAAGATAATTCTAGGTCAATTAATCATGCTAGAGCATCTATAATTTTTTGTTTGTTTTAAATTTGGTTTTCGAATGACCAATGTATTAAACATATATCTTTAAAATTTTGATAATATTAACTATTAAGAAAAGGGTTGTTTCTTTACTTCAAACAATGATTTCATTTTTCATATGTGAAGGCAGAAATTGTAAGAAAATATGATCAATTAAATATTCAGATTGAATGTTTAATCTATCATAAGTGTGAAATATTGTCAAAAAATGTTTACAAACTTAACAAAACATATTTAGCATTATGAAGATTACTGAAAATTAATGGATAGAGGGACTTATAAAAAAAATAGTTCAATAAGTCATTCTCTAAAATGGATTATAACTTCAAAGGATTTAATATAGACTGAAACACAACTTTTTCTTACCTAATTATCTTAAAAATATATATATATATATATATATATATATATGCAGAAAAAAAAAAGGGTGAATGAATACTAGAAAAACTTACAAGGAGACAAATTGATTGAATTAAATCCAAAATCCTTTTATTATCATCAATTATCAAAAGCTAATATACTTATGCTTACAAATGCTCATCCAAGGTTGCAACCCTTAGTAACTCGAATGGAGAGTTATTTATACTAGTTTCTATCGCTTAGAAGTATCTAAACTGATTACAAAAATAGTATCAAATAGTAGGAAAACAAAAAATGATGAGTGATATGTCACTGTCTTTGAGGAAACAGTTTATGATGTGGCCCAAAAATTGTTGATGCACTAGTATGTTGTTGGAGACAAAAATTTACTTAATGGTTTCACATAAGTGATCCCATCTTTCCTCACTTGGAATTTCCAGATTTACTAATTTCCTGAAAAATTCATCTACTTCTGTGTATCTTTCAAAAGTAGGCTTGTTGATGAAGAGACGTTTGGTTTCATGTTTAATTATCAAATAAAAATCTAAAGCTTCTAGAAAAGCTTTCCCTTTCATGTGGCCCTTAATTCCTGCAAACTTAGCTTTGTCAATGGAAATGGTGTAGATATTTTTGTAGTACTCCTCCAAGTTGATTAGTTTGTCATTTGGAGCTACTAATCTAGGCAATCCCCTCTAGTTCAACAGATTAAACTTAGTGTTAAATCTCTGGACAACAATGTCCAAAGTTTGACACTTACTCTCTAATTGATTCAACAAAATATTTTTCTGCAATACTTTCTTGATTTCTAGGATAGTAGTTGTTTTTTCTGTAATATTGATCTACTCCAATTCTGCCCTACTTTTTGAGTTCAGTATTTTAATCATGTCTGATGCCTCTGCTGGTTTATGCTTGAGTGTTGCCTTTTTTTGTTCAATGACTATTTTTCATCTGTTGATTAATTCCTCCTGCTATAAAATGATTTGTATGGATGGCCATACTTTTTTCATTGCTTGGCTTTTATTTGTCTAGGTACTCTCATTGGCTTGGGCCAAGGTGTCTTCTATTAGAAGCTCACTTTCTAACTTTTGAACCTTTAGTGCCAATCTATGAGACTTCTGCATTTCTTCCATGTACAGTGTGTCATTTTTTATCTTCTAAGTTTCCAAAGCTTTGAATTTCTCCAACAACTTCTCATTCTCTTGTTTCTATATGGTCAAATCTTGCACAATTCTGGTTGAATCACCTATTGTTGATGTAGATTCCATTGTTGTTGATGAAGATCTGGACTTTGTACTTGCAACTACAATTGGTACTGCTGCAACTCGGATCATAGCAAGCTGAGTTCACTATTCTTTTTCTTTAAGCAATCATTCAATCTTCTCCTCCATCTTATTTATCTGGATTTTTTTCTCAATGATGAGCTTGAGCATTTCTTCTTTGTTCTATTCACTCTCCTCTATTTCCGTTTCTTGGGGGTCTTTTGTGGAAGGAAGATTTATATGCTTTCAAAGAGCTGCAATGTCTGCATTCTTCTTCTTTAAAATCTCTTCTACAGCTTTACAATCCTTTGGGTCATACCCAAATTTGACCACAATGTCTTCTAAATACTTTAACTTATTGAATTTAGCTAAAGAAGAGAGTTTTTCTAATTTTATATATGACTGTACATTTGATAATGTTGTTCTCAACTTAGAAAAATTCATAGTTGTATTAGTCATGGTAGATAATATCATCTCTCTATACTACATATGCATGTCCATCTGATCTATGGGACGAATCTGGTTTACATCAAATGAGGAAATGGTTTTCTTATAATCAAATGGAGACTTGGGAAAAGGGACTTAGGCTTGTAGAAAATCCGTCTGCATCCTACCATATTTTTCACTATCAAAAGAAATCAGTAGCTTGTGATGTGATGTGGAAGTCTGCTTTGAAAACTGACTATATACATTGGCCTTCAAGGCTTCATCCTTCTGTTTAATCTCCAAGATTTTGGAGAATATGTTCTAATCATCAAATGAATTGGTTCCAATTGATTTAATTATATCCATAGGCTCTTGAGAAGCTAAAGAAGATGATGGAGTATTGGGAACACTCCCTCCTGCTGATTTTGACAACTTTGGATCTCCCAAATCTATAATGTATGGTTCCTTTTGGCTCTGCTCTATAGAAATTGTAAAGTCAGTCTTCTACTTCTTTTTTTGGATTATGAATTCTTTGACCAAATATACAGAAGTTGATGTTTCTTCTTTGGACCTTTTATGCTATTTTCTTTGGGAAATTGGAGTCTGAAAAGTAGATGTGGAAAGGATCTGTTCCTCTACCTCTTGTAATGTATTCTCTGTCCACTGATCATGATTCATAAACTTTTCAATTTCAAGCCTTGGTGTATGATTATATGGAGTTGTCTTCAACTCAACCCTTAGGTTTGAAATTATGTTGAAAGGATCATAAGAACAAGTGAAGCTTGGCTGGAAATTCATATTTTTAACAATAGCATCTGCCTCAATCCATTTTGATCTGGTATTGCAAATAAAAGAGGAAATATTTGATTTTATTTTAAACTGTGATTTTCTCTTCCCTGAAACTGTAATGTTCCAAAATTTTCATGTAGATAATTGGAACATTAATTTTTGTTAATTTCACTTAGGATGTGAATAAAATGGGTAAAAGGCCCATGAGTAGGAATAATATCCTTCACAATGTGAAGAGGTATCATTGGAGCAGCTTATTTTTCACCTACCAGTGTGAAAAGGGGCAAGTTGCATAAGGAAAAGGTCAAGTTTGACCAAGTCAACATCACTACCTAAAGGTGTAGCTTGCATGAGAAGACAACGCAGTTTTGGAGGGAGGAATATTCCTTGTGGATGAAACCCTAATGTGTGGGGTCCATGGCCAAGAAGCACTCACTTGTATAAGAAGAGGAGGAGGCAGCCATAGAGAGACATCTTGGATCATTTGATAATTTGTCTATTCAGACAAATTGCATACTCCGGCTGTTCAGCAGAGTTGCAGTGCTGCTTAGCACGAGGGATTCCCTGTTTAGGATCTCCTCTCCTTCTTGAGAGGGATCTTGAAGGATTGCACTTCATCTTCTCCACATCTTGGCTCAAGGCCAAAGCCATTCTTCAGATACTGCATTATCTCTACTCAAGAATAACGTTGTGTTGTTGGGGCATTGCAGTGGAGGGTTCCACAACACTTCTCTTTGGCTTATCTTTCAGAGGAGGGAGTTTCTCTTGCTATGGAAGGTTAGTGAAAGGGATATCAAAGCTATCTTGCACATCTTGGCATCAAGGCTAACATCTCCCATCATAGACAATGCAGTCCATCCTCAAGACTGCATTATTTCAGTGCACACTTGCAGTTAGAGGTTGCACCAAATTCTTGGAGGGCAAGATCTCCAGTGTCGGGATCAGCCTTGCATTAAGAGATCCATCAGAGGAGGTTTGTTTTAGTTGAGCATCATCTTAATCCATCTCCATGTATTTCTATTATTGAGTTGCAGTTGCTTCCCAGCAACTCCAACATTTCTGCAGAAGTGTCAATTTCATGTATATTGTAGCCAATCCTTCCAAGGATTATGTATTAGTGTTTTCAAGGGTTGAGAGCTTTCTCCCCCTATTTATTTGAGCTGATATTTATATATCATTGTATTTACATTTTGTATGTTGCAGTCTCCATTCATAACTGCACAGTCATAGCTAGAGCATAAATACATAGCAACATTTTGTCCCATTTCATGTACTTGTCTTATTGAGGCTTTCATTGCCAAGCTAGAGTGATTGGATCCTCAAAGCATTGTACATATTTGCTGCTATATTATTCATTGATCAGCTATTTACTTCTTCATGTGCCATGGCTCAATAAAATAACGCTATCTTTCCATTGTATGTTCATACATTACTACAACCCCACTCTTTGGGAAATTCATGTAGGAGGAATATTACAAGATCTATAAACAGAGTCTGTAGAGGGCCAGGTAGCCTCTGGATCTCGTCCTTTCTATAAGGTGACATATCCAGTAAATGCCCCTATAGTCAATCTCTGGAATAGATTGTGATATTTCAGGAAAAGGAATATTACATAAACAAAATGTAAATCATCTATGTTAATCATCTACCTAATATATTCCAAAGAGAAGATTCTCATTGGAACATATTTGGGAAATTTGTATGGTGCCAACTCACAGCCATATACTCGAATCTTTGTGTAATTCTGGTGTAAATATCAGTCTCCAGTTTTAACCTGGTCACTAAAATGAAGGGTTATTTTGATGTCCTGGCCAATTCTGGGCTCATTCTGACTGCTAAGAAGTTGTTCAACTAGATGGATGAATGAATCAATGAAGTCTGAAAAAAGAAAATTTATCTGAAATATATCTGACCAATTATGTCCAATGAATCACTCACTAGTTAATTCCCTGATCATCTTGTTTGTATAATGTAATAGGCAGTGAATCTCCCTGCTGAAATAGAAACATATGAATAAGTACAGAGGTGTACTTAAACATACCTTGGGTTGTTAAATTCATCAATTTCTCATGCATATTATCGGCCAAAAATTGATTGTAATTGTACATGAATGCAGGCTGATGATCTTTAGAAAATATAGAAAAGTAGCCAAGGATGGGTTCATCTACTGTTTTTTCATCTGGATATCCTAATAAACAAGAAAGTAATAAGATGATGTGTCTGGTAGCTTTAGGAAACATGGAGGATGGATAAGGGGGGTTTTTCTTTGGAAATTCAGCATCATCAGGAAGGAAGGTCTCAAAAATTTGGGCTCTATGAGGGAAAGTGAGCTTATGATACAACTCCATAAGAGCAGCTTGGGAGAAAAGGCTTAAAGAGTCATTTTGAGGGATCAGTAACATGTTGTTTATGGTCTCTAGAGTGATGGATATCGGAATGTTTCCATTTTGAGCTACTACTGCTCTTTTAATGGGATCATACCTGGTTTGAAACCAGGTGACCAGGTTTAGGAATCATGGGTTTGAGGGAATGAAAAAAGAGGCAAAAGGGATTCCCAAAGCTTTATTCCATCTTGTTGATCTAGGTACTTATTTTTTAGCCACAAGTGCAATTCATGAAGTTCTAATTCACACTCTGCGTCAACGATTTTGAAGTATGAATCAGCTAAGTGGATATGGTCGAGATCGACTGGGGTAGAAGCAGCAGGGTTTTCCTCAGAGGTTGCTTTTCAGATTCTTCCCTTCGGGGCCATGTTTTCTGCAGAGAAAAAGGAAGAAGAAGAAGAAGGGGTTGTTTCTGTAAATAAAACTCTTTGTGGCACAATGAAATATGGTTGAACCAATGGCGCAATTATTTCTCTATAAAACCTGCAATTCAACAACAAACAGTAAATGAAACAAAGGTGGTAGAAGGTATGGTGAGGTTTCATTTATAACACTGCTTGGATTACCGTTGTGGAATGATTGTTGGGAAAATGTGACTGTAGTTTTTTAATGTTAACGGTACAGGAGCTGGCGGGCGATGAAATGGCTAGACAACGACTGAGGGAGCAGGTCTAACGGTACAGGAAAGATAATGGTAAGGGAGCAGAGTCTCAACGGGATGCACAGGTGTCAGCATTTTATTTCGCATCAGGAAACGGTCAAGAGAAAAATTCAAATGACCATTGGCAGGTGTGAAAACCGTCATTGGGAGGAATGTAGATTTCAGAGGGGGTAGGCGGTGGTAAACAATTTTGAGCGGGGGGTTGCAAGTGTTGTGGAGGAGACACATAGGTAAGGGCCCGCCATTGATAAAACTACTTTTCAGACCCCCAACCCCCGTCGTTAATGATAAATTGGCAAGGTGGGTGCGAAAAGGCTTCCCCTTCGTTGATCTAGGCGGGGAAAATATCTCACATTGAAACTTGCTTGGAAGATAATCACAATGTGCAAAATCCCTTGTCGTTTGCGAACTTAGGATTAAAATGTGCACTCTTTATTACAATTAAAATTTAATTGCTTAATGAAGTAATTAACATAATTAGACATAATTTTAAGTCCAATTTTAATCTTTGGCGCATTTAAACAAGTAGCCATTATTTTCTTTTCTTTATTTAAACTAAGAAAATAATTTATTTTATTGCTTTGAAACTATGCCTAACATTTTTCCATATTTTTCCTTCATTTTTTTAGGGCAACTATTCCTATCATTTTCTTGATATGAATAATTTATTTGTCATCAATCCTAACATTTTTGTTTTTTGTCTATTCATATCGAAACTTAACATTTGTTTTTTTCATTTTTTTCTAAATACTACCTTATCAAAACCAAATAATGTTACAACACTCGACACAATAGAGTTACGTACCCAGATATAGCGTGTACTGAAAATAAAATGTGTAGTCATCATTGTGTGGAGCAAGCAGTGTGGATGAAATACGAACCTTTCCGCGCAAATAAAAAAAGATATTGGAAAATATGAATATCACCAATAATATCATATACATCTACGTATATTTTAAAAAATGGTTGTATAGGGAAGATAATGATAAAATATTAATGTTAATATGGTATTATTATTATGTTTAGTTGTGCAGACCTTTGACTGTGCAAAACATGGGATATGTTTGTTGATTTCCCAAACTAATATTCTCTTAATATTTCGTTGTGCAAAGATAATTTTTCAATTCCCATATCATATATTGTATAAATGTTTACAAATAATTGGGTGTGTGCAGGAGAATGGTGAATATGATAATGTTTCATTGTGAAAAGAATTTACTGTGCATAGTATGAATTATGTCTGAGAAATCAGTTGAGAAAGCTTGTCTAGATATAACGTGTGTAGAAGAAAATTGGATGAAATATAGATTCCACTAAAATGTAGAAAAATATTATATTATTCTTGCGTTTACTTTGGTGCTATTGCAAATAAGAAAATATGAATTGTTTTATAATAGAAATTTAGCAGTAAAATCCTTTAATAACATATTAGCAACTATATCGTATATGTCTAGTGTTTACTTTGGTGTTATTGCAAACAAAATATATTAATTGTTTAATACTAAATTATTAGCAATAAGAGTCTTTAGTACTAAGTGCAACGAACCTGCTACATATAAATTCGCATGCAAGGAGTTATTGCCCCATGACCTCGTGTTTAAATCATATCACCAGACATCAAAAAGAGAGACCAATAGGGATATAATAGTGTCCCAACCCAAATGATCAAACATGCATCAGCAATTTGGTTCTATATACTACAAGGAAATATGTGTGCACCTTGCCTTCTTGCAAATTAGGGAAGGATTTTGGGTCTAATGCAGATTATTGCACTCCACTCGAGCGATCTACCATTTCCACACCTGATCTCAAATACTACACACAATTACAAACAAACGGATACAAAAAGTGACCTTCCTCGGAAGATTTTTAGATCAAAATATCATAGAAACAACTATAAATCATGTTGAATATAGATGGATAGAGGGAAAGAACATGTTTTTTCTATTAAACATGGAAAAATAAAATTACAACCATATACCTTCACCTCAAATCCTCCTCTACGCAATCTAGCATAGTCTCCCTGTTATCACAAGGAAATGAGAATTAAGAGCAATACTCAAACAATAAGATCCTCACAAGCTCTCTCTCTAACATAAAAATAGAAACATAGACTCAATATATCTAGCTCACCAAGAATTTGGCTCTCTAAAAATAGCCTCGCTCTCTCAAATGATCCAGTATAAATAGGAAAAAGAGAGGTCCCAATAGGATGAATGTAGGCATTCAAGATGAAGAGAAGTCATGGAAACTTCTAAATGATAAGTATTGGCTAGCTCAAATAAGTGATGAGTCGAACTGATCTCCTAGGGACCAAGACACTATAGAAGACATCCCTAGTTATAGGCATAGGAAAGAGTGAAAAAGGCCATAGTCACATGCACAAGGAAGGGCTGGGAGTGACAAGGAGTTTCCAGCCACTCTCATAGGCCTCTATGCATGAGTTTGGGAAGTATGATTGGAAAAAAGAAGGCTTAAATCCTGGAAAAATTCAAACATCCATGAGGACTAAGGAAAACTTATCCTAGAGGGTAAAATTGGTTGATAACATAACTGCACATTGAAAGCTTTCTTAGTACAATGGACTTCTTCTGAACTTCCACACATATTCCTAATTTGAAACATATTCATAAATACAAACATACACATTATTTACAACTAAAATATTATTAATAATATAAGCATAATGTATGCATTTTTAATACTAAAATATATAATCAATTGAATAGAAATAGTATGCATTATTTTCTAGTTAAATATTATAAATAATATAAGCATAGACAACATTATTGAGAAAATATGCATTATTTAATACTAAACTATTAGAAATATAAGCCTTTTGTGCTAATTAGGGTGATCAACACATAAAAGCTTCCTCCGCACAACATAGTTCTTCCAGACTTGTGCACATATGCCTAGTTTGAAACATATTCGGAAATATGAAGATAATCATTATTTACACTTAAAATATTTCCATTAATATCATTGTTTGTCACAATAACGGACATGCATGTTGAGCATTGCCTACATCTTGGAAATCAATAGGCACCGAACACAGGGGCCAAACTTGTTGGTGGCCTATGCGTGGTGCGAGCTCTTCAATTACAAGGTGAAGCAATTCCTCCATGGTGCTATTTATGGGACCATATTTGGTGCCATCTTTGTTTTCTATCCAATTTGCATAAAACTGTAACATGCCTAGCTTAAAAGTTGAGCAAGGTGTTGGATTTTGACCTTTATCTGCAACTTGTAGATGTCAAGAAACTTGCTCTATAGTGGTTATAGCTCTATAGGTGATTTTCTTTGGTTGAGGGCTTATGAGACTTTAAAACATTAATTATAAGTTCTATTTTTTGATTGAATCATCACAACTAGGCAAACATATGCCTCACGTCTATGTCGATTCATCGAATACATGATTGTGT
The DNA here is from genome assembly GCA_034641835.2 of Pinus albicaulis. NCBI lineage: Eukaryota > Viridiplantae > Streptophyta > Pinopsida > Pinales > Pinaceae > Pinus > Pinus albicaulis. The sequence goes on along the minus strand of CM076581.1, from coordinate 756,838,081 downwards.
TAATCGCAAAGAAAAATCACTAACGATTTAATTTTACAGATAAACGTTTAATGTTATAAAGTTAAAAAAAGCATTGATACTCTCACAATTGGGCTATAGAATCTATTCTAAATTGTTATGATTTCTTAATAGGTAAAAAAAAAAAAAACAGCTATGTAAATTCATCTAGGAACACGTGGCATTGATTATTTTTTTTATTTTTTTAAAAGAAATGCATTAAACTTAAATATTTGTAGTCCAACATTTTTTTCATAATATAAATATTATTATTATTACAATTATGTTTTCTACAAGTCCAATTGTCTTAATTCTAACACATATGTTTAATATTCATATGCTAATGCCAAACTACCACTTACTAATTTTCATTGTGTTGTTCGTAGAAGCATTTGTCTGGTGTTCATCATGTAGTATTTTTAGCATACACATATTGCAAACACAAGTCAAAAACATTTGTTACAAATAGAATTTTCACCTAGGCTATAGGATATTGTTCTCATAATTGCATATCGTGAAAATTATCATTTAGAACGAAATTGCAAAAAGTGTAGCATTAGTCACAGTCCTATGGTAATGATGTACAAATTTTAAATACATATGATGTGACAATACTAAAAAATGTTTGAACAAAATACGTTACTCTCATATAGTTCTTATTTTTTAATTACTTTCGTGCTATAGAATTATAAACTCTTTTTTTATTATTTCTATATATTTGATATAACCCATATTGTTATAGTAGCAAAAATGAAAACAAGCATAACAAATACCATTAAAGACAATCATAATTATTCTAAGATGTATGTTTTTTTTTTTTTTTTTTTTTTTTTTTAATCGTACTTTGATTATATTTGCATTAACAACACAATTGTTGTTGTTGTATTTTTCTTTTCTTTTCTTTTTTTGTGCTCCCATTTCTTTTGGGCCATATTTTTTAAAGTACTATAACTAAAAGCAATTTTATTTTTAAATTTCCAGGAAACATATGACACTTAGATATTCATATTCAGGACAACAATTACAAGGGAAAAATTACTTTGAACATTTCTATAAGACTTTCATATTTTCTTAAACTAAAAACCATTTAATATTTTTGTACATTACTAATGAATTTGCTTTACCTTATTCCATTTTCATTAAACAGTAGTTACTTAGTTTCAATTATAGTGTTCTTTTAAGCAGTGGGTTCAGTGTAATATTTGTGAACAAGCAAAATTTATCGAATTCGAATGATGTCACAATGGACATGGACGACAGTGTGGACATAGAAATAGGCAATACCACAGAAACAGATATAGAAATAAACAAAACATAATTAACATATACTATCGAAGAAATAAATGCAAATAGATACTTATGTGCAAAATCAATTAACTTTGTATCATTTTTTTCTTTTTTCCTCTTTTATTTTACCTGTCTTCATTTTTATATTTTTTCTTTAAAAAAAACAAAAAATTTATTTCAATTCAATGGTTATAATCAAGCAAAAGGACGTCAAGTCAATTCCATTTTTGATTTAACATATCAGTAACAATATAACTAGAAAAATAAATCATGGCATTGTCTTGGTCACTTATCGAACATTTTTTGACTAAAAGAATAAGTCAAAAGTAACACTTTGCACAGACTTAACAAATAAGAAAGAAAAAATGACAATAACATTACTTGTGCCAACATCGTTAATCAAACAACATGATTCAAATATTATTGCAAATGTCAGTGTTCTATTAAAGATTTCGAAATTATTCTAAAGCATAAATACAATTGTGGTGATTTTAAGAAAACTATTTGTCTACATAGTTTTAGCAGCATAGAAAAAAATGTGTCTTGTTTGTGCAGAGTAGCGATTTTTTCCAAACAAGACAATTGCAAATTTGTCATGCACTGACAATGCCTTTATGGTAGGCACAATCGTAGTTATTGCAATTTAGACAACGCAATATGTTTTGGAAATAAAAGACAACAATGGAGAACAAGACAGAGCTACAGTAAGCTTTGTTTTATTTAAAAAAATTATTGTTATGAAATTCATTGAAATAAAAAACAAGTTACATATACGTAGGTATGTATATTTCAATGTTCGGGGAAAACTTATTCATCATCTATTATACGATTTTCACGTATTGTTTTACAATGTTGCATATGTAACAATTTGAAGTACACAATAAACTTGTTCTGGCATGTGTTACAATTCAAAGATATTTGAGAAAAAAAAAACATTTTTCCACTTATATTGCTAAAAAATATGGTTAAGAAACCAAAAAATGTTTTATGTACATCACAGTCAAAGACGAACGTTCATTTTTGCAGTGAACACAGGAAAAAAAGCTAACAGCCTAAGAAAATTTCTTTCCTCGCCAAGCGGAATATGCATAGTAAGCTATATCATATTGTTTAAATAGACATGGATAAAGAACAAAAAATAAGAAAAACATTTGATTTCGTGTTACTATGTATATGTTTTCTATATTAATTTTACACCATTTTCAAAGATATTTGAAAGTGATTAGCATATATACGATGCCATTCAAAACTATATGCGCAAAATGCAGTACTTCAATCACAATTTCTATAACTATAAACAATATTATGCTTTATTGCACTATATGCAAGCAACACTCTGGCTTTCTTTATTTTCACCATTTAAATTGCATCATACATGCAATTGAAAGGACTCAAAAATAGTGTATTATGAGGGGCATCGAATGATCTGAACTTATGCAGGAACACAATAGAATACAGATATAAACATAAACAGAGATATTAAGCAGAAATAAAATTGTGTTTCATTAATTGAAATATGCTTACATACAGAATGGAAATAAACTAGCTTAGGCGATGGTAGCTTATCTTTAAGAAGAGATGTGATGGCTACGTGCCTCTGAACTGTGTTACAATGACACCCAATGGCATATTTATTATTGAGAAACAATGGAAAACCCTAAGCATAAAAAAACCTAACCCTAGGAGATGAATCACCAAATCTACGGGCCCCGTTGGGGTAAATTGGTACATAAACTTCACGGGGTCGTAACTTTGGCATACGAACTTCGTTTGACGTGTACAATACCTCTTTATAAATATCTATCTGAGGACTATGACTTCCAAATGAAAACATGATTCAAGGCTCATTTTTGCACATTTTCCAAAAAAAATTCGTTTAGGGCCTCAAAACGGCTCCGAAAGTTCAAGACCCAAAAAAATGCCAAAAATAGTAAATTGTGCTACAGTTAAGGAAACTGAAAAAAATAAAAGAAAAAATAGGGGGGGTCTAAGTGGAATAGTTAGTTGGCCACCAATATCTACCTAAATCATTCCTCCCCCCTTAGGAACCAATGGTCCCCATTGCATTAAGTGCCTCCATGAGATGGGGAAACTTCTGTCGAACTTGGTCCCTGGTGAGCCACTTGCCTTGTTGCAGGAGTTGGTCAGCTTTGACAACCTGATTTAGTTTGATCTTTTGCTGGTGAGTGTTACTGAGCTACGTTTCCATGATCCAATTAGTTGTGGTTTGTTCCACGCAATCTGGGTTCAACTCCATTGGAGTGAGTTGTTTTGTAATGTCAGATGTATCCAGTAATCATGGAAAGTATAGTCGAAGGCAGACCACATTGAACATTGGTTGCAGGCCAAGGAATGGTGGAATGTTGAGCTTGAAGAAATTTTCCCCTACAACCTTGGTGATGGTGTACGGCCCATAATGGAGTGGGCGAAGCTTGCAGTGTGGCCCAGCGAGGTGCTCATTCTGCAAATGTAGCCAAACTTTGTCGTCCACCTAGAACTTGTGTGGCACCTGATGATGATCTTGTCGATGCTTGTACTTAGCATTGGCTATGTCCAACATACCATGGACCTACTAGAGGATGTGTTGAATGTGCTCAATGAAGCTCTTGGCCTTGTCAACATCGAACTGGACATGAACCGAATCTACCTGAGTAGTTGCAAATGGTATGGCCACATCAATGGGACATAGTGTTTGTAATATCAACCCCACTTGAAAGGGGTTATGGCCATTTGAGCTATGGAGAGCTTTGTTGTAGTTATGCTATATGTAGGGGAGGCTTTCATCCCATTTGCATTGATGTTTTGAGATGTACATGCACAAAATGTGTACGATCATCTTGTTGACGACCTTTTTTTGGCCATTCGTTTGGGGGTGGAAAGTCATGGAATTAATGAGCTTGGTATCCAGCATCGACTAGAGACTTGACCAAAATGTACTTAAGAACCTATTTTCTTGGTTTGAGATAATGGACTGTGGGATCCCAAAGTGTACCCAATACTCGTTCAAAAAAGAGTTTCGCAGTGGCTTCTACGGTGATGCTCTTCTTGCAGGCCGCCAGAATGGCCATTTTAGAAAATATGTCAACGACCACGAAAACGCAGCCGTTGCCATGATTAGTAGAAGGAAGGCCCAACATGTAATCCATGGAGATGGATTCCCAAAGTCAAACAGGAGTAGGAAAAGGAGTATATAGGCCTTACTTCTTAATGGTCAGTTTGGAAATGGCATAAGCAGTGTAGGATTTGATATACTTCCCAACATCATGTCAAAGGTTCGCCAATAAAAATACTTCTGCAACACTACCACTATTTTATCTACCCAGAAATGTCCAACGACCTGAATGTAGTGTGCTTCGCAGATCATCTTAGAATGTTCGCTTGAAGGAACACAACGGTGTCCTAGGTAGCATAACAATGCATCCCGAAGGTGAAATTTGGAAATTTCTTACCTTCCAAGAGCATCTGGTATGTGTTTCCTAATTTAGGATCGCTCTTGCAGAGATGAAGTCATTCTGAAGTCCCGTTCTGACTAGAGGCTCAATATTTTAGCTCAAAAATGAAAGTTATTAGAATTTAATGAAACCATAATGATAGCGACGGGCTAGTCGCAAGTAATCCAACGCAACTCATTTCGTCAAAAATCGATTTTGGATGAAGGAGTTATGGTCTACTGATCTCCGTTCAGAACAGGCAGTTTTTTTTTAAAAAATCAGAACAGGTACAAGCTATTGACATGGTTTTTTTAAATCATATATTATATTATATTTTTTTATTTATTTATATATTATATTTCATTAATGTTACAAACCTTAATTAATATTATATTATCACATATTTTATAAACCCTAAAGTTCACAACCATATATTATCTAAGCCTAATTCTGCACTATGGTATAGATATATTGGAGAGTGGGTTTAATTATATGGTTTGGCATTAATATTTGGGTCAAAGGTCCAATGATGTTATAATATCCTTTGGCTTTATAACCTTATATTCTGCATTTTAAATTCATGGGTCATACGTTAAACTTCGGGTGGATACATTAAACGGTGGAGCGGGTTAATGGAATGGCGTGTTATAGCGCAGCAAAAGACTCGTATGAGGGGCAGGGTCAGGGCTTAACCCCATGAACTGCCCCTCTCCATTCAGAACTATCACCATTGGGCCATGGGTCAATCCATTGAACATATCTGAGTCGATTTTGTTTTAGAAGAGTATGGTAGACTCTGAAGGTGGAAGGAGGGGGCCAGCCCCGCAGGCCAGCCCTCCTCCACGTGACCATGTGATGTGACCAAACTCCAAACTAAACCATAAACGCGAATTTTAAGTTTTATTATCCATCAGTTAATTTGGTTTAAACTTTAATTAATCTCCTAATAATTAGCGGCGCTTTTAGCGGATTTCTATTTTTGGCGGATTCCACTGAATTTGTCAGAGTTGTCTAGAGATTTTCTTTATTTGGAAGAGAAATTGGGGGAAAGTTTTTTTTTGCCATAACTGAGTCAATTTTCAACCAAATTGAGCTTAGAAAGATTCATTCTTGGCTAATTCACTTGTTATGAACACATTGGAACATATTTTAGAGGTAAGGGAGGTCATATATAGATGTTTTTGTTGCCTTGAAGAAATTTGAAGCTTAGGGCCACCAGGAGGGAAGGCCATGCATAGAGCATCTGGTAACCAAATTAAGTAAATAAATAGTCATTTTTGATATAATTCGACATTTTAAACTCATTAGAGTAGGCTCCAAGAGCATTTGATGCATGTAAATAGAAATTTTAGCACTATTGAGCTAATATAGAGGCCCAAGCTATGAAGCTGGACCAAGGATATGTAGCCCAGGAGGGGTGAAATCCATCACCAAAACTCTATTTTAATGGATCAATTGTGATTTTTTTCTATTATTTATGTTGTTTTTGTTCAGCCATCTAAATTTATACTTTATGCTTTCAAATTCACACATAAAACTCAGTTTCAATTGTAGAAATTTGCTGAATAATGATTAATTATGCACCGAGACTATCCTAATCACATACAATTCGAATTTATATGCAACACATAATCTCTTCCACTCAGATCATCAAACATGTGGAAAATAAAACAAGCGATAACACATCAAATCATCATACACATTAACACAGTATGTATGGGGAAAGCTTATAGCTGAAAACCCCGCAGCTATTGTGTATATTATAATGGAGAAATCATGTAACAAACTCAGTACAATACTCCTCACAAGTACTCAGTACTTTCTCATACAGTTACCCACAATCTAGCTCAGTTTTGAACAGGTTACTGGTTCAAAACTCACCGCCAATTGCCTTGCCTCTATTGCGCAATCCAGGCCTGTCTATATAGAGATCCAAGGTTCGAATCTCCTTGGCTTGACAGCGCAATAATCATGGGAAATTCCTCCAAGTGTGGTGCAAATCTCATGCACAACTGATGTCGCCACTGATAGCTAACTCCACCCTTTCATCTACCTCTTTCACTGGTCTCCACTGAACTGATCATGCACTGTAGTGAACTGATGTGTTCTTGAGTTGAATAAAGAGTTACTAATTAATGAATTAAATAATATTTAATTCACTCCACTCATAACTAGTTGATTAGCTAGTTAAACTAATCTCAACCAGTTCAACTAAATTAAACCGAACACAACTCCACTAGCTGTCTCATTAACTCTACCAAACTTCTGCCACTGAAGTCCTAACTGAAGTCAACCATGCATGTGCTCACCAAACCCTAGGAATAGCGTAATTCCTCTGTCAGATGCATGAGCCACTTCCAAGGCTCGAACTGAAGTGTTCCAAGAGAGTAAACTGAAGTTTATAGTCCAAATATTATTAAGGGTAAATAATATTTGACTTCCCTATTTTTAGGAAGGCAGTCTAAAAATAGACTTCGACCTAAATGTCTAAAAATAGAGGTCCATCTATTTTTACCAACATGACCAATACTCCAAGAATAACATACTGCAACCCCTCGACCATGCTCCATATGTCTAAAAATAGACTTTGCGCCAAAATTTGCCTGCGGGCCCACTTAGTGAAGGCGACTTCATTTCACTAAGCTCCATCATCTTGCTGCATTTTCAACACTCCCTCTCAGCAAGATATGGATTATCCGCAACCCCTATCCTGCCTCTGTGGAATTCAAACTTGCTCCTGGTGAGCGCCTTCGTCAGGATGTCGGCATCCTGATCCTCCGTGGGAACATATGAAAGCATCATGATTCTCCGCTGAACACAATCTCTGATATGATGATACCGATGCCTGAAGCACTGCCGCCTCAACTCATCCTCTTGTCTGTACCATGATCCATATCCCGATGTGCCTCTGATATAGCGCAATACATGCTTTCCTGCCTTCCAAAAGAGCTTGGTAGGCTTAACCATAGCTTGCGAAAGCCGGTTAACTGCATAGCATATATCGGGTCGTGTATTGACCAGATACATAAGCGACCCCACCAACTGTCGATAGACAGTGGCATCCACTACCTCCGCTGAAGTAGCATCCTCCTTCCTCCAACCACCAGGAAGAGGAGTGTCAACAGGCTTGCAGCCTTGCATGTTGAACCTCTCCAGAATCTCCCGGGCATACTTGCCCCGAGAAACAAACAGTCCTCCACTGCGCTGCCAAATCTCCAATCCCAGGAAATAATGAAGGATGCCCAAGTCCTTCATCTCGAACTCTCGTGCAAGATCCTCCTTGCATGAAAGTATCAACTGCTCATCGCCAGTCAAAATTAGATCATCTACATACAATACGATGATCAACAGCTTCCCCTCCACCACAATCTGGTACAGGTTTGGATCCGCCTCACTCTTGGAGAATCCAAGCCCGGTGAAGTAGCTGTCTATCCGAGTGTACCAAGCACGAGGTGCTTGCTTCAGCTCGTACAGTGCTCTCTTGAGTCTGCACACATGCGACTCACTGCTGAAGATCTCAAAACCTTCAGGCCGCTCTATGTACACCTCTTCCTCAATAACTCCATTGAGGAACGCAGTCTTCACATCCATCTGATGAATGTGCCACCCCATCTGCGCTGAGAGAGCAAGGATCGTCCGTATGGAAGAGTACCTTGCGACAGGTGCAAAAGTCTCCTCATAGTCAATCCCCCCGATCTGTGAAAAGCCACGGGCGACAAATCTCGCCTTGTACTTCTCCACACTCCCGTCAGCCGCCTGCTTCACTTTGTAGATCCATCGCGAACCCACCACTGATTTCCCCTCCGGTCTTGGGACAATCTCCCATGCACTGTTTCTGACGATCGAATCATATTCTTCGATCATGGCATCTACCCATGCGGGTTCCTCCACAGCTTCCTCAAAATAGGATGGCTCCGTCACGACACATTGACTCACAAGAGCCATGTATCCAGTGTACCGATCCGGTGACTGCCTCTGTCTGCGCTGTGCTGTAGGTGGTCCTACAACCTTCTCTGCATCTCGAGCCAGTCGCTCAGCTTCTGTAGTGCGCATGCGCCCTCTGATGGTTGGCGTTGCATGGGTGGTTTCTTCCACCTCCTGAACTTCCTCTTGTAGCTAATCCACATCCAGAAGCTCCTCCTTAGGAACTAACAGCTCCTCATCTGCATGCAAGTGTAGCTCCCTCTCAAGCGAACACTGCATGGCTTTCTCCTCCTGAAATTTTATATCCCGTCGCACAACAGTCTTTCGACTGTCTGACAAATACACCCGATAGTTGTGAGGTGTATCAGTGTACCCTACAAATATTCCAACCTCAACAGTTGGATTTAGCTTCCTTTTCGCATCCTTCGTCACATGCATGTAGACAGGAGAACCAAAAATCCGTAAATGGGAAATATCAAAGCCTCCTTAAGCGAATGCTTCCTCCGTGTACTCTGCCAAGAACTCAGAGGACAATCTAAGCTCGCACATACACCGCAGTATTGCATGCCCTCGCCCACAAGTGAATGGGTAGGCCCCATCATGCAACACTGGCAAAGACCCACGATCGTTCTGTTCTTCCGCTCAGCCACCCCGTTCTGCTGTGGGTTATGGGGTGCGATGAGCTCTCTCCGAATCCCTTCTGCACTGCAGAACTCCTTGAATTCAACCGAGATGAATTCACCACCGTTATCACTCATTAGAGCAATCACCCTCTTCCCCGACTCCTTCTCGACCAGTGCTTTAAACTCACAGAACTTCGCGAATGTATCGCTCTTCTTCTGCATGAAGAAGATCCAGCACTTTCGAGAGAAATCATCAACAAAGATCACATAATACTTGTGCTTTGCTGTCAAAGCAACTGAGAAAGGACCACACACGTCCGTGTGAACTCTCTCAAGGATCGTCGTGGCGCGACTATCCTTCTCGTGAAAGGTGGCTTTCACATACTTCCCTAAAGTACACCCCTTGCACTGATCTGACTGCGCAAGGGTGCCCTTAGGAAGCCCAGTAGAAATCTGATGCAGAATCTTCAAAGCTCCATGGTGAAGGTGGCCCAATCTCCTGTGCCACAGCTCGCCCTCATCATCCCGGCTCACCACTTCTCCCGCCTTGCATGCCATAGCTGCGCAGCCATCTACTTGCAACTGATAAAGGTTCTTGGTTTGAACCCCTATCTTCCGGGTCTCTCCAGTAGTCTTACTGCGCAGGAAGGCTTTTCCTTCGCTGAAGACCACATCATACCCCTTATCCTCCAACATCTCCACAAAGATCAAGTTCTTCTTCAATCCAGGTACATGCATGACATCCTTCAATACAAAGGGCTTACCAGACTCCCTATGAAAGGATATGGTACCGATACCAGTCGCACTGTATCTACCATCATCGCCCATCTCGATGTGCACACCCAAATCTTTGTCCTCCAGATCTAAGAACAAATCCCGATCTCCCGTCATATGAAATGACGCACCGTTGTCCAAGAACCATACCGATCCCATCACACTTGAAACCAAGCATGCGATCAGTGAAAAGTCAAGCTCGAACTGTGAAGCCAAAGCTTCTCCATCTACAAATCTTCCCGCTTGCTTGTTCTTCTTCTTCTTTGGAAAATTGGTAGCATAATGTCCGTGATCATGGCAGTGAAAACACTTCACTTTCGCCATATCCTACTTCTTGCCCTTTGCACCAGAATGAGAAGTTTTCTTACCCTTCCCCTTCTTTGCTTTGGCCACCAAAGTGCAGTTTTCTTCATCAGCTCCCTGTGATGAAGATCCATCCCGAGTAGTCCTCCTTATCTCCTCCCGCATGAGATCCGCCCAAAGGCGCTCCCATCTCGGCAGCTTCTCCCGACCATTGACACTATCTTGATATGAGTGCCAAGCCTTCGGAATACCAAGGAGAGCCAGGTCGACCATGTCCTCGTCTTCGACAGTCACCCCCACACTTCCCAGCTCATCTCTGCATTGAGTGAACTTCGTGAGGTATTTGGCGATACTGTCGCCCTTCTCCATCTTGATGTTCCTGAGCTTATCTTTGAGCGCCAGCTTCCTTTGGTCGCTCTTACTCTGGAATAGATCCGTCAAAGCTTTCCACATTAAATATGGAGAAGCCTTTCCATGCAGGCTGGATAAAATATGATCCTTGACGCCCTCCAACAGGATCCTTCGACACTTCGCCATCTTCTTTTTCCATGCTTCGACTTCAGCAGCATCAGTGGGATTTTGGACATCCGTATCTATGAACTCCTTCAGACCATTATCTTCTAATACTGCCTCCATGTGATCCTTCCATGCAACATAATTCGAACTGCCTTCAAGAGCATATTCGAGTCGCAAACTGTTGAAAGACATTTTCAACACCGGCAACAAGAAAACAAAACTGCTGCAAAATTTCGAATTCCACTTCAAAGCTCAACCACTCTAGATCTGTGAGAAAAAATTATTTCTAGCACAGAGATCGACTACAAGGGGCATTTACCAGACCTTTCACTTTCCAAAGAAAGATGAATCCGGAGGCTACCTGGCCCGCATGCAGACTCTGTCTACCGAAATAAGTTTGTAATCACTGTGATGATCAATCTCTGCTTCAATAGCTCCGATACCATGTATAAATTTGCTGAATAATGATTAATTATCCACCGAGACTATCCTGATCACATACAATTTGAATTTATATGCAACACATAATCTCTTCCACTCAGATCATCAAACATGCGGAAAATAAAACAAGCGATAACACATCAAATCATCATACACATTAACACAGTATGTATGGGGAAAGCTTATAGCTGAAAACCCCATAGCTATTGTGTATATTATAATGGAGAAATCATGTAACAAACTCAATACAATACTCCTCACAAGTACTCAGTACTTTCTCATGAAGTTACACACAATCTAGCTCAGTTTTGAACAGGTTACTGGTTCAAAACTCACCGCCAATTGCCTTGCCTCTATTGCGCAATCCAGGCCTGTCTATATAGAGATCCAAGGTTCGAATCTCCTTAGCTTGACAGCGCAATCATCATGGGCAATTCCTCCAAGTGTGGTGCAAATCTCATGCACAACTGATGTCGCCACTGATAGCTAACTCCACCCTTTCATCTACCTCTTTCACCGGTCTCCACTGAACTGATCATGCACTGTAGTGAACTGATGTGTTCTTGAGTTGAATAATGAGTTACTAATTAATGAATTAAATAATATTTAATTCACTCCACCCATAACTAATTGATTAGCTAGTTAAACTAATCTCAACTAGTTCAACTAAAATAAACAGAACACAACTCCACTATCTGTCTCATTAACTCCACCAAAATTCTGCCACTGAAGTCCTAACTGAAGTCAACCATGCATGATGCCATCAAACCCTTGGGAATAGCATAATTCCTCTGTCAGATGCATGAGCCACTTCCAAGGCTCGAACTGAAGTGCTCCAAGAGAGTAAACTCAAGTTTATAGTCCAAATATTATTAAGGGTAAATAATATTTGACTTCCCTATTTTAAGGAGAGGCAGTCTAAAAATAGACTTCGACCTATAGGTCCAAAAAATAGAGTCCCATATATTTTTACCAACATGACCAATACTCCAAGAATAACATACTGCAATCCCCGAACCATGCTCCATATGTCTAAAAATAGACATAGTCTAAAAATAGACTTTGCGCCAGAATTTGCCTGCGGGCCCACTTAGTGAAGGCGACTTCATTTCACTAAGCTCCATCATCTTGCTGCATTTTCAACATCAATTACCTCTTTGACACACATAAGCAAGAATAGAACATGTACATCAAGCATAATATCAATAAATAAGTACTATATCTGAAAAGGAAATTAGCACAGCAAAACCAACATTCAAATTCAGATCACATCCCCACAAGAGTCAGGAACAGTGGTCGGTGCCATGATCGGTGGTCAGCTGAGGAAATCTGAAATATTTTTGGTGTTGCCCTTCTTGTACTTAATGTTCAAATGGAACTATTGCAGGTATGTGCACCCAAAAAGATGCAAATCTCTGTTAGAGTGGTTGGGGCTAACCAATCTCAGATGACTTGTATCTTGGCTGGGTCCACATGCACACCCCACTCATCAATGATATACCCTAGATATGGAACTTGGGTCATACCAAAAGTGCATTTCTCCAAATTGGTACACAACTTGTGTTGCCACAGTGTTTGGAGGACCTGTCAAATGTGGTGGAGGTTCTCTTCCCAAATATGCTTGAAAATCAGGATGTCATCTAAATATACCACCACGAATGAGTTGTTGAAGGGTCACAAGATGGTTTCCATTAGCCTCATGAAGGTTGTAGGGGCATTCTTCAACCTGAAATGCATGACCAGCCATTCAAAAAGGTCCTCCTTGGATTTGAAGGCAATCCTCCACACATCAGAGGGTTTGATTGGTACCTAGTGATAACCGGACTTCAAGTCAATATTGCTGAAATATTTAGCCCTCTTAAGCTGAATCAGAAGGTCATCAATCCATGGGATTGGATACCTATTCCAAACAGTGATCTTGTTCAACATCTGATAGTTAATAAAGAGTCTCCAGGCCCCATCCTTCTTCTATACCAACACGATCGGGCTCCCACTAGGTGATGAACTTGGCCTGATGTGCCCTTTTTGCAGCAGATCCTGAATATGACTCTTGATTTCATCATTCTCCATAACATAGCATCGATAGATCAGTCCATTAGGTAGCGGCACACCCGAGGTCAAATTGATGGAGTGCTTGACCTGACAATGTAGAGGCACCCCTATGGGTGAGGCGAAGATGCCCCTATACTCCTCCACGACCTTATCCATCTATTTTTGTCGCATGGAGGAGCCCCATTTGGAGGTCGCAACCACAATATTCTTCTTTCCCTGAGGGTGAATCATAAGGAAAAAAAAATTCTCAGTCTGGGAAAGGATCCTACTACATTTCTTAGCAACGATCAAAGAGATGGCGGTAGGCAGTGCTACCTCTGGTATCCTGTACAAATTATTTCCCAAAGTAATAATAAGAGTGTGAGGCCTAGACTCACTTCCACAAGTATGGTCATCCTAATAATACATCAAAAAATTCAAGAGGAGCAACATCACACAGTATCTCATATCTGAAGGGGTTGATGTTTTTGGGGAGGCGGCATTGTTGGCTGACGCAAAGATCTCGTCCTTAGTGAAGCCACCTGATGGTGTATGGTTGCGGGTGTATTTTTTTCAATAAGCACAACCACTTCATGACCTCTTCTGAGATGAGGTTCTTTTGAATCCCGCTATCTACAATGAACTACAGTGGAGAACCCTTCACCCACATATATGAGTGGAAGAGTCGCTCCCCCTCCTCTGGATCTTCGGGCTCATCCTTTTGGATCTTGGTGGTGGAAACAGTGGCACTAGGCTCTGCATAAATAATTTGCTTCCCTTTGTCATTACCCCTATTAGGTTCTGACTCAAAGTCAGAACATGCATCTGATTCGGAAGCCTTCAGCTCGACCACCAGTGACTTCTTGGCTCGACACTCACTCGTGTTGTGAGTAGGGCTCTTATGGAACTCACACCACTTTCCCATGTCCTTATTTTTCTTCATGTTGTTGTTCTTTTCTTATGGATCTGATGGGTTTTATTCGGTTGTCCTGCCTTGGCCTTGCCCTTTTTTCTACAGTTTTGGGTCGCCTTTCCCTTGCTTCAAATTCGCATAACCAAAATCTCACTGCTTTTGTTTAAAATTTTTCTCGATCTTGACAGTATATTGATAGGAAACACTGAGTAAGGAGATGTCCAGGAACTCCACTTTGTCCTGGATTTACTTATGTAAACAACTTCGGTACTTGAGTACCAAATGTCGCTCAGAATCCTTGATAACCTACTTTGTGCGAAGGACAGGAAACCCATTTTTGAACTCTGACACATCTTGGTCCCTTCCTTGCAGCAGCGTGGTTCACTTTATGTATTTATCTTCATAGCTCCTAACAAGGTAATATTTTTTCTTGATGGCATCTCAAAAATAATTCCATCTAGGTGTGGCTAAAAATAGTGAAGATTCCCTCGCATCCTTTTGCTCACAATAAGTTTCCCACCAATCCTTGAAATGGGGGGTGGCTTTGAGGAGTGCAAAAGTATTTTTTTCTCGATTGAAAAATTCATGAACCAAAAAATATCCTTCCAACATATTTAACCATCTATCCATGGCTTCTACATCTATTTGGCTTTCAAATACGGAAATGTCAAAGTTAACTTGCATCTTAAAAGGAGTGGTGCCTCCAGAGTGGTTGCTAGATGAAGATGTGTCGTTTGTGGGTGCTCGTTGAAGGATCTGGGAAAATTTATCCATCATCGCGTTCCTTTGTTTATCGAAGGACTCCCCAAGAAATATTTTGAAATGATCTCTTGCTCCCTCATCTTTATTTTCTTCCGCTATGGGAGGTCGTCAGGGTTTGTGAGGTTGATCTTGCATAGGTTCAACCAGTTCGAGCCCTAACTCCTTATACCCTGACCTCGTTGGGGACATGCAAAGAAAAATAGAGAAAGAGCAGACCCCTTTGATACCACGGATCTATAATTATGCAAGAATGCAATAGAATATAGATATAAACATAAACATAGTTATGCAACATAAATCAAACTTTGTTTCATTAATATCAAAGAACTGAAATATGCTTACATACAGAATGGAAATAAACTAGCTCGGGCGATGGTAGCTTATATTTGAGAATATATGTGGCAAATACATCACTTTGAATTGTGTTACAATGAGGATCAAGAGCCTCTTTATTATTGAGAATCAATGGAAAACCCTAAGCATCCCAAAAGAAAACCCTCGGGGATGAATCACCAAATCTATGGGTCTCGTTGGGGTAAATTGGTACATCAACTTCCCAGGGTCATAGCTTTGGAATACGAAATCTATTTGACATGCACAATACCTTGTTTAGGGCTTCAAAATGACTCCAAAAGTCTAGGACCTGAAAAAATTTCCAAAAATAGTAAATTGTGCTACAATTAAGGAAACTGAAAAATTGAAAGAAACAATGGTGGGGGTCCAAGTGGAATAGACGTGTGGCCACCAATATCCACTTGGATCATCAAAATAGAAAAGTATTACCTGCATTATGAGAAATTTCCTATGACTAATAATGTGTAGACGAAACAAATGATATTCAAATATTGAGAAACTTCGAAAGAAATGACACATTTACGATAAACCATCAAAACGTATTTGTATGTATACACTGGCAAGTTTCTTTGTTTACATTGTAAATTTGGTAGTGGCACAGTGTTCACTTGTTGAATTTCCATACATCCTAGTAGCTCTTAATTTTATTGGACATTTGCGATCTGATTTCACATTACAAATCAATATACTATAAGCATGTAAACAAGATTAGCAATCTACTCATAACAACAACAAGACGATTTTTTCTACCAATGCAAATGTTACTATGACATTGTACATAAAGGTAATCCAATGAACTAATTTTTTTGTTCCGACTCTATGTTTTGTATTATGCTATGTCATTTTTTTTTGCCCTCTTTATCATTTTTTGCGTTGTTTTCTTGATTTATCGAATTTGAAAGTTCTTTAACTACTCAGGCTCAGTGACATTGCTTTACAATAAAGGTCTTCTTTGTTTACAAATTCAATATTTTTTTCCTATTTAAATAGCTATTCCATACAAGATTTTAAAAAATATCCAAATAACTCATCATACAAGGCTCAAACTATTTTCTAAACCGATATAACTTATAAAACATATTGTATTTTGTAATATTCCTAAATTAGCATGAAACTAATTGGAATATTAATTCTTCTCTTAACACATAGTTAGATGAATAAATGGGTAGGGAGGTCCATAAATATTTTTAGCAGCAATAAAATTCCTCTTAATGGGAAAAGGGATCATATTCATAGCTGGATAAAACTCCTTCATGTGTGAACAAAGGCTAATGCATGTGGATAAGGTCAAGTTTGACCAAGTCAACAAAGCTGGTATGGAAGAAGTGGAACATTAATGGAGATAACCCAGTGGGAATATGGATCAGTCCAGATAGTTAGAATAAAGCCACCTTGAGTATGGAAGGAGGCATAGCATGGAGATTAAGTCAAGGTTTGGCCAAATATAACATCGTTGTTATAGAGGAGTGGCATTGATGATGGGACAACGTAGTTTTGGATGGAGATTAACTGCATGCAGATGGAAACCCTGATGAGTGGGACCCAAGGTGAGAAGGCTCACATTGTTTATAAGGAAGAGGATGGCAGCCATATGGGGTTAGATTATGATTATGATTTTTTGAATATATGGTCTGTTTATACATATTTCTTTCTCTTGGTGTTTAGCTGAGATAGAGTGTTGTTTAGCACAGGGTGTTCCTGATCGAGAATCCAACCTCTTCCATTGAGGAGCTCTTAGAGGATTCTTGCACCATATTGTCCACTATCTTGCTTAAGTCCAAGATTCACTTTTCCTTGACAGTGCAGATCCTATTGAGGTTTTGGTTGTTTCAGTAAGCCGCAGCAAGTGGAGACTAGATCTTTAGATCTAGGCCATTTCAATGGAGAAGGTTTCTACTCCATTTGGAGGACAGTATTGAAGGCATTGAGCCTCATTTCCATATCTTGGCATCAGGCCAACTACATTTTGGTCCCTACAATGTAGAATATATCCATATCTGCGTAATTTCTGAAGGAGCAGCTGCAGGGTGGTTCAGCGCACCATTGGAGAGGTGATTTTCTGAGTGTTGGGGATTTTACCTTCACTTTGGAGATCTATTGGAGGAGGTCATCTTATTGTTCATATCAGATCAGATCCACCTTTCATATCTTAATATTTCAATAGATCTACAGCCTTAAATATCATATCTACAATTTGTACTTGGTATTTTGCTGAAAACCCCAAGGGGGTTCTATAGAGGAGCTTGTATAGTGCATGGATCTGATATAGATCTAAATATTTATGCACATAGCAGCTCTAGATCTGATTTACAACCTACTGCTATTGTAGGAGTAATAAAATAGCACTTTCAGGGTATTCCAGATTGTATTCATGGTTGCAACCCTTCTTTTTGCATGATTTTTGGACTATTATGGCTTGGGAGGCTTGTTTAACTAAGCTACCATGATTTTTTTCAGATATCCTTTTGTATTTAGCTTCTATAATGTATAAATGAATGGATCCATGGGCTGCATTTAAATTTTATTGCATATATTTCTGAAAAATGCATTTTTAGTGCATTGTATTACTGCATTCCCAATTTGGGAATATTATAGTGGCATCAGAGCATAATCTTGGCTCAGCCTATGAGTTTTAGCCAAAATTATATAAGAAGAAGAAGAGAAGGAGAAAGAGATCAGAATGATGGAAGGAATGAGTTTCATCTCATCTCTTTTCAGATCTAAGAAGGACCTCACCAAGGAGGTCAAGCAAAGAAAAATGGAGAAAAGAAGTGAAACCACATTAGAGTTTCAAGATGAGGAAGTTCCATGTACTTCCTATTAGCAAAAATAAGATTTGGTATTGCATAGAGCTCCAAAGAAACATGCTATGCCCTTTTGTTTTGAAGACAAGAGGCATGAAGATGGATGAAACTTAGATCATGAGATTCTAAGTGAGTATCTTGCAGAATATAAGTCTCAACCTAGAGCTTTCAAGGAGAATCTAACTCTCCCACAGTTCATTCAGCTCAAAGAAGAAAGGAGACCTTGCAGCAATAGAAGGAAAAAGGGAAATATATTACTATTGTCTACCTTTGATGGGTCATCCTCATGCACAGCAAGGGCTTGGGGAATGAGGTTGGATGCACTTTTCCTGCTACATCCAGTAGTATAGAAAGAATTTGTCAAGGTTGCAATGCTGCACCTTGAGGGTGAAGCAAACATTTGGTGGTTCAGCCATTTGATTCATGCAAGAGTGACTGCAATTGCATATTTTACTCAAAGGTTGATCAAAAATTTTGAGAAGAAGAAATCAGAGGAGAAGAAGCTTCCACCACCTCTTGCTGCAAGAGCACTTACATCAGGAGAAAGAACACTTGCACCTTTGCAAAGTAGTCTTGATCTCTTGACATTTAGAGTCCCATGCACCATTTTGGAGATGCATGAGGAGGAGGAGACTTGTACCAGCGCTGATGAAGCCATAGAAGAGCAGCCATCATCATCAATAGTTGGGGAAGCCATCACACCAGGGGAAGGAACCCTTGAGCAGTACAATATGTTCCCAAGCTTTACCAAGGTATGCATATGTTTCCATTTTCTATTACTTCAGCACATCATATGGAGGATTATGGGAATGTACCATTGCATGACCTAGGGTCAAAGTACATTGCTGATTTGGAGCAGCAGACTATCACTGTGTTGAGGAGCCTTGATTTGTTCAAGGGGGAGATATACAGTCATCCTAATGTACCATTGTTGAGCTGCACACAACTCTTGGGGTTGGAGTGTAGATTCTTGGAGGATGGGATGAGTATTGTCCTGAACCATGCCCTGCAGAACTATGTTTTCAGCATAGAGTATGATCTGAAGACAACAGATGCACCATCATGGATATCAGCAGTGTTGTCATTGAGCAGCAGTGATGAATTGGGGGCCAACCATTATTGGAGCATTCCAATGACCTTGCTACATGCATAGTATAGGACAGGCAGATGGGTGATAAGAGACATCTTATTTTCCATTGTTATGATGGATCTTTCTTGATGAGCACTTCAATGCTCAATGAGAAGATTTTTCCTTCAATATATTTGGATCTTTATGGGGTCAACTTGGTCATTGATGAGTGGTCTTCATTTGGAGATCTCCGAGAGATTGCATTTCAACATCCCATGAAATGCAAAGATAGAAATCTAATTTGGGAGGATGGTATTCTCCATTGGAGGAATGCCACTCTTGGACATGATGATGGACACTCACCATGGGTTGGATGGGTGATGTTGATGGGCAAGAGGTTGGGAAAACACTTGCAGATTTATGACACCGAGAAGTAGGAGGCAAGACTGCGTTGGCTACTCTTGAAAGATTTTGGCCATCATGTGACATATCCTTCTTCAAGGGGTATGTTGGTGGATGTAACTTAGCATGGCACTTACATCATATGGCAACAAGGAGTTTGGGTGTATTGGGGTGATGTGATATCTTTCATATCAACTATCATGTTGTTGCTCCATGATTTATATGGTGATGGTGTGGGGAGGAAACAAGAGTTGTTGTTTTTTTGGTTGTTATTGTGGGCTGATCTTCTCCCATACTTTGCATGATGTTGCAAGAGTAGGAGGTGTCACTACCATGGTGCAAAGGGGGTACTCCTTAGCCTTGGAGGATTAGGAGGTACTTCCACTTGGGAAGGAATCTCCCATATATAGCAGCATTATGATTGATGGCTTTGATATTTGGGATGTCAAAGGATGGAGCTATGAGATGGCAGGAGCCTTATTACAAAGGCCAACAATGTTGTCACTTGGGAGCTTGGGTTTGTTGATGGAGTGTCCCCAAGATCACTTCACATATGATGCACTTGATGGGCATGAAGGAGATGAGAGTGATGGAGTAGTGGATGGAGACATCTATTACCATGATATGATCTTCATGACTTGGATTTTCAAGCATATGAAGAAAGATCTACTTGCAGCACATAGTTCATTCCTCTTCATGGGACTATGTCATATCACTATGGAGGGCTCATTCATGAGTCTTATTATCATATTACTCTTATTACATGGTAAGAATTGTGTTTTTGCACTTATTTATTATCTAACATGGTATTTGCATTCGCTTACCATCCGTATATAGTGCATTTCTCCACAAGAGGGAAAGCCTCTACTTGGGCTTCATGGTCATTTTGGGACCAAAATTTATGATGGAGAGAGCCATTTCTTGTATGTCTTTGGGCAAGTGTTGTACTATTTTCTGTATGCTGATTTGATATACCATGCCATTTACTATTCACTAGTAAGTGTGATGACATGTACAACTAACAATTTGTTGGGATACAACTTGCCACATCATGTTCTGAAACTGTTGGTAAAATTGCGTTGTGACTACTTGAGAAACTGTTGGTACCTTCCAGCACTATGTAAAACCTTCAGTACTTCTCTTATTTGGATTCCATATGATGGTAATGTCATATTCATTTTGTATGGGATGATTTGGGCAATAACTAAAGGGTGGAACTTTGAGGACCCTATTGCCTCTTTGCTCCATGAAGGCAACATTATTACAGCCCATATTCAGCATCATATCTACACTTATCGTAAGTGGAGAGAGAGACAGTGTGGGATGGACATTATGATCCATATTTCAGCTATGTAGCCCACCTTCTTTGCAGGAGCCTCAGGTGGAGGAGATTTTGCATGAGTTACCATTTTGGAGGGTGACTCACTTTTTTTGGATGATAGCTTGGGAATGGAGGCTTCACATGGGAATGATGGTTCCCAATATATTTCATATTCCATGCCTCAAGAAGGCCTCTAGACCACATATATTTGTTTCCATGGATATCCCACTTTTTCATGATGAGATACATTTGGACTTTTCACCAAAGGCATACTTACACACATGGGAGGAACAACTTGAGAACACATTGATGAGAAAGTATCTTGTTCTTTTGGGGAAATTATTACTTGAGGATGCTATAGGAGGAAGAGGAGAGACTCTTCAGTTCTATCCTTGTAGTTTCTTGAGGACAAGCAACATTTGTGAGGGGAGGACTGTAATATTCCTAAATTAGCATGCAGCTAATTGGAATATTAATTTTTCTCTTAACACATAGATGAATAAATGGGTAGGGAGACCCATAAATATTTTTAGCAGCAATAAAATTCCTCTTAATGGGAAAAGGGATCATATTCATAGTTGTATAAAATACCTTCGTGTGTGAACAAAGGCTAATGCATGTGGACAAGGTCAAGTTTAACCAAGTCAACAAAGCTTGTATGGAAGAAGTGGAACTTTAATGGAGATAACCCAGTGGAAATATGGATCATTCCAAATAGTTAGAATAAAGCCACCTTGAGTATGGAAGGAAGCATTGCATGGATATTAAGTCAAGGTTGACCAAAATCAACAGCGTTGTTATGGAGGATTGGCATTGATGATGGGACAACGCAGTTTTGGAGCGAAATTAACTGCATGAAGATGGAAACCCTAATGAGTGGGACCCAAGGTGAGAAGGCTCACATTGTTTATAAGGAAGAGGATGGAAGCCATGTGGGGTTAGTTTATGATTATGATTTTCTGAATATATGTTTTGTTTAGACATATTTATTTCTCTTGTTGTTTAGCTGAGATAGAGTGTTGTTTAGCACAGGGTGTTCCTGATCGGGAATCCCACCTCTTCCATTGAGGAGCTCTTGGAGGAGCCTTGCACCATATTTTCCACTATCTAACTTAATTCCAAGCTTCACCTTTCTTTGACAGTGCAGATCCTGTTGAGGGTTTAGTTTTTACAGTAAGTTGTAGCAAGTGGAGACTAGATCTTTAGATCTAGGCCATTTCAGTGCTCATTTTCAATGGAGAAGGTTTCTACTCCATTGGGAGGACAATATTGAAGGCATTGTGCCTCATTTCCATATCTTGGCATCAGGCCAACTATATTTTGATCCCTACAGCACAGAATAGATCCAGATCTGTGTAATTTCTGAAGGAGCAGTTGTAGGGTGGTTTAGCACACCATTAGAGAGGTGATTTTCTGAGTATTGGGGATTTTCCCTTCACTTTGGAGATCTATTGGAGGAGGTAATATTATTTTTCATATCATATCAGATCCACCTTTTAGATTTGAATATTTCAGTAGATCTGCAGCCTTAAATCTCAGATCTACATTTTGTACTTGGTGTTTTGCTGAAAACCCCAAGGGATTATATAGAGAAGCTTGTATAGTGCATGGATCTGATATATATCTCAATTTTTATGCACATATCAGCTCTATCTAATGTACAACCTACTATTTTTGCAGGAGAAATAAAATAACACTACCAGGGTATTCCAGCGTTTATTCATGGTTGTAGCCCCTCTTTTTGCATGATTTGGACTATTATGGCTTGGGAAGCTTGTTTAACTAAGCTACCATGATTTGTTTCAGATCTCCTTTTGTATTTGGTTGCTATAATGTATAAATGAATGGATCCATGGGCTGCATTTAACTGGTATTGCATATATTTCTGAAAAATGTGTTTTTAGTGCATTATATTGTTGCATTCCCCATTTGGGAATATTACATATTTATACATAGATCTGTAATCCAGAATAGTCTGATATTTTTCTTTGTGTTAACTCTGTCGATAATATTACAATACATAGCCTTTAACATATACTGAATTTCAAAATCTATTCAGCAAATAGCAAAAAAAATTATAACACTTTCTCTATTAATTAGTCATTGTTTATGGGAATTAATGATTGTACAAATTATGTTATTGGAATCGAGAACTGATTCATCAATTTGTGATTTGCAAAAAATCTTCCGATAACGTTCTTACGTTATCTAGTTCATCTTCGAGAAGCCTAAGCAATTGTTGAAGTTCTAGTATTCTATGAATTAACATTAAAATATCTTTGTTAAGCATTAAGATATCTTTGTTGAGCATTAAAATATCTTTGTTTCATGCATGTGCATCTTCCTCTATGCCCTTTTAATTGTTTCTTTAATTCATTTATTCAATGTTAGTAACAAATGAAAAAAACAATAGGCAAATTATAAAGCAATAACTTAAAACACTTGACAATTTCAGAACAAAATGAACATTGAAAAAATGTTTTTAAATGCAACAAACATGTATATAATGCATAAGAGGCAATAAGTCATCCAAATCATGAATTGACATTTAAGTTCTGAAACAACATTTAAATACTATCGATTTCAATGGTAACCATTAACTAGTAATCGTTATCAATGTGGATAGTATTGATTTGTCAGATCTTTAATCAGAAAAGACCGTTGTAAACTTTGTGACTTTAAATCATATAGGTTTTACTTAAATTTCACTTTGAAATAATGCAATTGACAAGATTATGTTTCATGATTAATCCACATTACATGCTTTAGAAATCAATGTCAACATACTATTTTATTAAAATCGTAAATCACATTCTATTTTCATTAACTAAAGCTCTTTTGCCAATAAATAAATTCTATTCCATAATTATTCACTAAACTAACGCACACCTAGTAGATTTACTATGTAGGCTTACCATGCTACCAACCAGCTTTTACTTTACAAAATTAATTTCGGAACCCAAATGTTGATTCGTTATTTGAATTCCTTGTTTCCTTTCTCGGATTATGCAGATATTAAACTAACTTTGTTTATTGAAATAATTAATTTGTCTCATTTATGTATCACTGCCACTTCCAACTATCTATACATAATCTACATTAATCACGTAATAAAATATGTTATAAACACTAATTTTATACTACATAGATAACGATTATAGCATACGATATCAAATTTGATAAATGAAAACAGATTTTGCACATTAGCTTTGAACTTGTTCGTAACTAAACTCAACACTTACGTATGAGTTCCCATGAATATATATATATATATATATATATATATATATACAAAATCCTTTAATGTGAAATGCAATAGACAACCACATAACCATAAACAAAGCTTGTGTTCAATGATATTGAATTGTTGATATTTAACAATAAGGATATACGCATTACTTATAACCAAAACATTGCAAAAGGAAATACAGAATATTTAATACTAAAGTATTAGCAATAAAAATCATTATTTATAATTAAAATATTCGCAATAATATCATATTTGTCTAGCACTTGTCTCGGTGTTAATGCAAACAGAAAATATAAATTCCTTCAATGTGAATGCTAGCGAACTCTAGATCACAACATATGTGGAGGAAGCATGTCCACACAGTGTACATAAAATAAGTTGTGCAAATGTCGTTATGCAGAGCAATAAGTGTGGAGAAAGCATGAGTTGATACAGAAGTTCGGCGAAATGTGAACCCCACTTAGTTAATTGTAGAGACAGGTAGATATACATTATTTATGGCTAAAGTATTAGAAACAATCGTCTAATTTCACTGCTTGCTTCGGTGGTATTGCAATTATTTAATACCAAAGTACCAAGTGCGTCCATTTGCACATTGAAAGCTTCGTCCACACAATGGACTTTCCCTACACTTCCGTACATATGCTAATTTGAAACATGATTTAATATTGAAATTTACTTAAATAGCAATAATATACATTATTTACAATTATAATGTTATCAATAATATATGCATAAACAATGTTATCATCCGCATAATTCAAACTTGAAAGCTTCTCCTGCTACAAACAAAGCTTTTGATCAATGAAATTTGGTTTTGTACACAAATTTGTGTGCACTCTGCAATACTTTTACTCACTTGACTATTGATATGAATTATCTATAACTAAATTCATTAGGGGAATTTTGAGGTCTAAAATGGGCTTGCTAAGAAAATTATAAAATAATAGTGGAAATAATAAAATAATATTTGATTACATCATCAAATTTAGAGGGAAAAAAGACTAATTTTTCAACTCATATTTTCAACTTATCTCCCAAAGTTTTTACTCAAATTTCGAGCAGGAATACTCGTTGGATGAAAAATTAAATTCCTCATCCAAGGAGTACCCATGTTGCATACTTTCGATGGATTCTTCTACACGAAAAATAAAAAATACATGAAAACGTGAATGCAATCACGTGTTTTCATGTATTTCTCATTTTCCGTATAGCAGGGTCCATCGGAAGTATGCAACATGGGTACTCCTTGGATGAGGATTAAATTTTGCATGTAACAAGTATTCCCACTCGAAATTTGAGTAGAAAATTTTGGAGATAATTTGAAAATACAAGTTGAAAAAGTAGTTTTATTATTTTATTATTTTTTAATATTTTTACCCTTTTACTTAAAAATTATGGTGAATAATCCCCCATGATTGAAATAATCATCTTGAATCCTATTGGTTATTATAAAATTTATTTTTTTTGTACATTGTTCTTAGGAGGCCCATTTTAGACCTCAAAATTCCCCTAATGATTAGCAATAAAAGTGTTCAGTTCAAAGTGCGTACATTTGCACAAAAATAATTTTTGCACAAGAGTATAGATAAACAAATATTCAAAACATTATTTCCAATAAAAATATGATCAATAATATGAGCATAAATTAGCAATAATATTAGCACTTAGTACAAAGTGCAGATATACATACAAAGAGAACTTCTGCATAAGAAGATGTTCGAAATATACAAAATTTTAGCAATAAATTTGTATATGTTGACCATTTACTAAAATAGCTATTTTCTTTGGTCGGGTATCTACATATAGCATGTATAGGAAATTTTATGCAAACCGGGCAGTGCGAAAAATGCAAACCTCTTCGTACAATAGAGTTACGTGTCCATATATAGCACATACAGAATAAGTTTTGCAATCGTAGTTATGCGGAGCAAGCAGTGTGGAACAACAAATGTGGATGAAATATGAACATCTCCACACAAATACAAAAATATATTCAAAAATATGAATATCACCAATAATATCGTATATGTCAATTGATTATTAAGCCTCTCTGTAGAATAAAGTTACGTATGTAGTTATAACACGTACGGAAAAAGTTGTGTAGTCGTCGTTATGTGGAACAAGCAATGTGGATGAAATACGAACCTCTCCACACAAATACAAAAGAGGTTACTAATTGTGTGAAAGAAGTTGTCTAGAGGTGACAATAACGAGAAAATTCAAGTGCGAAAAACACTCTCAAACAAGTATTTAATAATGTATATACGAGAAAACTACTATTTCTTCGGAGAAATCTATCCCAATATAATACGGTTCATCTGCACTTTCGCATATATGCCTGATAATTTGCAATTGAAATATTATTAATAATTGTGCGGAGCTATTTATATTATTTTATTATTGGAAAAAAAATATGTCGTTACCAAGAAAACACTATGCAAAAAAAATCAATTATTTTTATTTTATTTTATTTTATTATTGGAAAACAAATACATCATTCCCGAGAAAACAACTAATAAATTTTGTGTGAGAAACTTAGCCTATTGTGCGGAGCTATTTATTTTATTTTATTATTTGAAAACGAATACATCATCACCTTTATTATTGTAAAACGAATGCATCATTACTCAGAAAACATCTAATAACTTTTGTATGATAAACTTAGTTTATTGTGTGGAACTTAGCTCATTGTGTGGAGCTTAAGCATCCTATTATGTGAAACTTAGCTCATTGAACAAAACTTAGTTCATTCTGCATAGCTTAGGGCATGGTGTGCAGAACTTGGCTCATTGCGTGGAGTTATTTATTAATTTATTATTGGAAAACAAATATGGCATTTACTTTTATTATTGGAGAACAAATGCATCCTTATCGAGAAAACAACTAATAAATTTTGCGGGAGAAACTTTGTCTAATGTGAAAAACTTGTAGAAATTTGAATAAATGAGATATTATTCACCGAGATTCTCTTGATCACACACTATTTTAACTTCATGCATAATACAAAATCTCTTCTACCATTGATCATCACATGCGGAAATAAAATCAATTGCATGCATACATTAAAACCACAAACAATCACACATATGAACATAATATTTAATGGGAAAGCTTAAAGCTGAAAACCCCAAATATCTATATGTTATATGTCATGGAGATCATGTAAAAATCATAGTACAAAAGCTTCTCACAAGCTCTCATGCACACCCTCAATTGCTACACACTATCAAGCTAGATCTAGCAAAACACATGCTCCAATATTTTGCCACTTGATAGCCAGCCTCTATTGCGTAATCAATTTTATGGGATGGCTTCATTAAATAGATAAACCATCTAGCTTGTACTGCGCAATCCTCATGGGCTTCTCCACCTATCTCTGTGTTGCAAATAGAAACTGTATAGTCACAACTGATAGTTAACCTGCTCTTTCACCTATTTCTGCACTGGTCTCCACTGAAACTGTCCATGCACTGAAGTCAACTGATGTATTCTTTAGTTGATTAATGAGTTTATAATTAGTGAATTAATTAATAATTAATTCACACCACTCTCACTAATTATATCAATTAGTTAAACTGAATACAAATAGCTCAACTATGTTTAGATTAGTTAAACTGAATACAACTCCACTAACTTCCTCAATCAACTCCACCAAACTCTGTCACATGAGTTCTAACTGAAGTATCATGCAATAGCTCCACTTAACCCCTAGGAATAGCGTAATTCCTTCTGTCAGCTCCTGTGCCACATCTGTGCACTTAACTGAAGTGCTCCAAGAGAATAAGATAATGTTTATAGTCCAAATATTATTAAGAGCTAATAATATTCGACATATCTATTTTTAGACTGGAAATCTAAAAATAGATTCCGCCTGTTGATCATAATTCGCTTCCTGCAAAATTTCACAGGAAATCTGGTTCAGAGCTCCCAAATTCCCCCCTTGCAGCCTTGGAAAACCATTCTCAAACCTATCGTTACCATTTCCTGCCTCCAAAATACATTATCAAAGGCTGGGAATTCATATTTAAAAATATTCAAGGCATAGCTCCTTCAGCCCTAGCCCCTCTGTTCTTTTCCTCCACGAGATTGAAATCCTGAACCAAGTGCTAACTCTATATGTGCTTATAAAAGGGATATCGGGAGCATTTCGAGCCGTAGATCTATATGAAAATGGACGACGTTCATACGTCTCCGCCGCGCCCGCAGATCCCCCGACAGCCGTCTGATTAGACCACGAAATCAACAGTTCGTGATGCACCTGTCCTGGTGGTCCCCACGTCCGCTCCCATTGCAAAAACCAGCGGTTTATATCGCACCACCTTTCGATGGTAGGCGGTAATTCCCCTTGGGCCAGTGATTCCACTCATCGCTCGCTGCGTGTCTTCGCGTACGGCCCCAAAACCGCTCTCCATCGCGCATTATTGTTCGGTCAAAGTCGTGCAGCGATATTCACCACAGCCGTCCGATCTGAGGGTCTTCATCCGACGATCGTCGTGCCCTGAAGCTGCATGTCATTTAACGCAAGAAAATCACGTCCCTGGCCCACTTTCTATCGCCTTCGTCGCCCTTTCCACTGTCGATCTCCTCCTGAGATCGGACGGCTAAGATTTCATCATCCCCGCCATTGACCCGGTCTCCCTCCACGTCATCATCCCACGTGTTATAGCATTTCTCCCTCCTCCATTTATATATTACATTCATATGTTATATTTTAATGCCCCGCATCATAAACTCTGGCCAATCCTTCCGCCATTATTTCCACCGCATCTTCTTCATCGTCGCCCTGCATGTCTCCGCCACTTCATCACGTCGCTCTGTTACACAGTCGCTTCCATTGCATTGTCATCCCCCATGCATTTGTTTTCTTCACAGCTTTGTGTGTTTTTCAGGTTTACGACAACGGAAAATTTCCATTATTCACAGCCCCCATTCCAGAAGCCGAGGGCACAAGAAAGGACAGTTGTTCAGAAACAGAATTTATGAAGAAATTTCTGGGTAATTGCTGCGACACGACATTCATTAAAGAACCAGGGGCAAAACCTATCTAACCCTCCGGAATCATTCAAGACACCGATTGCACAACTAGATACATTAACGTTGCGGCAAAGAGTATCAGTGGAAGATTGAAGAATTCAATAGCTGCAGTTGAAGATTTCGAGCTCAGATTCAATACTTAAACAACAAAGGTACCAGAACAAAGATATCCAGGATCACATAAAGGGTACAATACATAGGAAATAATACTCTCTAGGTTTTGTTTAAGCAGAATTTATCTTTAGAAAAGGACAGAATGTTAATATGATTATCCCTATATCGTGTTCCTAAAGAAGTTTTCACTTAAAACATTTATTCCTGAAGACAGGCTACAGAGTATGTGCATCACTACAAAGCCATCACGCAGTATGGGCATACACGTCTCCACCATTTTGTATTAATTATGCAAATTGAATGTTCGTCACCTACCTCTTTTACTAAGTTTTGGTTTCTCCTATAAAAACCATGAAGAAACGCATTGTAAAGGTTCCAGATTTTTATCAGAAAATTATGCAGTGAAAGAATTTTTGTATACAGTTTGTAAAAATCTTGTATGAAGGCTCAGAGCCCATAGGGTCTCAGTGAGGAGGAGTTCTGTCTGTCAAATAGGATTCTAGTCTTTGGTCTTTCACAGTCTGTAACTCTCTTTTATATGTTATTTAATATATCATTTCATCTCATCCATCTTTCCTGTATCATGTTTTGGAATGCGAGTGGCTCACTGATTTCTGGTAAGGATTCATCCTAGTTGATGCCCATACTCGGATCAGTCAAGCGCTTTAAATATGGCTCATGCATGATATTATGTTTCATTACTCATCTAAACCGTGCTTCTACTATATTAGTTGCTTTGGGAGGGTGCTTTTAAAATGCTATTATCATGTATGGATTCTTAGATTGGTAAGCCCATGCATGGTGGTATTTTATATCTGGGTATCAGCTCAATGTTAGCTAGTATCTTCTCAATATTTCTTTCTCTACATACACCTCTTGATAATTTATGTCTGTGAAGTATTTCTGAATCGGCCCGCTTTGTAGTAAACTTTCTCTGAATTGTCTGTTGCTTTCATATTATAGTTCTGCATCTTGCCTCTGCAATATTTCTTTTCCTATGTCAGTTTCTGAGAGTTTGGTCCCATTCTATTTTATTTCCCTGTTTACAGGAGATAGCATGTGAGCTGAAGCTAACAACTTCACACATTATATTATAGGCTCCTTGCTATGCTAAGATGTCCTAGGCACTGGTCTATCATGACTCTAGGTTGTCTCTAGGAGCTACAACACCGCCCAATATGTCTAAAAATAGAAGTCCATCTATTTTTTCCAACTTGACCAACCATCCACAAATAGCATCCTGCAACTCATAGAACATGATCCATATGTCTAAAAATAGACTTTGCGCCAAAAATAGCCTGCGGGCCCACTTAGTGAAGGCGGCTTCTTTCCACTAAGCTCATCATCTTGTTGCAATCTCAACACTCCCTCGAAAAAAGATAAGGATTATCTGCCACCCCTATCCTGCCTCTGTGGAATTCGAATTTGCTCCTGGTGAGCGCCTTCGTCAAGATATCAGCATCCTGATCCTCCGTGGAAATATATGAAAGTAACATGATCTTTCGCTGCACACAATCTCTGATATGATGATACCGATCCGTGAAGCCATGCCACCTCAACTCATCCTCCTGTCTGTACCATGATCCATATCTCGATGTGCCTCTGATATATCTCAATACATGCTTGCCTGCCTTCCAGAAGAGCTTGGTTGACTTAACCATAGCTTGTGAAAGCTGGTTAACAGCATAGCATATGTCGGGTCATGTATTGACCAGATACATAAGCGACCCCACCAACTGTCGATAAACAGTGGCATCCACTACCTCCGCCAAAGTAGTATCCTCCTTCCTCCATCCACCAGGAAGAGGAGTATCAACAAGCTTGCAGCCATGCATGTTGAACTTCTCCAGTATCTCCCGGGCATACTTGCCTTGATAAACAAACAATCCACCACTATGCTGCCAAATTTCCAATCCCAGGAAATAATGAAGGAGGCCCAAGTCCTTCATCTCAAACTCTTTTGCAAGATCATCCTTGCATGAGAGTATCAACAACTCATCACCTGTCAAAATCAAATCATCTACATAAAGCATGATTGATCAGCAATCTCATCTTCCACCATTATATGGTATAGGTTCTAGCCGCCTCTGTACTCGAGAATCCAAGTCCCAAAGGAAATAACCGTCGATCCGTGTGTACCAAGCACGAGGTGCTTGTTTCAACCCATACAGCGCTCTCTTGAGCTTGCACACATGTGACTCGCTGCTGAAGATCTTGAAACCTTCGGGCTGCTCTATGTACACCTCCTCCTCAATCACCCCATTGAGGAATGTAATCTTCACATCCATCTGATGAATGTGCCACCCCATCTACACTGAGAGAGCAAGAATCATCCGTATGGAAGAATACCTTGCGACAAGTGCAAAGGTCTCCTCATAATCGATCCCCTCGATCTGTGAAAAGCCTCGGGCAACAAATCTTCCCTTGTACTTCTCCACACTCCCATCAGCTGCCTGCTTCACTTTGTAGATCCATCTCGAACCCGCCACCGATTTCCCTTCCGGCCTTGGGACAGTCTCCCATGCTTTGTTTCTGACAATCCAATCATACTCTTCCACCATGGCATCTACCCATGTGAGATCCTCCATAGCTTCCTCGAAAGAGGATGGCTCTGTCACGATACATTGACTCATGAGAGCCATGTATCTAGTGTACCGATCAGGTGACTGTCTCTATCTGCGCTATGATGTAGGTGCTCCTACAACCTTCTCTGCATCTTGAGCCAGTCACTCAGCTTCTGTAGTGTGCTTCCGCCCTCTGATGGTTGGCACTGCATGAGTGGTCTCTTCCACTCCATGAACCTCCTCTTGTGGCTGATCCACATCTTGAGGCTAATCCTTAAGAACCAATATCTCCTCATCTCTGCATGCAAGTGTGGCTCCCTCTCAAGCGAACACTTCATGGATTTCTCCTCCTGAAATTTGATATCCCGTCACACAACAGTCTTGCGACTCTCTGGTAAATACACACGATAGTTGTGGGGCATATTAGTGTACCCCAAAAATATCCCAACCTCTGCAGTCGGCTCCAAATTCTTCCTGGCATCCTTCGTCACATGAATGTAAACAGGTGAACCAAAAATCCTCAAATGGGAAATATCAGGCCTCTTACCAGAAAACGCCTCCTCGGGTGTACTCATGCCAAGTATCTTGTGAGGACAACGGTTCTGCACATATACTACAGTATTGCATGCCTTCGCCCACGAGTGAATGGGTAGGCCCTGATCATGCAACATCGCATGTGCAGCACCCACGATCATTCTATTCTTCCGCTCAGCAACCCCATTCTGCTGTGGGTTATGAGGTGCTATGAGCTCTCTTCGAATTCCTTCTGCACTACAAAAGTCCTTGAATTCGCCAAAGATGAATTCACCACCATTTTCGCTCCTTAGAGCCTTCACCTACTTCCCCGATTATTTCTCAACTAGTGCTTTTGAATTCATGTACCTTTGACATGGCCCGGCTTTCTCTTTCTGCATGAAGAAGATCCAACACTACGAGAAAAAATCATCAACAAATATCACATAATACCTCGTGCTTTGTTGTCGAAGCTACCGAGAAAGGTCCACACACGTCCGTGTAAATTCTCTCAAGGATCGTCGTGGCGTGACTATCCTTCTCGTGAAAGGTGGCTTGCCAAAATTTCCTTTCCTCCTGAGCACATCCCTTGCACTGATTTGACTGTGCAAGTGTACCTTTAGGAAGCCCAATAGAAATCTGCTACAGTATCTTCAAAGCTCCATGGTGAAGGTGGCCCAATCTCCAGTGCCACAACTCGCCATCATCCCGGCTCACCACTCCTTCTGCCTTGCCTGCCATTGCTGCGCAACCATCTACCTGCAATTGATAAAGGTTCTTAACTTGAACCCCTATCCTCCGGGTCTCACCAGTTGCCTTACTACTCAGGAAAGCCTTTCCCTTGCTAAAGACAACATCATATCCATTGTCTTCTAACATCGCCACAGAGATCAGATTCTTCTTCAATCCCGGAACATGCATCACTTCCTTCAATACGAAGGGTTTACCAGACTCCCTCTCAAAGGAAATGGTACCGATACTAGTCGCACTGTATCTACCATCATCGCCCATCTCGATGTGCACTCCAAGATCTTTCTCATCCAGATCAGTAAACAAATCTCGATCTCCTGTCATGTGAAAAGACGCACCACTGTTAAGAAACCACACTGAACTCGTCACACTTGAGACCAAGCATGAAATCAGTGAAAAATCCAGCTCAAACTGTGAGGCTAAGGTCTCTCCAGCTGCAGTCCCAACAGCCTGCTTATTTTTATTCTTTTGTGGACAATTAGTGGTGTAATGTCCATGTTGGTGACAGTGAAAGCACTTCACCTTGGACATGTCCTGCTTCTTGCCTTTCGCACCAGATTGAGAAGCTTTCTTGCTCTTCCCCTTCTTTGCTTTGGCAGCCAAAGCGCAATTCTCTTCATTAGAGTTCTTTGATGAAGATCCGTCCCTAGTACTCCGCCTTATCTCCTCTTGCACAAGATCCGACCATAGTCGCTCCCATCCTGGCAATTTCTCCCGACCATTGACAAAGTCCTGATAGGAATGCCAACTCTTCCGAAGCCCAAGGAGAGCCAAGCTCACCAAGTCCTCATCATCAACAGTAACCCCCACACTTCCTAGCTCATCCCTGCATTGGATGAACTTCGTGAGGTACTTGGGCATACTGTCGCCTTTCTCCATCTTTATGTTCCTGAGTTTGTCCTTGAGCGCCAACATCCTCTGGTCGTTCTTGCTTTGGAATAAATCTGTCAAAGATTTCCGCATCAAGAATGGAGAAGCCTTACCATGAAGGCTAGACACTATGTGATCCTTCACACCTTCCAACAGAATCCTTCGACACTTTGTTGTCTTCTTTTGCCATGCGTCAAGTACGGCAACATCACTAGAAGTAGGCTTTGGAATTTCTGCATCTATGAACTCCTTCAACCCGTTGTCATCTAACACTGCCTCCATCTTGTCCTTCCATGCAATATAATTCGAGCTTCCCTCAAGGGCATTCTCCAATCGCAATCCATTGAAAGACATCTCAACTTCGACACTAAGAAAACACTGCTGCAAATTCGAATTCCACCAACACAAAACTCAACCGCTTCAATGTTTTGCAATTGCTCCAATGATCAATATCGCTCTGATACCATGTAGAAATTTTGAATAACTGAGATATTATTCACCGAGATTCTCCTGATCACACACTATTTTAGCTTCATGCATAATAAAGAATCTCTTCTACCATTGATCATCACATGCAGAAATAAAATCAATTGCATGCATACATTAAAACCACAAACAATCACACATATGAACACAGTATTTAATGGGAAAGCTTAAAGCCGAAAACCCCAACTATCTGTATATTATATGTCATGGAGATCATGTAACAATCATAGTAAAAAAGCTCCTCACAAGCTCTCATGCACACCCTCAATTGCTACACACTATCAAGCTAGATCTAGCAAAACACATGCTCCAATATTTTGCCACTTGATAGCCAGCCTCTATTGCATAATCAATGCTATGGGATGGCTTCATTAAATAGATAAACCACCTGGCTTGTACTGCGCAATCCTCATGGGCTTCTCCACCTATCTGTGTGTTGCAAATAGCAATTGTATAGTCACAACTGATAGTTAACCTGCTCTTTCACCTATTTCTGCACTGGTCTCCACTGAAACTGTCCATGCACTGAAGTTAAATGATGCATTCTTTAGTTGATTTATGAGTTTATAATTAGTGAATTAATTAATAATTAATTCACACCACTCTCACTAATTGTATCAATTAGTTAAATTCAATACAAATAGCTCAACTATGTTTAGATTAGTTAAACTGAATACAACTCCACTAACTTCCTCAATCAACTCCACCAAACTCTGTCACATGAGTTCTAACTGAAGTCACCATGCAATAGCTCCACATAGCTCTCAGGAATAGCGTAATTCCTTCTGTTAGCTGCATGTTCCACTTCTGTGCGCTTAACTGAAGTGCTCCAAGAGAATAAGATAATGTTTAGAGTCCAAATATTATTAAGAGCTAATAATATTCGACATATCTATTTTTAGACTGGCAATCTAAAAATAGATTATGCCCAATATGTCTAAAAATATAAGTCCATCTATTTTTTCCAACTTAACCAACCATCCACAAATAGAATCCTGCAACTCATAGAACATGATCCATATGTCTAAAAATAGACTTTGCGCCAAAAATACCCTGCGAGCCCACTTAGTGAAGGTGACTCTTTTCACTAAGCTCATCATCTTGTTGCAATCTCAACAAAACTTAGCTCATTGTGCGGAGCTATTTATTTTATTTCATTATTGTAAAATAAGTATTTCATTACCTTTATTATTAGAAAATAAGTATGTCATTACCTTTATTATTGGAAAACGAATGCATCATTACCAAGAAAACAACTAGTAAATTTCATGTGAGAAACTTAGCCTATTGTTTGAAATTTGGCTAATTGTGTGGAGCTTATAGCCTATCATTGCAGAAACTAAGTTCATTGTGTGGAGCTATTTATTTTATTTTTTTATTGGAAAAAAAATACAGCATTACCTTTATTATTGGAAAACGAATACATCATTATTAAGAAAAAAACTAATAACTTTTGTGCAAAAAACTTAGCCTATTGTGCAGAAGTGAGAAACTTAGCTTATTTTGCGGAACTTGGCTCATTGTGTGGAGATTATAGCCTATTGTGCGGAACTTAGCTCATTGCGCAGAGCTTATAGCCCATTGTGTGAAACTTATCTCATTGTACGAAGCTTATAGCCTATTGTGCAGAACTTGGCTCATTGTGCAGAGCTTATAGTCTATTGTGCATAAATTATCTCATTGTGCGAAGCTATTTATTTTATTTTATTATTGGAAAATGAATACATCATTACTGAGAAAACACTATATACAAAAAATTAATTAAATAACGGTATAGAAAAAGACAATGTTGCATCGCAACTGTTAACCTTGTTTCCTTATACTCCATAGAAATATAATTGGCATTAATATTGAGATATTTATTAAATTCAACATTAATGTTTAACTAGCAAATGTGGGAGTCCCATAGTAAGAATGCTTAGGATGAGACTCGAGATTTCCTTTTAAGAACATAATTAATTCAATAGAATCATCAAAGGAAAATTAACTCTATAACCCCTTCATATACTCATTTAATGTTAAAAGACCATGCATTACAAAAGGCATGCCATATTAAGAGTTGCGAAATTTATCGAATGATATCCCTATTTTTAATGGTGATAATGGGGAGACAAAGATAGAGTATAAGAACTCCACCCATGGAGAGTAATTTGTACATACTAGCCATTTGACACATAAAATCACAGAATGATTTATAAAAATAAAAATTGAAGATCTTGTTATTTTTCAGCTATTGTCAAATAATTTTGTTTTTTTATTAATCCATTATATATATAATAACTTTGTTCTTAGATTTTTGTATTTACTCATAATACGTTGATGATTTAATAGCCTTGGTAAAGGGAAATATTATTTATAGATTTTTCATTAATTAAAATTAATTTTCAAAAATATTAAAACTAATTATAGGGTTGGTCGAGTTAATGGGTTGAAATGATTGATTTGCAGTCGTAACTGCTATTACTGCAGAAAATTACTTGCCACTGTAATTTGTCATTATTTTCACTATAGTTAATATTATCACTATAATCATTGGCATGTTAGATAGCATGTCATGGCCATTTTCATGTCCAACTCCAAATCCAAATTGTTGAGATTCAACAAGATGATGAGCTTAGTGAAAAGAGTCACCTTCACTAAGTGGGCCTGCAGGCTATTTTTGGTGCAAGTCTATTTTTAGACTATGTCTATTTTAGACATGATGATCATATTTCAGAAGTTGCAGGATGCTATTTTTGGATGGTTGATCAAGTTGGAAAAATATATGAAATTCTATTTTTAGAATATTGGGCGAAGTCTATTTATAGATTGCTGATCTAAAAATATATGCATGTCGATTATTATTAGCTCTTAATAATAATCAGACTCTAAACAACAACTTGTTCTCTTGGAGCACTTTAGTTCAGTGCACAGATGTGGCACATCAGTGGACTGAGGGAATTACACAATTCCCAAGGGTTTACTAGAGCTAATGCATGGAGGACTCAGTTATAACTCAAGTGGCAGATTTATGACACAGTTGGAAGAAGTAGTTATGGAGTTGTATTCAATTTAACTCAGTTAGACTCAGTTGAGCTAGTTGTATCTAGTCTAACTGATTGATACACTAGTGAGAGTGGAGTGAATTAATTAGTTAATTAATTCACAAATAATAACTCATTAATCAACTGAACAATACAGCAGTTAAATACAGTGCATGGCAGTTTCAGTGAAGACCCAGTGGAGAGGTAGGTGAAAGGGCAAGCTGGACTATCTTTTGTGACTATAGTGATGCATTGATTGCATCACACACACATTGGAGTTGCCAATTATGATTGTGTAGTCAAGGAAAGGGTAATTCGAATTCATTCAGAGCTATTCTTCAGCAGGGATTGCACAATGGAGGTAAGCTAGCAAGAGGCAAAGATCGGTGCATGGATTTGCAAGATTGGTCCTGATTAGTGTATGACGATTGTACTGTATTGAGAGCTTGTAATATTCTTTGTATGAGATTTTCATATGATCTCCATGTTACATAATATATATTTGGGGTTTTCAGCTTCAGGCTTTCTCGGTTAAAAAAAACTGTGTTATGTGCGATTGATTATTTTTTATTATACTTCACATGTGTGTGCAATTAAATTTTCCGCAAAAGATTAACAAGTGGAATAGATTCAGTATCTTGCATAAATTTAAATAGTGTGAGATCAGGTGGATCTAGGACATATGCATGCTTAGTGCATATAATTTCTACATGGTATCAAAGCATTTTTTATTGAAGATTTCAATTGTGAAGTGAGTTTGTGCTGGTGGACAATTCGAATTTGCTACAGAAGATTCTTGGTGCAGAAATCGAGTATAAATTGAAATGACTTTTAACGGGTTGAGATTGGAGTATGCCCTTGATGGGAGCTCAAATTACATAGCCTGTATGGATAATATGGAGGCAGTGCTGGAGGATAATGGACTGAAGGATTTCATCGATAGCGATGTTCCTAATCCGGGATCTAGCGATGCTACATTACTTGATGCATGGCAAAAGAAGACAGCAAAGACGAGAAGGATTCTGTTGGAAGGTGTGAAGGACCATATTGTGTCCAGCCTTCACGGGAAAGCCACTCCATTCTTAATATGGAAGGCTTTGACAGATTTTTTCCAAAGCAAAAGTGACCAGAGGAAGTTGGCGCTTAAAGACAAGCTCAGAAAAATAAAAATGGAGAAAGGCGGCAGTATTCCAAAATACCTCACGAAGTTTTTCCACTGCAAGGATGAACTGGGAAGTGTGGGGGTTACTGTTGATGAATAAGACTTGGTGAGCTTGGCTCTCCTTGGGCTTCTGAAGAGTTGGCATAGCTACGAAGACTCTGTCAATGGATGGGAGAAACTGTTGGGATGGGAGCGACTTTGGTCGGATCTTGTGCAGGAGGAGATAAGGCAGGGTACCAGGGATGGATCTTCATCAAAGAATGAAGATGAAGAGTATTGCGCTTTAGTTTCCAAAGCAAGGAAAGGGAAGGGGAAGAAATATTCTTCAAAATCTGGTGCTAGAGGCAAGAAGCAAGATTTTTCCAAAGTGAATTGTTTTCACTGTCACGGGCATGGACATTTCGCCACTAACTGTCCACAGAAGAAGAAGAACAAGCAGGCGGTTGGATCTGCAGCTGGAGATGCCTTAGCCTCGCAATTTGAGCTTGATTTCTCCTTGATCGCTTGCTTGGTTTCAAGCTGCATGGGATCGGTGTGGTATCTTGATAGTGGTGAGTCTTTCCATATGACGGGAGACAAATATTTGTTTAGTGACTTGGAGGAGAAGGACCTCCAGATGCATATAGAGATGGGCGATGATGATCGATACAGTGCGCTTGGAATTGGGACCATTACCTTTGAGAGGGAGTCTGGTAATCCATTCTTGTTGAAGAATTTTATGCATGTTCCAGGTCTGAAGAAGAACTTGGTATCAGTCACAATGCTGGAAGACAAGTGTTATGATGTTGTTTTCATTGAGGGAAAAGCCTTCCTTCGACATAAAACAACAGGTCAAACCAAGAAGATAGGGGTTCGAATTAAGAATCTCTACAAGCTGGAGGTAGATGGTTGCGATGCAATGGTGGGAAAAGTAGAAGAAGTGGTGAGCCGGGCTGAGGGCGCATTATGGCACAGGAGATTGGGCCATCTTCACCATGGCGCTTTGAATATTTTGCAGCAGATTTCTACTAGACTTCCCAAGGGTACTCTTGCACATTCAGATCAACGCAAGGGATATACTATGGGTAAGTTAGTGAAGACCACCTTTCATGAGAAGGAGAACCGTGCTTCGGTGATCCTGGAGATAATTCACACAGACGTGTGTGGACCTTTCTCGTTTTCTTTAACAACAAAACACAAGTATTATGTTATATTTTTTTATGACTATTCTCGTAGATGATGGATCTTCTTCATGTAGAAGAAGAGTGAAATGTTCTCAAAGTTCTGTGAGTTCAAGGCATTGGTGGAGAAGGAGTCAGGGAAGCAAGTGAAAGATCTACGGAGAGATAATGGTGGTGAATACATCTCTGGTGAATTAAAATACTTATGTAGCAAAGAAGTAATTCTAAGATAACTCATAGCGCCTCATAACCCACAGCAGAATGGGGTCGCGGAGAGAAAGAACAGAATGATTGTGGGTGTTGCACGAGCGATGCTGCATGACCAGGGCCTACCGATGCACTTGTGGGTGGAAGCATGCAACACTGTGGTTTATGTGCAAAACCATTGTCCTCATAGAGTACTTAGCATGAGTACACCTGAAGAAGCTTTTACTGGTAAGAAGCCTGATATTTCTCATTTGAAGATTTTTGGCTCACCAGTTTACATTCATGTGACAAAGGATGCCAGGAAAAAGCTGGAGCTGACTGTAGAAGTTGGGATATTTGTGGGGTACATAGAAACACCCCATAAATATCGTGTGTATTTTCCAGACAGTCGGATTACTGTTGTGCAATACGATATAAAATTCAATGAGGTGAAAGCCATGAAGTTGTCGCTTGAGAGGGAGCTACACTTGCATGCGGAGGAGGAAATTTTTGTTCCCAAAGATGAGCCTCTGGATGTGGATCAACCACAGGAGGAGATTCATGGAGTGGAGGAGTCCACTCATGTAGAACCAAACATCATACAAGGTAGAAAGCGTACCATAGAAGATGAGAGACTGAAGCTTGATGCGACACAAAATGTAGGAGTCCCTACATCACAGCGTAGATAGAGAGAATCACCTGACCGATTTACTAGATACATGGCTCTTATGAGCAAGTGTATTGTGATAGAGCTATATTCTTTTGAAGAAGCGGTGCAGGAGCCCACATGGGTAGATGCCATGCTAGAGGAGTATGACTCCATTGTCAGAAACACTGCTTAGGAGATTGTTCCAAGGCCGGTGGGAAAATCAATTATAGGATCAATATGGATCTACAACGTAAATCAAGCTACTGATGGGAGTGTCGAGAAGTATAAGGCAATATTTGTTGCCTGGGGCTTCTCACATATTGAGGGGATTGACTATGAAGAAACCCTTGCACCTATCACACGGTATTCTTCTATACGGACCATCCTTGCTCTCTCAGTGCAAATGGGTTGGCACATTCATCAGATGGATGTGAAGACTGCGTTCCTTAATGGGATCATTGAGGAAGAGGTGTACATCCGACAACCTGAAGGATTTGAGATCTTCAGCAGCGAGTCACATGTGTGCAGGCTCAAAAGAGCGTTGTATGGGCTGAAACAAGCACCCCATGCTTGGTACACTTGGATCGATAGCTATTTCACTGGACTTGGCTTCACCAAGAGTGAGGCGGATGCAAACCTGTACCAGATTATGGTGGAGGGTAAGCTTTTAATCATTATACTTTATGTTGATGATTTAATACTAACAGGTGATGAGAAGTTGATACACTCATGCAAGGCAGATCTTGCAAAGGAGTTTAAGATGAAAGATTTGGGCCTCCTTCATTATTTCCTTGGATTGGAAATATGGCAGTGGGAAGGTGAAATGTTTGTGTCTCAAGGCAAGTATGCCTGGGAGATACTGGAGAAGTTTCACATGCAAGGCTACAAGCCTATCGACACTCCTCTTCCAGGAAATTGGAAGAAATAGGATGCTACATCGGCATAGGTAGTGGATGCCACTATTTATCGACAGTTGGTGGGTTCTCTCATGTATTTAGTCAATACAGGACCAGACATATGCTATGCAGTGAACCAGCTTTCACAAGCGATGGTTAAGCCTACCAAACTCTTTTGGAAGGTAGGCAAGCATGTTTTGAGATATCTGAGGGGCACATCTGAGTATGGTTTATGGTACAGACAGACGGATGAGGTAAATTTTCATGGCTTCACGGACGCAGATTGGGCAGGAATCGCAACAGACAGAAGGAGCACATCAGGACGGATTTTTAGTTTCGGATCTACGGCAGTTTCTTGGTACAGTAGGAAACAAAGATCTGTGGCACTCAGTTTAGCGGAAGCAGAATACATGGCTGCAAGTCAAGCTGCATGTGAGGCTATCTGGATGAGGAAGATCCTGGTTGGTTTGTTCGGTTCACATTTAGATCCCACAGTGATACATTGTGATAATCATAGTTGCATTAAACTCTTGGTTAATCCTTTGTTTCATGATAGATCTAAACATATTGATATCTGGTATCATCATATCAGATATTGTGTGCAGCAAAAGATCATGTTGCTTCAGTACATTCCTACGGAGGATCAGGATGTAGATATTCTGATGAAGGCACTCACTAGGAGCAAATTCGAATACCATAGAGGCAGGATCGGGGTGAAGGATAATCCCTATCTTGTTGAGAGGGATTGTTGAGATTCAACAAGATGATGAGCTTAGTGAAAAGAGTTGCCTTCACTAAGTGGGCCTGCAAGCTATTTTTGGCGCAAGTCTATTTTTAGACATGATGATCATATTTCAGAAGTTGCAGGATTCTATTTGTGGATGGTTGATCAAGTTGGAAAAATACATGAAATTATGTTTTTATAATATTGGGTGAAGTCTATTTGTAGATCATTGATCTAAAAATAGATGCATGTTGATTATTATTAGCTCTTAATAATAATCAGACTCTAAACATCAACTTATTCTCTTGGAGCACTTCAGTTCAGTG
Source organism: Pinus albicaulis (assembly GCA_034641835.2). NCBI lineage: Eukaryota > Viridiplantae > Streptophyta > Pinopsida > Pinales > Pinaceae > Pinus > Pinus albicaulis. Next base: position 756,795,419 of record CM076581.1, on the reverse strand, counting down.
CACAGATGTGGCACATCAGTGGATTGAGGGAATTACGCAATTCCCAAGGGTTTACTGGAGCTAATGCATGGAGAACTCAAGTGGCAGAGTTATGACACGGTTGGAAGAAGTAGTTATGGAGTTGTATTCAGTTTAACTCAGTTAGACTCAGTTGAGCTGGTTGTATCTAGTCTAATTGATTGATACACTAGTGAGAGTGGAGTGAATTAATTAGTTAATTAATTCAAAAATAATAACTCATTAATCAACTGAGCAATACAGCAGTTAAACATAGTGCATGGCAGTTTCAGTGGAGACCCAATGGAGAGGTAGGTGAAAGGGCAAGATGGACTATCTGTTGTGACTATAGTGATGCATTGATTGCATCACACACACATTGGAGTTTCCAATGAGGATTGCGCAGTCAAGGCAAGGGTAATTCGAATTCATTCAGAGCTATTCTTCAGCATGGATTGCACAGTGGAGGTAGGCTAGTAGGAGGCAAATATCGGTGCATGTATTTGCAAGATTGGTCCTGATTAGTGGATGACGATTGTACTGTACTGAGAGCTTGTCATAAGATTTGTATGATATTTTCATAAGATCTCCATGTTACATAATATATAGTTGGGGCTTTCAACTTCAGGCTTTCCTGGTTAAAAAAAATTGTGTTATGTGCAATTGATTATTTTTGTTTATGCTTCACATGTGTGTGCAATTAATTTTTCCGCAAAAGATTAACAAGTGGAATAGATTCAGTATCTTGAATATAGGACATATGCATGCTTAGTGCATATAATTTCTACAAAAATCTCTGTTCTCACAGTTATAATTTCTCTCCTCTTTGTTGGTGCTCCAAGATGCAAGTTTGGTGTAGCTAAATTGTTTCATATTGGTGCTAGACTCTTTGGTCAGTGCATGTCAAGTCTGGTGTAACTAAATTGTTTCATGCTTTATGTTGTCTACAAGGTTCAACCTATGGCCAACCTTAATGTCACATTTTCATCACGTTTATGCCCATCCATAGCCACATTCTAAAACTCCATATGGGCCTCGCCAGAGTGTAAAAATTTCATCTATTCCGGCAATTGGAAATTATTATTCTAACTGTAAATTTAATTATGCAGTTTATTTTCTACGACATACAATGAATAAAATCACAACTGTGATTTTCACCATAAAAATACTGCAGAAAATAAAATACTGGAAACTGAGAAATTCTAGCACACACACAAGAATTTTAACACAGTTATTTTTGGACAAATGTCCCTAGAAAAACCCAATGCATGAAAACTGGTGCAGCAGATGAGGGTTTTATTATTATTCTTTAGCAAAAATTCTAAGTATAATAATTTAAATGCCCACATGGAAATCTAATCTGAGGAAAATACTGGCAAAATTATTGTGATAATTTTTTCCACCGAAATTACCTCCCTAACATCTGTGTTGACCCTCCTGTATCATCCTTTGTGCGGATCTTACACTGGCCCTATGAGAATTTCGACTCCTTCCTTCGCCTCTTTTAGGGACTGGAAACCTTCCTCCCAGAATGCTACTACCCTTCTCTTCCATCTGCTACTAACCATCTGGTTATGTCTTCTTTGTTGAGCTTCTACTACTGAGAAAATCAAACTGTCTGGGAAATTCTGTATCAGCACTGGTGTGATCTCCATCTACCCATCTATTTATTCTTATAATATTTTCTTGGAGCACCAATGACCAATATTAAAACATAATCGATGGCACATATTAATTCCATGTCAATCTGTGTGAGTTTCTAGATGATTCTCACCTTATCTCAATAAATACTGATTAATTAACCATATTCCCTAAGTTTATACTTAGGAAATATTTAAAAATTGGTTAATAATCTAATTGAGACACTTCTAGGTGGAATTTACATAAACGATTTCTGGATTTTGAAGATATCATGTATTCTAGCCTCTCCACATTTTTTTGTGGCTAGAACACATTCGATGCTACAAAATATAACACTCCCTCTTAGCAAGGAAAGTGTTCTAGTGCTACACCTACTACCACAACACCCTGTCTCTACATCATCTCATGTCACGTTGTTAATTTTTGGTTACTGCTGCCCACCAACCACTATGCAACTCTGATATGAGTTGCATTTGTGTTGTTGTGGACCCTACTAAACTGTTGTTAACACTACAACTTCCTCTCATCAGTTGTTGCTGCAACTAAGAATCATACAAAGTAATTTGTCCCTACTAATGAAATGAGTTCTCCACCATACCAATCTATTCTCTGAAATAGATGAACTTAGCTCTCCCTAGAGCTTTCGTGAGTATATATGCAACCTACTCTTTTGTGGGAACATATTGTATATGGATTGCTCCATGTTGTAAAAAATCTCTAACGAAATGACATCGAATATCTATGTGCTTCGACCTGTCATGAAACACTGGATTCTCAGAGAGATTTATGCAACTTTGATTATCATAGTAGACACTGGTCGCTTCTATCATCTTCCTAAACAAGCTTACTAGCATCTTTCAAAGCCATATAAATTCGCACGTAGTTGTGTTGGCTTCCATATACTTTGCTTCTGTAGCACTCAATGTTATTGACTTATGTTTCCTGCTACACTAAGAAACCATCCTTGATCCAACACTGAAGCAGTACCTAGATGTACTTTTCCTATCCACTGAACTTCCTGCCCAATCTGCATCTATGAACCAATAAATTTTGATGTCATCCCCTCGAGTATATCTCAACCCATACTCAATTTTTCGACAAAAATATTTATAATATGCCTCTCTATTGCCCAATATACCCACTTCGATTCTACCATGAATTGACTTAGGGTATCGACTATGAAGCAAATATTTGGCCTAGTGTTGGCTAGATACATGAGAGACCCAATAAGTTCTCTATACAAGGTAGGGTCAACATCCTTGTCATCTAATGCATTTTCCTTCTTCCAGCTGGTGATCATGGCCATATACATGGGTCTACAATCCTACATGTTGAACCTCTTCAGAATATATGTAGCATATCTTCATTTCCTAAGGTAGATATCCCCATCTTTCTGCCACACTTCCAATCCTAGTAAATAGTTCATCAACCCCAAATATTTCATGTCAAGCTATGTTTCCAGGCCCCTCTTGAATTCCTCTATGAGCCCTAATGATCCTCTCAAAAAGAGATCATCCACATACAAAACTAGGATCATGAGTGGCTCACCCTCTACCATCAAATAGTAAAGGTTGGGATCTGTGTCACTCTTGACGAATCCCATCTGCTGCAAATAGTTGTAAATCTGACCATATCATGCATTGGGAGCATGCTTGAGACCATATAAATCTTTATTTAGTCTGTACACATGAATGCACCTCTCATGAGTCTCAAAACACTCTAGTTGTTCTATGTACACTTCTTCCTTTATCACCTCATTCAATAATGTTTTCTTGACATCCATCTAGTGAATTTTCCATCCCATCTGAGCTGCTATGGATATAACTGACTAGATAGAGGTGTATCTAGAAACTGGGGCGAAGGTCTCCTCATAATCTATCCCTTCTTTTTATGCATACCCCTTTTCCACGAACCTAGCCTTGTACTTCTCTACACTACCATCTGCAACGTACATGATCTTGTAGATCTGTCTAGAACCTACAACCGACATGTCTTCATTTCTTGGTACCACCTCCCAAATGTCATTTTTCATGATAGAATTGTACTCTTATACCATGGCATCTACTCACACCTGATGTTGTGTGATTTCCTGAAAGCTAGAATGTTATACAACCTTAACCACCAACGCAAAGTACATGTTAGGTTATTTTTGTTGTCTTTTGTTCTCCTAGGAGTTCCAACAAACTCATATGCATCTCTGAATGTGTGGAAAAATTCTCTGCTGGATCGACCACTAGTGGTGGGAGGTTCAATCGACTCCTCCTCATCCTGTCCATGCTGCTCCGTCTACTGATACCTCCCTATATCTCCTACCCATGAAGAAATATTGGTACTAGTCATTGTACTCGATTCATGTGACTATACTCATGTTGGTCCCACTAGTTTCCCCTGTTGTTGGACCAAAGGAGCTTATGTTGTTTGATTCTGATCACCTACAGACATCTCATGAGATTTCGTAAAATATCGGTCCTCCATGAACTTCATGTATCGTCTCACTACAATATTCCTACTGCTCGGAATGTAGATCATGTATTCCTTTGAGGTCTAGCTATACTGGATGAGAAACCACTTCTCTGTAGTCTGATCCAATTTGGTACATTTTTCATCTGGCACATGGCAGTAAGCAAAACTACCAAAAATCCTCAAGCAACTAACTTCTAGCTTTCTCCCTGTGAAGAATCCTTCTGGAATTTTCTTCCCAAGTGCTCTATGAGGAGTCTTGTTCTAAATATACACCTCCATGTTACATGCCTCTTCCCATAAAAATATGTGAAAATCCTAGTCATACAACATATATTTTGCAGCCCCAACTATGGTTCTATTTTTTCGCTCCACTATCCCATTCTGTTGAGGATTATATTGAGTTTTCCCTTCTCTTTTTATGCCTTCCTTCACACAAAAATCTGTGAAGTTTTTATCAATATATTCTCTACCATTATCTGAGGGACACACCTTGATATTCTTCCTTGTTTCATTTTCCATGAGAGCTTTAAACTCTCTGAAACAATTAAAGACCTCATCTTTGGTCTTCAAGAAGTGGATCTAGTTTTTCCTAGAATGATCATCAATAAAGGTGATGAATTATTTGGCACCACTAAGAGCTCTAGTGGACATGGGGCCATAAATATATGAATGTATAAGTCTTAACAAGTCATCTTCTCTGCTATCACTCCTTGGAAATGTTCCCTTAGCATACTTCCCAAGTACGCATCCTCTGCACACATCATCATGTTCTGTACCAATTTTTGGAACCCTTTTTATAGTTTATCTGAGAATCTTGAGTGCTCCATGGCTCCCATTCTCCTATGCCATAACTCATTCATCTCCTTCCCACTGCTACTATCACTACCTATTAGTGCCATTGGAGAGTCAAGCTGCAGCCTATACAGTATGTTTCTTCGAACTCCAATTTGTCTTACCTTCTTCCATCTTGAGTGTTTTCCATACACTTTCTTCCCTACGAAGTGGACATTATACCCCTTATCTTGCAACTAGGATACTGAAATCAGGTTCATACCAAATCTCGGCACATGGAATACTTTTGTAGCATTGGTGTTGGCTCCTGAATCCCTCTGAAAATCTATGGTACCTCTCCTTACTAGAGTACATTTCATTTTGTTTCCCATAGTAATCTGGAAGTCCATCTACTCCTCCTTATAGCTAGAGAAATATTCTCTAATCCATGTCATATGAGTTGATACTCCATTGTCTATATACCAGGCACCCTGTGAAGTTGATCCTAAAAAAAAAGAAAATTTGTCCTCCAACCTGGAAGACAAATATGAAGCTTCCTAAATGTTAGTTATGTCCATGGTCATGTTGAATAATTTATTGTGAGCTATTCTTCTTTCCTCCCGACGTTGATTCTGCTAAAAAAAATGTCTACGTCTAACCAAGGAGTCTACTTGTAGAAATTATATAACTTATGTGTTATATGTACAAGATTCTCTTGATCTCACACTATTTTAACTTCATGCAAAATACAGAATCTATTCCACCATTGATCATTTGCAGAAATTAAATCAAGATTGCAATGCACACATGAAACAATAAAAATTCACACACATTAACACAGTTGTTTAACGGGAAAGCCTGAAGCTAAAAACCTCAACTATCTATATATAATATATGTCATAGAGATCATGTAACAATCCTCATACAAAGTTGATCATATCAAGCTCTCAGTACAATACAATCGCTACACACTAATCAGGCTCGATCTTGCAAATCCATGCACCGATCTTTGCCACCTGCTAGCCTGCCTCTACTATGCAATCCCTACTAAAGAATGGCTCTGAATGAGTTCGAATTACTCCAGCCTTGCTCACGCAATCCTCATTGGCATCTCCACTGAGTGTTGGATGCAATCAATGCATCACTATAGTCACAACTGATAGTCACACTTGCTCTTTCACCTATCTCTCCACTCGTCTCCACTGAAACTGCCATGCACTGTAGTTAACTGATGTATTCTTCAGTTGATTAATGAGTTATTATTTAGTGAATTAATTAACTAATTAATTCACTCCACTCTCACTAGTGTATCAATCAGTTAGACTAGATACAACTAGCTCAACTGAGTCTAACCGAGTTAAACTAAATACAACTCCACCAACTACTTCTCCAACTCCACCAAACTCTGTCACATGAGTTCTAACTGAAGTCCTCCATGCAATAGCTCCAGTAAACCCTCAGGAATAGCGTAATTCCTTCTGTCAGCTGATGTGCCACATCTGTGCACTTAACTGAAGTGCTCCAAGAGAATAAGATAATGTTTAGATTCCAAATATTATTAAGAGCTAATAATATTCGACATATCTATTTTTAGACTGGCAATCTAAAAATAGATTCCGCCCAATATGTCTAAAAATAGAAGTCCATCTATTTTTCCAACTTGACCAACCATCCAAAAATAGCATCTTGCAACTCATAGAATATGATCGACATGTCTAAAAATAGACATAGTCTAAAAATAGACTTTGCACCAAAAATAGCCTACGGGCCCACTTAGTGAAGGTGACTCTTTTCACTAAGCTCATCATCTTGTTGAATCTCAACGCTCCCTCTCAACAATATAGGTATTATCTGCCACCCCGATCCTGTCTCTATGGTATTCGAATTTGCTCCTGATCCTGATCCTCCGTAGGAATGTAAGAAAGCAACATGATTTTCCGCTGCACACAATCTCTGATATGATGGTACTGGATGTCAATATGTTTAGATCTATCATGAAATACTGGATTAACTGAGAGTTTAATGCAACTCTGATTATCACAATATATCACAGAAGGATCTAAATGAGAACCGAACAAACCGACCAGGATCTTCCTCATCCATATAGCCTCGCATGCAACCAAACTTGCTGCCATGTACTCAGCCTCCGCTAAACTGAGTGCCATGGATCTTTGTTTCCTACTGTACCAAGAAACTGCTATAGATCTGATATTGAAAATCCCTCCAAATGTGATTTTTCTGTCCGTTGGGCTTCCTGCCCAATTTGCATTCGTGAAGCCATGTAGCTTCACCTCATCCGACTGTCTGTACCGCAATCCATACTCAGATGTGCCCCTGAGATACCTCAGGACATGCTTGCCTTCCTTCCAAAAGAGCTTGGTAGGCTTAACCATCGCTTTTGAAAGTTGGTTCACAGCATAGCATATGTCCGGTCATGTATTGACTAAATACATGAGTGAACCAACCAACTGTCGATAAATAGTGGCATCCACTAGCTCTGCCGATGTAGCATCCTCCTTCCTCCAACCACCAGGAAGAGTAGTGTCGATAGGCTTGCAGCCTTGCATGTGAAACTTCTCCAGTATCTCTCGGGCATACTTGCCTTGAGACACAAATAGTTCACCTTTCAGCAGCCAAATTTCCAATCTCAGGAAATAATGAAGGAAGCCCAAGTCCTTCATCTCGAACTCCTTTGCAAGATCTGCCTTGCATGAGTCTATCAATAGTTCATCGCCTGTTAGTATTAAATCATCTACATAAAGCACAATGATCAAAAGCTTACCCTCCACCATAATCTGGTATAGGTTTGGATCCGCCTCACTCTTGGCGAAACCAAGTCCGGTGAAATAACTATCTATCCATGTGTACCAAGCACGAGGTGCTTGTTTCAGCGCATACAGCGCTCTTTTGAGCCTGCACACATGCGACTCGCTACTGAAGATTTCAAATCCTTCAGGCTGCTCAATGTACACCTCCTCCTCAATGATTCCGTTGAGGAACACAGTCTTCATATCCATCTGATGAAGGTGCCAACCCATCTGCACTAAGAGAGCAGGAATGGTCCGTATGGAATAATACCTTGTGACAGGTGCAAAGGTTTCTTCATATTCAATCCCCTCAATCTGTGAGAAGCCCCAGGAAACAAATCTTGCCTTATACCTCTCAACGCTCCCATCAACTGCTTGCTTCACTTTGTAGATCCATCTCGAACCTACCATTGATTTCCCTTCCGGCCTTGGGACAATCTCCCATGCACTATTTCTGACAATTGAATCATACTCTTCCACCATGGCATCTACCTATGCGGGATCCTCCACAGCTTTCTCGAAAGAGGATGGCTCCTTCACGATACACTTGCTCATCAGAGCCACGTATCTAGTAAATCGGTCAGCTGACTGTCTCTGTCTGCACTGTGATGTAGGAACTCCTACATTCTGCACTTCATCAAGATTCAATCGCTCAGCTTCTGTAGTGCGCTTCCGTCCTCTAATCTTTGGTGTTGCATGAGTGGTTTCTTCCACTCCATGAACCTCCTCTTGTGGCTTATCCACATCTTGAGGCTCATCTCTAGGAACAAGTAGCTCCTCCTCTGCATGCAAGTGTAGCTCCCTCTCAAGAAACAACTTCATGGCTTTCTCCTCATGAAATTTGATATCCCGTCGCACGACAGTCATCTGACTTTCTGAAAAATACACACGATAATTGTGGGGTGTTTCTGTGTACCCCACAAATATCCCAACCTCTGCGGTCGACTCCAGCTTCTTCCTAGCATCCTTCGTCACATGAATGTAAACAGGTGAGCCAAAAATCTTCAAATGAGAAATATCAGGCTTCTTACCAGTAAAAGCTTCCTCGGGTGTACTCATGCCAAGTACTCTATGAGGACAACGATTTTGCACATAAACCGTAGTGTTTCATGCCTCAGCCCACAAGTGTATGGGAAGGCCCTAATCATGCAACATCGCCCGTGCAGCACCCACGATCATTCTGTTATTTCTCTCCATGACCCCATTCTGCTGTGGGTTATGAGGCGCTATGAGTTCTCTTCGAATTCCTTCTTTGCTACAAAATTATTTGAATTCACCAAAGATTTATTCACCACCATTATCGCTCCAGAGAGCTTTCACTTTCTTCCCTGACTCTTTCTCAACCAGCGCCTTGAACTCACAGAAATTTGAGTATGTCTCGCTCTTCTTCTGCATGAAGAAGATCCAACACTTATGAGAAAAGTCATCAACAAATATCACATAATACATGTGCTTTGCTGTTGAAGAAACCCATAAAGGTCCACACACGTCTTTGTGAATTCTCTCAAGTATGGGCAAAACATCTTAGTGCGGGTGTTCATATGGTTTATTGTGGCTATGGAACTTGGCAAAGGAAATGGATAAGGCTTTGGAAAGGCAAAGCGACATTTATTGGCATTTATTTATTAAAAAAAATGGAAAAAAGGATAAAAGGAAGATGAAAGGTCACAAGTTGCATGTGAGGAGGAAAATGAAGAAAATAGAGGCCTCATTAATAAAAAACCTTCTAAGGATCAATTCATGGATTTTGGTCAATGCAGTTTTGGAGCTATCATTATTCTCTCTCCCTCTCTCATACTCTTGGATATTTAGAGTTTACTTGGAGTACTCTTAGAGATATTTTCATACTTGGATATTTGGAGCAAGAAGGCCAAGGAAGAACAGGAAAGCACAAGAGGACATTGGGATTAGCAACTATCTGTTTGTAGGTACCAAGTTGCATGTATGTTTTCCTCACAAGTTTTGGCATGCATGGCATATGTGTGTGGTTTCTTGGTTATGAACTGTCATTGGCATGGAGGATTTCCTAGACTGATAGTGGATTTGCCTAGCCTTGCCATTTCCTGGATAGTCATGGTGTTATGGGTTCATTTCATTGTTTTTTTTTTTTTTTTTTTTTGGTTTGCACGTTCATTTAGTTGTGGTTTGAGTTATTAGTTCCTAGAAGCCTTGGTTGGAAAAACGCTCTAGAAGCCCTATAATAGCTTGGGTTAAGTTCCTATTCCTGAAACCCTTGGTTGCAAAAACACTCTGGAAACCCTTGGTGGTTTGAGTTGCTAGTCCTGCAAGCCTTGGTTAGAAAAACGCTCTAGAAGCACGATGGTAGTTGTGTGTTGAATTACTAGTCCTGGAAGCCCTGGTTGGAACAAATGCTCTGGAGCCCTGGATAGCTTGGGTGGATACGAATCTCATGATGGTTTTGATATCTGACCGTGAAGCGGAATCACTAGTTGAGGGTTGAGGTGGTTTGGCCTCTGGAAGCCCTAGTTTGGTTTTATTGAAGATTTTTATGAGATCCCACATTCATGCTTGGAATATGGCATGGGGGTGACAGGTTGAAGAGATATTTGGCTCAACGATGTTTATCGTTGCGAGGAATGTGGAATTCCCAAACTTGGTTGCATTTTTCCTATGGAAATAAGATATCTTTCCTCTTGTATTGATGGGTAAATATGCTTGTTATTATGTGGCTCATATGGTTTGTCTATGCTTTTCATTTTTGTTGTTTATATGCTAGTTATGAATGTTTTTTATGATATTGATGATGTATGTCTCTCATCATGTTTTGACTTGTAAATGAATGAAAAATGTATCTATGCCCAAATAGATGATAATGCAGTTAATGTGATGAGGCAACAATGCTTCTTAGTGATTCTCAGATAAGTATGAGACCCCTATGCTTCGATATGTTATTTAAACTTGTAGATTACATATTTATGACATGTTTGAAGAAATTATTATCATGGCTAGTAGGGGTCCAATTAAGTCCTTGTTCAAGTATTTTATTTTGCATCATTATTTCGTTGTTATATTTCATTTATCAAAGTTTCATGGTGTTCTGGGCAGTGACCTGGGATCTTGGCCTGAAAATTTGGCACATAAATCGAGGTCACAGGCTTAGAACTACTAGGAAAAGTCCCTACTCACATGCATGCCATGTTGTGTTTGTGATTGGAGGGTACCAATCACACTCTTTCCATGTCAAGGGAGCAACTAGAAGGCTGATTCTTGAAAAGGTCAATCTGATGTAGGGGCTAGCCGTCTAGAAGGTTGTCCTAGCTCTGAGGTGTATTGCAGCAGGTGTATAAGGTCTATGTTGTTGTGTGGTGTCAGTTCCACTTCCATAAGGTGACCTTGGAGGTTGAATCAGATCATAATAACTCTTCTTTACATGTTTATCCAAGTTGGTTGGTTACTTGGGTAGATGTGGGAGGAGGGTGTTACATAGTGGTATCATAGCATGGTTCATCCCTTGGACTAGATGGGTGGTGTGTTGGTCATGCATTTATTTTGTTTCATGTGTTACTCATACTTTTGGTCTATTTTCGTATTGCATCCGGATGGTGTTGGTCATGGTTGCAGTGATGTTTCCATGGAACAGTTGATGTTGTTGTTGTGAAAGGTGTTGTCGTGAGTATATGACTGATTATTTGTTTTTTATACATGTCAAGTTCTTACATTTTGTTGAGTGTACATTAGTATGCTTGTTTTTGTCATGCATGAGGTTATCGTATGTGTGGTTAATGTTAAAATTATGCAACTACGGTAAAATTACACTATGGACAGCTTAGATGGTCGAGATTATGATTGCATTAGATTCCTCTTTTCGAGAGGACCAAAATCAATCTATAGATGGCCCAATTGGTTAAACGAAAGTTAAATTATGAATTATTTTATTTATTAAAGTGAAATGGAATGGGTCGGCCTAACCACATGTGGAGTTAGCCTTAACCCCAAGCGGACCCACACAAAGGCTATAAATAGAAGCAACCTCAAGCTCATTCATACACATCCGCTCATGATATTTCCTCTTGCACTTTTTTCTTTGGATCTCCTTTTATGTTTTGTCTTGCACATGTTCATTGGTAGAAGCTCGCACAGGGTTCAAGATCACAGATGAGAGACTCGCATATATCTGTGTCTTTTGAACCTAAGCCATGGGCACAATATTTGAGTTTTCGGGCCAGAGCCACAGGAAGGCTATGTTAAGGTAGCGACTAAGCTACTATAGTTGCGAGCTAAGGAAGTCAAGGTCACGGCCAGGGTTTTGGGATGATCAAGACCTCAGTCACATGCACAAAGCATCTAGGTTGCGGATAAGGAGGCTTCAGCCATGGGCTGAGCATGTCAAGGTTGCGGCTAAGGGATTTTATGAGCATATATGGGTTGGATCACATTAAGTTGCTTTCGCAGTTCCTTCATACATTTGTTTCTTAGTCACAGTCACTTCATATCAGTATTTGTCAACATCATGGATTCAGATCTAGGACTTAGTAGTTGAGGCCAATTGGTGATCCATTAGATCTATTCTCTTGTTGTTGTAGATCTACAGATATGTAGATCCACATATCTGTAGATCTACTTTATGTAATTCTGCTATAAGATGTATCTACAGTCTTCATGTTAGGTCCCTATAAAAATAGTGTATCCCCTTATTGTTGTTAGTGTAGCCCCCTTATTGTTATTGTTGTACCCCTGTAACCCCCATATTGTTATTATTGTGCCCTTACATTATTATTGTTAGGTTGGCTAGGATTATATTGTGACCCCATGGACTCCTATATATAGAAAGGAGGTTTTTTCATTTGTATCATCCAAGAATTGTTCATTTATGTAATGTAAAGGAGGTTTCCCCATCAAAGTGGCTTATTTCTAAGGTTCTCTTTTCTTCTATTTTTGGAGATGGTTTCATAACATTTGGTATAAGAGCTTTGGATTCTAGGGTGTAGCTGATCCAAACAGGTTATCGTAGAATTTTCGCTATAAATTTTTTCTACGAAGGTTCAAAAGCTAAAAAATTTACCACGAGAAGATGAAATCCTGAGGAACTTCGTGTAAAAATTTCAAATCTTGGTTCGCAATATTTTTGGAGATAGGATCTGTGGAAGTTAAGGTTTTTGGAGGCTCCTGAATTTCATCTAAAAGAGGTGACCATGGGAAAATCGTCATAACTCTCTCTCTGATGATCGGATTGGAATTTTTTAAAAGGTGACCGAAATCACATGGACTGTAGTTTCATGTGTATCAAATTCAGATCCGAAGGAGGAAACAGTGACACGTGGCACATCGTACAAGTTCGCTCTACTGAACCAGTCCATAATCAGGTCATTGTGGGATATTGGGCATAATTTTGCCTTGAAGAATCCAAATCAGGTCAGACCTATGGCATTCGAAATAAGATTCAGAGGGCTACGATAGGACCGAATTTTAGATATTGAATATCTAAAATCCCAGAGATAATTCAGTTTCAATATCGAGATCCTAAAAAGAAAGAAAAAGGTGCGTATTCATTTTTTAAAATTTACATAACGTTTGTTTGAAAAAGCAGCTGAAGTGATTCCAATAGCACGTTGAAGCATTTTTATCAGTATTTGGTTCTATAATGCCTCCAAAACGAATTCTACACCTACTAATCCCTCAGAAAATTATACTATGATGCATGAAGAGGAAGAATTTCAGGATGATATATCAAAATTACGGTACCAAGTGAAACAAATTTCGATCTTACAAAGAGAAATAAAAGATGACATAGATGGTCTAAAATAAAAAATGAAGGCTAATTTGGACGGTTTGAAGGATCAAATGAAAGTTAATATGGATGATAAATTAGTGGAAAATCACATCGAGCATCAACAACAAGTTCTCCAACTCTCAAAGGATAACCTGACTTTGGTGCAGAATCGAATGAAACAACAGGAAGATCAACATCGCAACGAAAGAAGTTCTGAAGAATTCACTGAAACAAGAACTCGATAACTACGAAATCGATCAATTTCAGAGTATCTCAGCAAGTGGAAGAACTTACCCATTGAATATTCCACATGGGAGGATGATAATTTTATACATAAGCATTCATAAATGATCAAGCATTGAGGGCAACACTTGTTTGAAGGAGAGGGGCATGTTAGGTCCCTATAATATTAGTGTATCCCCTTATTGTTGTTAGTGTAGCCCCCTTATTTTTATTATTGAACCCTTGTAACCCCTATATTGTTATTATTGTGCCCTTACATTATTATTGTTAGGTCGGCTAGGATTATATTGTGACCCCATGGAATCCTATATATATAAATGAGGTTTTGTCATTTGTATCATCCAATAATTGTTCATTTATGTAATGTAAACGAGGTTTCACCCTTGAAGTGGCTTATTTCTAAGACTTTGATCTCTCTTTTCTTCTATTTTTGGAGCTGGTTTCATAACACTTCACTCAGTATCAGCAGTATTCATCAGTATGCTTAAGTGAGTGTCAGTGCATCTATGTTCTCAGAATCAATTTCCTTCAGCAAAGATATGTGTAAGGTCACATTATGCATGTGCTAGTTGTTTTCTTGCATCATGAAAATATAGATCTATGGATCATTGTACTCTTGTTTGTTAAATCATTTGATGATGATCTAAGAAGAATAATTTTCAAGTGTTTTCCCCATAGTGGGTTTTTCCCTGGTCTCGGACCAATCTTGGTGTCTCTATGTGTTCATGCTTCTATTCCTTTGTTCCTTTACATTCCACTACTTATATTATGATTATTTAGTTTTTCTTTCTACATAGTTGCATATGTTAATGGTTAATAATGTAGATCTGAATAATGATATATTGATTTGGAGTGAATTTAACATGTTATTGATTAAATGAAACTATCAAAGTAAAGAATAATGTAGCTCTTTGAAAAATTAACATGGTTTCAGATATGGGCTGAAGGAAAGCCATGAAGATCACCCCCATGGAGACACTTTTATGGAAGCAAGAAGAGGATGGAGAGACATAAAATAATTCTAGGGCATGAAGAAAACCCTAGGTAGTTAGTGGATAAGGATGTGATACTGAGGGTTTGAGAGAAACCTTGGTTTATGATAAGAGTCTTGAGATGTGATCTATGTGAAGCACTTGGGACTGATTTGAAAAATGACCTGGTTGTTGATAAAGTTTTTGATTGAAGGCAACATTGTTTTATGTTCTATGGATGGACCTTGAGGGTTGACTCAAGAGGGAGAGGATCATCTCTCATTGTAGATAAGTATTCCTTAACTTATGACCTTACTCTTGTTTATACTTATGGATCTTATTATTGTTTATAGTCATTACTTCTTGCATTTATATTTGAGCACTTGGATATTTCTAAGCTCTGTGTTGAGATGTGATGAGTGTATCCTTCTTGAGGATATTTTGAAATTCAGGAAATGTGGCTAGATCTGGAAAAGGTAAAGAGGCACTTGATCACTACAAACTTCCTATGTGAAGGTGCACAGGTAATACCACTAGGTATGCATGGTATATTCTATTCCGGCTATATATTGATGGCTAGGTCGACCCTATGATATGTTGAGAATTTATCCTTCTCAAATGGCTCATGCATGCATATGAAAGTGATTGGGATTTATGGTTTCTATGATGAAATGGTGCACCTGGTATTGAATGTTTTGGTATTGATGACCTTCTTGATTCTACAAGGCCACTTATTGTTTATATTGGATATAATGGCATGCTTGATGTTTGGATAACATCTATTGTTTTTGAGATCTTTATTCTGACTCTACTAAATGGTACTTTTGACTCTTGATATGCATAAGATTTATTGGATCTCTTATATAATTTTTACTTATTGATATGGTATTGATAATTCTTGTAAGCATGATGAAATCTCATGGAAAGAGAGGTTGCACTTTGATGGTATTGACTAACCTAACTTGATACTATTGATCATGGTATTGGACCCCATGATGATAGAGGCATATCTATGAGATTGATTTTTCAGATCTCTGACTTCCTGTGGTTATGGCATATGGTGAAATTAAATGCTTTAACTGGATGTATTGTTCATAAGGTTGTATTCTCACATTAGCATGTTGCCCTGATATTTTTAATTCTAACCTTTGATGAAAGATTGATGACATGATGTTGATGATCATGATAGATATGTGTTTATGATCTAACAAATCTTTTTTTGTGTGACTCTAGTAAAGACAGGATGATAACATGAATGAAAACGGAATTTCTTGCTCTTCTATGATTTATGAGTGTCTGACATTGTTGATCTACATCAGAGATCTGAGCCTCTCTCATGCAAAGGAAGGCCCATATATGTGACTATGTCTGATAGACACAAAATTGAAGTTATGTACAATGAATTCATTATATACTCTGAATCAAGGGATCTCTAACATGCCCTGCCATTGTAAACTAGTTTTTAGAATTTCTAAAATTGAGCATGAAATCAGATGGTCACATGGAAGATGTGAGTTTTGCAGATGTGTTGCAGATATCAGTAAGATTTGTGTCAGCAAGAAAATTTTGTGTGTTTGAATTGAACTGGTGATTTCATGTGGCCGAGACATTCATATGGATATGTCATTATGTTTTAGGATTGTGCTACATGTTTTTAGCTAATTGATATTGTTAAACTGTGTTTGTAACTTTTGACATGATGCTTGGTGATTGAGATATGTCTAGGATTGTAGATATTACCACAATCACGCATTTGGATTTGACATGATTTGATCTGGCGGTAGTTGATTTTCCCATATGACAATGCGATGTGGACATAGTGACTTTCAGTGTCATATGTGAGTATTCTAAATTATGGTTTTGTATTGGCCTCCTTGTTCCTAGCACAATGGTTTTTGTGATCCAGTATCATGATGGAATATGCATGACTTAACCTTGATGTATTCTTTAGCATCTAGTAACAAAAATGTCTTGTAATGGCATAATTGACCTATTGACTTGAAAGTAAATGAAGACAAGGCTTGATATGAGCTCTACCTGTCACTAGTTGAAATAATTGATACTATGAAATCAATGTCTTTGATAATAGTTTTGGTTTGGCTTCTAAACTTTGATGAACTGACTTCATTGACACAAAATTGATTTATGTAAGTTTGGTTATGTTGGCATGGTAAGGCATTATGATTATAGAGAGTGTTGCATTATGGAAGCACCTCGATTTAGATTTTTCTATATTTGACAATTATCTGGTGAAGTTAGGATAATGAGTTCGAATGTATGGCCTTGATTTTGATTATGGCTTTGATTATACATACTGATAGTCTACCCTTGATAGGTGATGAGCCTCTGATGATCTAATTTTGAGGGAGATGGCTTACGAATCTCGTAATGATGTATCATGGAATGATGAATCCATTTCTAGAATTTGGGAAAGAAATTCCATGTTGAAAAACTGTTGAAATGGCTTTGTGTAATATAAATCCTTGGACACTCTGAT
The DNA here is from genome assembly GCA_034641835.2 of Pinus albicaulis. Lineage (NCBI taxonomy): Eukaryota > Viridiplantae > Streptophyta > Pinopsida > Pinales > Pinaceae > Pinus > Pinus albicaulis. Next base: position 756,778,298 of record CM076581.1, on the reverse strand, counting down.
TTAAAGTTCAAATTTTTTTGAATGTGACATGGAATCTGTCAGTTGATTCAAGCATTGATGTTTTTTTTTTAACATTCATTCATATATGATGTTTATAGAACATGATTAAATTCATGATTGAGCTGCTTCATTCAGAATTGTCGCCAAAAATATTTTGAAGTACCTCCATGAAAAGGTTGAGATATTTGTCCCATGATATGTAGCTGCATGAATGAATTGATGAAAGTTTTGGATTACTATTGATGAGAATAGTTGGATGCTTCCTTAATATGAGATCTTCCATGATATCTTGGATGAGATTTCCATAGCACAACCGAGGTTGGCTATAATGCTGCTAGCATAGCCAGATGAGAGGTAGGATGTAGAAGCTCCTTAGAGAGTTGTCTGAGCATGATCTGGATAATACACGGATACACCGTGATGTCATAAAATCGCATAAACATTTAGTTGGGATTGTGATTTATCCATTCATTGAGACAATGTAGTTGTTCAAGAATAGCTTAGGCTTCTGATTTACACCTTCGTGAGAGGGAGGATGATTATGGTATCCATGTTTGATTGACACCTCCGTGAGAGGGAGGATGGTTATGGTATCTTGTTGTGATTTATATGATTATGTATGTTCTAACATAACATTTTATTTGATGTCATGTATGAACAAGAATCAACTATTATTGACACAAGCATATACCATATATGAGTATGATGAGAGCGGCATTGATCGAGGACACTGAGCCAGCGCTTCCTTCCTGTCTGATCTCCCAGGACGAGGAATTGAGATAGAGGGCTCCTGGGGTTGAGGGAACTCTATACAATAGTGTGTATTCCCTATTTGTTACCCATAGGGTTAGTGATGCTTCTCCCCTGTCTTATAGGGTTGGAGAATTTTTCTCCCCTTATTGGTCTTTGTAGAATAAACCTCAGTCGGCATCATACTCACAAGCAGGGATTATCAAGAATACCGCTCCTCGTTTGTCCAACGAGTTGACAGTGTAATTTGGGTGTAAAACCCAAGTCGATTATGATGCATGTGTTCTACCACATGACTATTGAGGGTCATTTATGGGAAGATCAGTAGGCAACAGGATGGGTTGAGATAACCCTATGATGTTCTGGGTTTAGATTGAGCTCCCTGATGTGATACTAGGGTCACGATGGGCTCCCCTGCATAGATGTATATCCTATTGCTAGATATGGGTTTGTAGAGGTATAACTCCCCCATGAGATTATGGGTAGATATGTGCTCCCCAATGCGGTTACAGGTCGATATGTGCTCCTTGATGATATTCTCTTCGCTAATGATTGATGATGATATTTTGAGTAGTAGCCCGTTGTTAGAGAATCCAGGATGATAACCTGATGGATGAAGGGTGGTAGCATAAGCTCCCCTCGGGTGACAAATTATTCTTATAAATATGAGAATTTTTAGCATACGATCAGGTAAAATTAATGGATAAGCATGAGAAGTACATTGATGATTTGTAATGAGAAAGGATCACAACATGACGACTACCTGATAGAGATTATCAGTGATAATACGTGATGATGCATGAAGATAATAGAATGGCATATTGATCGATGAAAAAATATTGGCAGGTGGAATTCTCCCTGGTTGAAAGGGAGTGTTAAAATTATGCAAATATAGTCATATTCCACTATCGACAACTCAGATGGTCGAGATTATGATTATACTAGATTCCTCTTTTCGAGAGGACCAAAATCGACGTACAGATCACCCAATCGGTTAAGTAAATTTTAATTATGAATTTTCTTATTTATTAAAGTGAAATGGAATGGGTCGGCCTAATCACATGTGGACTTAGGCTTAATCCCAAGCGGACCCACTCGAAGGTTAGAAATAGAAGCAACCTTGAACTCATTCATACACATTCGCTCATGAGATTTTCCTCTTGCACTTTTCACTTTGGATCATATTTTCTGTTTTGGCTCACATAGGTTCGTCGGGAGAATCTCACGCAGGTTTCAGGATCACAGACGAGAGGCTCGCATAGATTTGTGTCTTCTGAGCCTAAGTCGCGGGCATATTACTACATTTTTTAGGCCAGAGTCATGGGTAGGTTGTGTTAAGGTAGCGGCTAAGCTGCTATAGCCACGAGATAAGGGATTCAAGGTCGTTGCTAGGGTTCTGAGTTGATCAAGACCTCAACCGCAGGCATAGAGCCTCTAGGTCACGACTAAAAAGGCTTAATTCACGGGCTAAGCATGTCAAGGCCGCGGCTAAGTGATTTTATGATAATATCTGGGTTGGATCACATTTAGTTTCTTGCATAGTGCCTTCATCTGTCACTTAGTCATAATCGCTTCAGATCAGTCTTTTTCAGCATCATGGATTCAGACCTAGGACCTGGTAGTTGAGGTCACTTGATGATCCATCAATGATCCAGGTGGATATCGGTGGCCTCCCACCTATTCCATTTGGACCCGCAGCATCAATTCTTTCAGTTTTCCAGCTTCAGCACAACTTACTATTTATAGCAGGTTTTCGGGTCCTGCACACCCGGAGCCGTTTTGGGGCATTAATAATCCAAGTGGATATTGGTGGCCACCCATCAAGTCCATTTGAACCCCCACCATCAGTTATTTTAGTTTGTAAGTTTTGGCACAACTTACTATTTTTAGCATTTTTTCGGGTCTTAAACTTCCGGAGCCATTTTGAGGCCCTAAACGACGTTTTTTGGGAAAACAGAGGGCAACATGGGTCCATGGACCGATGTTGCCCGTTCCAAAATTGTACTCCTCGGATAGATCTTTCTAACGAGCTATTGAGCGCGTCAAATGGAGATCGGATGCCAAAGTTACGCCCCCGGGAAGTTGAACCACCAATTTACCTAAACGGGACCCACAGTTTTGGCGCTTCATCTCCTACGGTTAGGGTTTTGGACGTTTCGGATTCTACATTGTTTCTCAACAATAAATAGGCCCTTGAGCCTCATTGTAAGACAGTTCAGGGGGCTGGGAGCCGATACATCTCTTCTCAGGGATAAGCGCTACCAGTGCCCTAGCTCGCCGCATCTCCATCATGTCTGCATTGTAACACAGTTCAGGGGCTGGTAGCCGCCACATCTCTTCTCAGGGATACGATGCCAGTTTCCTAGCTCATTTATTTCCATTATGTCTGTAATAGGCCTCCGAGCCTCAATGTAACACAGTTCAGAGGCCTGCGTACGCCACATCTCTTCTCAGAGATACGCTGCCAGCGCCCTAGCTTATTTCCATTATGTTTGTAAGCTTATTGCAGTCATTCATTTATTAATAAAATGAAGCACTATTTCCGCTGCATCTCTGTATTTATGGTTATATCTGTATTCTGTTGCGTTCCTGCATAAATCCGGATCAATCAAATCTGTGCTCTTGATGTTATAGATCTACATATCTGTTTATCTGTTATATGTATTTCTGTTGCAATATGTATCTACATTATTCACTCATTATCAGCAGTATTCATCAGTATGCTTCAGTTAGTGTCAATGCATCTCAGTTCTCATAATCAAGTTCCTTCAGTAGAGATATGTGTAAGGTCACATTATGCATGTGCTAGTTGTTTTACTGCATCATGAAAATATATATCTATGGATCATTGTAACGTTATTTTTTGAATAATTTGATGACAATCTAAAAAGAATAATTTGCAAGGGTTTTCCCCATAGTGGGTTTTTCCCACATTTTTCCCTGGTCTCGAACCAATCCTAGTGTCTCTATGTGTTCATGCTTCTCTTCCTTTGTTCCTTTACATTCTATTGCTGAGATTATGATGATTTAGTTGTTCTTTCTACATAGTTGCATATGCTTATGGTTAATAATGTAGATCTGAATAATGATATATTGATTTGGGGTGAATTTAACATTTTATTGATGAAATGCAACTATCAAAGTAAAGAACAATCTATCTCTTTAAAAAATTTACAGATGAAATGATCGTGCATTGATGACTAGACTCTAGCTATAATGAGCTTCATGTGTTGATATACCTATGTGTTATATGTCTATATTATTTTACGATTATGTCTATACATGTATTACGCTAATTTTTTGATCTTGCAGATGATATATTCTCCCCAAATTATGCTAAGGTACATTGGTTTATTGTGATTTGGTTTCGTTGACATGAGATGTTTGCAGGGGGAAATAAAATATGACTAGAAATATGGTAGACTACAAATATTCTCCTTATGAATCAGATAAGCAGTGTGGTGTTGGGAACTCTTCAAACTTAGAAGACACATTAAGAAGTTTGAAGGAAGAAATAAGGATTTGTAAAGCAGATAATGACATAATTATACAGGCACAAGAGAAACAAGCAGAGGTTGATGTAGTAGTCCTTCATATTTTTTCGTAGTTGTAGTGACATGGACCACTCTGGATCAGCTATGGACAGGAGGATGGGACTAATGGGGCATATGTCAGTAGGTCTCATGATGGTCACAGGTCAGATAGATATGAAACAATCATAGATGGCATATTTTTGGACACTCCGGATAGGAGAGGTGATAGATTCTAGTTATGGTTCTAACAGGCACTATGATTGGCATCATTATCATCCTTACGGGAGGAGTGACAGGGGATATTTTCCGAATGAGTTTAAGAAAGAAAATCCAACCACATTTGACAAAGAGATGCAAAAGCATGGTTACTTGGTATGAGAAATTTCTTCAAGTTGCATGCTTACTCATAAAACATGAAAGCCAGAATAGCTACATTCAACCTCAAAGGTAAAGCAAACATTTGGTGGGAAGATGTGAAGAATTTCATGGATATTTATGAGGAGGAATTGACTTGGATCAAATTAGAGAGACTATTCTGGAAGAAGTATCTATCAGAGAGATACTATGATGACAAGGAAAAAGAGTTTTATGAGCTAAAGATGGGATCTATGACTGACAAGGAGTACACTAGAAAATTTATGGATTTGTTGCAATATGTTCCTTATCTAAAGGAGGAGAAGGCCAAGATTCAGACATTCATTAGTCGGTTGTTGATAGCATTCAAAAATAGGATCGATTTTGATGAGTCTAGATCATTGGAGGAGGCCATCCGGAAACTAAAGCATTGTTATGAGCAATCAAAGCGTAAATCTGACACTAAGCAGGATTTCAAAGGTAATGATAAGAATAAAGTAAAATGGGACAAGAAGCGAGAAAAACCTTAGGATACGGGTAACAAAGAGAATGTTGCACCACCTAATAAGTTCAATACATCTAGAAAAGGATAGGGACTTCGATCTGAGGAGCAGAGTAAGGATGAAGGCTGGAAGTCTATAAAATGTTGGACTTGTGGAAAAGATCATCACAGGAGATATTGTCCACATCATAGGGGTGGTAGACCACAGACCTACATTGCACAGGAGTCGCAAAAAGTGGGAGATGTTAGACAGAGTATTTCTAGGATCTATGCGGCGTTGGATAATAGGCAGGCAGTTCACCAAGCGTTTATTATCGAGATAAATGGTAATATTGGTGATCAAGATGTTTCTATTTTGATTGACCCTAGATCTAATTATAGTTATGTTAATCCTGACCTGGTGGATAAGTAAGGTTTGAGTAAAGAAGTGCATGCAGGTTCTTGGTTATTATATTTGGCCACAAGTACAAATAATAGAGTTCATCATTGGGTAAGAGCTTGTGCATTTGACTTGAATGGTATGCTTACATCAGCACATCTGAATGGTTTAACGTTGGGATCGTACAATATGATTTTGGGTATGGATTGGCTATATTTTCACAGGACCAAGGTGGATTTCTATGATAAGGCTACTGAGTGCTTGGATGACAATGGGGAACAAAGAGTCTTACAGGGTAAGAAGAAAGCAACATCGGTTAGAATGGTTACATATATGCAGGCCAAGTGCAGTCGCAGGAAAGGGTGTGTGTTATTTGTAATGAACATTTCTAGTGACAAAGGTAAGGAAGTTGAGGATGAAATATTTTAAGTAGGTACCTAGTTCTACAACAATTTCAGGATGTATTTCCCGCAAATATTTCAAATTTTCCACCTCACAGGGAAGTATATTTTTCTATTGAGTTGGTACCAGGGTCAGCACCAGCATCTAAGGCACCTTACAAGATGAGCACACTAGAGTTGGTAGATTTGAAGCTATAGTTGAAGGAAATGTTGGACAAGGGATACATTAGCCCAAGTGTATCACCTTGGGGTGCACCAGTATTGTTTGTGTAGAAGAAAGATGGTACCCTCAGGCTATGCATTGATTACAGACATTTGAACAAAGTGACCATCAAGAACATGTATCTATTTTCGAGGATTGATGACTTGTTTTATCAGTTGAAGGGAGAAGTAGTGTTCTCCAAGATTTATCTAAGATCAGGATATCGTCCGGTATGCATTAAAGAAGAAGACATCTGCAAGATAGCTTTCTGAACCAAGTACAGACATTATGAGTTTGTTGTAGTTCCATTTGTTTTGACTAATTCTCCAACTACTTTTATATTGTTGATGAATAGTGTGTTGTTCCCTTATCTGGACAAGTTTGTTATTGTGTTCATTGATGATATACTGATATATTCTAAGAAACGAAGAAGAGCATGCCAAAAATTTAGCATCAGTATTGAGATTATTGAGAGAGCATCAGTTGTATGTTAAGCATAGAAAGTGCAGTTTCTTTCAAACATAGGTAAATTAGTTGGGACATGTTGTTTCCAAGGAGGGCATAACAGTGGATCCAGAAAAGATAAGAGCTATCAGGGAGTGGGTAGCTCCTAGAAATGTGGATGAGGTAAGATCATTTATGGGGTTAGTAGGTTATTACAAGAGGTTCACCGGGAACTTCTCATATATTTCTTATCCTATCATAGCATTGCAAAGGAAAGGCAAGAAGTTTGAATGGAGAGAAGAATGTGAAGTTGGTTTTGAGAAATTAAAGCAATTGTTAACACATGCTCTAGTGTTAAATATCGTAAATCTGGAGTGGTATGTACAAATTCTTGCAAGAGAGATCTTGGTGGAGTTATTATGCAGGAAGGACAGGTGGTATGATATGATTCACAAAAACTAAATGAGCACGAGAAAAATTATATGACACATGATCTTGAGTTGGAAGCGATCATCCATGCATTGAAAGTGTGGAGGAAATATATTCTTGGAAGGAGATTTTTACTGATGAGTGATCACAGTGGATTGAGGTATCTATTTTACCAACTGACTTTGAATGCCATGCAATCTAGATGGTTGGCCACGATCAGTGAGTTCGAATTTGAGATCAGGTACAATAAAGGTAAAGAGAACACGGTTGAAAATGGTCTTAGCAGGTGGATACAGGTGTACCATATAGCAGTTATAAGTTCCTACGGGACGGATCTACAAGATAGGATCTTGCGGGAAGGTCGGAAATATGTTAGGCATATGAAGCTTAGGCATAGAATGCAGTAGAGTACATGTACATGTATAGGTACATATATAGGTGTAGGAGCACAGGATGTGGACTATCGTCTCACAACAGATGGCTTAATCAAGTTTAGAGACAGGATATATGTGCCAGAAAACAATGAACTCAATAAGGTGATCTTGAGGGAGTTTCATGTGAGACTGTATTCAAGTCACCCAGGATATCAGAAGATGCTGATAGCAGTGAATAATTTTTACTATTGGATGAATCTGAAGAGAGACGTAGCAGAGTTTGTGGCTAGGTGCTTGGATTATCAACAGGTCAAAGAGTGTAAGAATCTAGGTGGAATACTACAGACGATTCTGATTGCAAAGTGGAAATGGCGGGGTCATTTCCATTGAATTTATCATTGGTTTACAGAGGACATCTAGACAGCATGATTCCATCATGGTTGTGGTGAACAGGTTAACGAAGGTATCACACTTCATTCCAGTGAATTCACACATACTCGGTGAATGATGTAGCACAGCTATTTATCAGGGATGTGGTCAGATTGCATGGTGTTTCGTAGAATATTGTGTCAGACAGGGATGCGAAGATGACTTCCAATTTTTGGAAGGAGTTATTTGCAGTTCTGGGCATAAAATTGGCCTTCAGTACAGCTTATCATCTACGAGCAGATGGACAGACGAAGAGGGTCAATAGATTGGAGGACATGTTAAAGATGTATGTGATGTATCAGTAGCAAAGGTGGGAAGAGTATATTCCACTGGTAGAGTTCTCTTACAACAATGGCTATCAGGAAGCTTTGATATGAGTCTGTTTGAGGCATTGTATGGGTGGAGTTGCAATACTCCCATGAGTTGGATTGATATAGTTAACAAGGTATTGATTGGACCAGACATGTTGGCGAACACAGAATAGGAAATGCAGGTAATCAAGAAGAATCTAAAAGCGACCCCTGATAGGTATAAGAGCTATGCAGATCAGAACAAGTTGTTTAAGTATTTTCAGGTTGGGGAATAGGTGTACTTTCACATCAATCCTAAGAAGAGCTCCATGCATATTAGATCATGTGTAAAGCTAGCACCTAGGTTTTGTGGACCTTTCAAGAATCTTGAGAGGATTTGGTGAGTAGCCTATTGACTTGCACTACCTATGAAAGTGAAAGTCCATAATGTTTTCCATGTGTCATTTCTTAAAAAGTATGTTAAATATGTTGATCATGCGATTGATTGTTTTTTATTGTAGGTGGAGCCAGAAGGAGAATTCAGCTGGAACTGTATTGCATTTTGTAGAAAGGTGCTCATGCTCCAGAACCAATAAATTGAGCAGGTGAGAGTGCAATGGAAGCACTTTGGGCCCAATGAAGCTACATGGGGGATGGTGGATCAGATGTAGACTATGTATCCTTCCTTATTCGCTATTTGATCGAATGTTTTGGCAGGTGTTTTGGTATATGTTTTGGTATATGTTGGTATGATGTTTTGGTATATGTACATATGTATATGGATGTAAATACCATCATGAGTTATATTATAAAGCTCCAATAAGCGGTATGGTTATCATGTCATTATGATGTTAGATTTTTCATGTTGTCATGTTGTTTTGCTTCTCAGGAGGTTGATCATTGTAAATACTACAACGAGCTAAGTTATAAAGCTCCATGGGCAGTATGTTTTGCTTACAACAGTATTGTTGGTTGTAGGTGTCGTTGAACACCAAGGATGGTGTTCCCCCAAGGGGAAGGGTTCTGTAAAAACCCTGGTGAAAAATCCATTTAATAAAAGTTAATAAAGGAAAAATAATAACCATGATCATGGGACACGTATTCTACGATGAATCTTGGGAAAAACATCCTAGTGTGGGTTTTCATATGGTTTATTATGGATATGTAAATATGCAAAGGAAATGGCTAAGGCTTTGGAAAGGCAAAGTGGCATTTATTGGAATTTATTTAATAAAAAATGGAAAATAGGAGAAAAGGAAGGTGAAAGTTCATAGGTTACATGTGAGGAGGAAAATGAAGGAAAATAGTGGAAAATGAAGAAAATAGAGACCTCATTAATAAAAATTCTCTTTAGGATCAGTTCATGGCTTTTAGTCAGTGTAGTTTTGGAGCTCTCATTATTCTCTCTCTCTCTCATGCTCTTGCATACTTAGAGTTTCCTTGGAGCACTCTTGGAGAGTGTGGCATACCTAGATATTTGGTGAAATAAGGAAAAGGAAGAGCAGGAAAGCGCAAGAGGACATTGGGATTGGTAGCTACAGCGGATTCTATTTGTAGGTACTGAGTTGATGTATGTTTTCCTCACTAGTTTTGGCATGCATGTAATATGCATTTGTTTTATTGGTTATGATATGTCATTGGCATGGAGGATTGTCTGAATTGATAGTGGATTTTCCTAGCATTTCCATTTCTTGGATAGCCATGGTGTTGTGGGTTCATTTCATTGCTTGTTTTTTTTGTTGTTTCTCATGTTCTTTTGGTTGTGGGTTGAGTTTTAAGTTCCTGGAAGCCTTGGTTGGAAAAAAACTCTGGAAGCCTTATAACAACTTGGGTTGAGTTACTACTCGTAGAAGCCTTGGTTAGACAAATGCTATGGAAGCCCTTGGTGGGTTGAGTTACTAGTCCTGGAAGCCTTCATTGGACAAATGCTCTGGAAGATCGGTGACAGTTGTGGGTTGATTTACTATTCCTGGAAGCCTTGGTTGGAAAAAACGCTATGAAGCCCTGAATAGCTTAGGTGGATACCAATATAGTGATGTTTGTGATGTCTGACCATGAGGCGGAATCACTAGTTGAGGGTTGAGGTGGTTTGGCCTCTCAAAGCCCTAGTTTCATTTTATTGATGAGTTTTATAAGATCCTGCATTCATGCTTAGAATATGGCATAGGGGTGACTAGATGAAGAGAGATTTGGCTCAGCCATGTCTATGGACAGGTGGAACGTGGAAGTCGTAGACTTCGTTTCATTTTACCTATGGAAATAAGAGTTCTTTCCTCTTGTATTTATGGGTAAATATGCTTGTTATTATGTGGCTTATATGGTTTTTCTATGCTTGTCATTTATGTTTTTTATATGTTGGTTATGAATGTATTTTATGATATTGATGTATGGCTCTCATCATGTTTTGACTTGTAAAATATTGAATAATGTATCTATGCCCAAATAGTTGATAATGTAGTTAATGTGATGAGGCAAAAATGCTTCTTACCAATTCTCATATAAGTATGAGACCTATATGCTCATATCTGTTATTTAAACTTGTAGATTATATAATTTTGAAATGTTTGACAAAATGCAAGTCATGGCTAGTAGGGTTCCAGTTAATTACTTGTTCAATTATTTGCTTTTTCATCATTCTTATCTTGTTATATTTCATTTATGAAAGTGTCATGGTGTTCTAGGTAGTTACCTAGGCTCTGGGCCTGAAAAAGTGGCACAAAAATTAGGGTTTCAGGCTCAGAACTACTAGTAAAAGTCCCCAGTCGCATGCATACCATGTTGTGTGTGTGAGTGGAGGGTCCTTGTCACACTCTTACCCATGTCAAGGGAGCGACTGGGGGGTTTATGCTTAAAAAGGTGAGTTTAATGTAAGGGATAATATTTTGGAAGGTTATGATGGATCATGGGTGTCATGTAGCAAGTTTATAATGTTTGTGTTGTTGTGTGGTGTTGGTTCCACTTCCTTAAGGTGGCCTAGGAGGTTGAATCAGATCATAGTAAATCTTCATCCCATTTTTACCTCGATTGGCCAGTTACTTGGGTAGATATGGAAGCAGGGTGTTATAGGCTCCAAGAACTAGTAACTCAACCAACAACCATTTAGGTCTCCATAGCATTTGTTCAACCCGACTATAGGGACTAGTAACTCAACCCACAAAGGGCTCAAGATTTTTTGTCCCAACCTAGGCTTCAGGACTAGTAACTCAACCCAAGTTGTTTTAGGGTTTCCATAACGTTTGTTCCAACCCACAACCATAAGGAACTTGAACACCAATCAGAAATAAATAAATAAATAAATCCGTTATCCAGGAAATGGCAAGGCAAGGCCAAATTCATTGTCAATCTAGGAAAATCTCTATGCCAATGACAACACATAACTAGAAAATAACATGCATATACCATGCATCCAAAAATCAACAAGGAAATCACACATGCAACTTGTTACCTGAAAAGAAATCTAGTTGTATTTGTTGATCCAACTTTTCCCTCGCGCTTTCCTACTTTCCTTTGCCTTCTTTCTCCAAATCCAATATATGCCAAAGTGCTCCAAGAATACTCTAAGTGTGAAATTGTATGAGAGAAGGAGAGAATGAAAGTGATATTCACCCCAAAACTATAAAAATCTAGAAAATGATCCTCATAAACCTTTTTTATCATTAAGGCCTCTATTTTCTTCATTTTCATTCATTTTTCCTTCAATTATCCTCTCATGAAAATATGTGTCTCTTCACATTCCTTTTCTCCTGTTTTCCTTTATTTCATGAATATAATGCCAATTATTGCCACTATTCCTTTGCCAATTTCCATAGCCGTAAATTAATCACCAGTGATACCCATCACTATGTTCTGCCCAATATTCAACTTGGAATACGTGTACCATGACCTTGGTCTTATTTTATTTACATGGAAAATTAACCAGGGGTTGTTACACACATAACCCAGATACATCAAATATTGTTGTGCAAACTCACACTTATTTAGATTTTATGGTAGTTGGTGCTTCTTTAATGCCTCCAACACCTACGTCAAATGTGAGATGTGCTCCTCCCATGTAGAATTGTATATAGTATATCATCCAAATAGACAATAATAATGTAGAAATTATGGTGTAGATTTGAAACTTATTATGAAGTTTTAATCAAAATCACAAGACACAAACCTACTATATTACTCTGCATAATTAAATTCACAATTTAGAACATCAATCACAAACATGCAATGAGAAATAACACACATGCACACAATATTTTTTCCAGAGAAAGAAATAAGATAAAAAACCCAATGCATGCTTGCATTAATCTGATGAATAGAGATTTATTACAATTTCTTTTCTCAAATGAGAAAAACCTGCAAGTGAATAATCTATCTCTCTGATCACTGAGAAGCTTGTACCTAGACTTAACGATGAGCTCTGGTATTGAACCAAGGATTTTGTGACTCCTAAGGATTCTCAACTTAAATTTTCAACTCGAGGGTTCATACAAACTTAGTGTTATAGGTCAATTTGGGCATCATCCCCCATGACCTAGTCAAACTGGACATCATCCCCTGGACCAATGAAATATGGTTTATCCTCCCCTATCATTTCAGTTGATACATGCCCTAAGAGAAAAAAAAATCATTCATGACTTCTATTGTGATATTTCTAAGGTTTGAAGTATATGTTATATCACTTATGAGCTCACCAACGTTGCCTCTCAAGGGACTAACTGTGTTTCATATGCAGCTCCCTCCATTCAAGGGTGCACTGCAATGCACTTCTTGACATTCAAGAGTGCGTTGGTCAAATGGGAGCGAAATTCTCATTGTTCTGGAATATCCACTTGGATAGTGCCTTATAGAAGATTCCATATGTGTCAAACTTCAAATCCATGTGTCCATCTAACACCTCTAAACTTGGAAACATGTCTTGCATATTATTAGAAAGTCATTGAGTGAGAAACTACCTTCAGTTTCCCTATAAATTGAGCACAGATCCTAGTGCTAAGAGGGAATAATTTTGGTAAAGAAATGTTGTTGGATTATCAATTGAGAGAGTGATAGAAGTGATATGTTTTTGGTGAGATGTTGATTGTGATGAGGCTGAGATGAAACTAGAGCTGGTGACATCAAATCGATCATTGGTTGTAACCTCCCCCTTCTACTCTTTAATAAATATTGTTGTTCATTTTCCCATATATGTATATGTTTATGTTTCTATTTCTCATGAAATGGAATCTTAAATGATATATATGTTTCATGTTTAATTTATTTAATTGAGTAAGATAACTAGGCATCTATATATTGAAAATATTTTGTTTTTCTCTGTTTATACTTGCAGAAATCAATCTGGTGATCTAAATTAGATTGGAGGCTACGACAAAAGCGACAGAAGGAAAATAGGAAGCGCTTGGATCACAAGTAAGTTCTTTTGTCTTTCTATCTTGGATAGCAAAGACTTTAATCTGTTGTTCTAAGTGCCTAGCACCACACTTAGGGAATTTGATTTATCCATAGATCATAATTATGCATAACAAATTGGCGACTTCGCTGGGGAGTTTCCTATCATTCTTGGTGTTTTTTCCTCTGCTTATCCACACAGTAGCATCTACTTTTACTTATTATAATTTTGAATCAAAGAATTGCATTAGAAGTATGTTTTGTAGCTTGAATTTTCAATCTCTGAATTTTCAATCTCTGTTGCGCCCAATGCACTGTTGGTCAATACACAGTGCATTGCAGTGTGTTGTCTCCCACTCAGGGGTGAATTGCAACGCACTATCTCCCTTTAGAGACTATGTTGCCCCCTTAGCCAACCAAATTCCATTTGAATTTTTCATTGCCATCATTCTCATCCATTTTTTTTTTGTGTTTTCAATTGTCTGATACCTCATAGAGACTAGCGAATTTTCCCGATTCTTCCTCCTTTGAAAAGTAAGTTTGTTCAATGTCTCTTTAAGTGTTTTTCTTTATCATTGACAAAGAAAATTCAAAGTATTTTATTTCTTCATTAGATCCTTTTTTTTCGTAAAGGAAATTTTCGTTAAATTCTTCATTTCCTGTAGGAAAAATTGTAGTTCCATTTTTCGTTTTTCCTAAAAGGGAAATTGTTGTTAAATTCCTCATTTTTTAAAGAAGAAAACACCTTTTTTTTGTTGATTTGATGCATATAGTTTCCTTTTTGCATTCAAGTTAAGGGGACTGAAAAGAAAAACATGCATTTTCATATAGTGAATTGTGTGCTTTTCATAGGAACAAGTTAGGAAAGTTGCATATTAGTCTGTGCTCTTTATTGTTTGCTCTCAAAAGTGATTGTTCTTTCCCTTAAGTGGCTAGGATTTTCATTGAAAAAGCTAAAATTGAAAATTTTTCCTATCATTTTAGTTTTCATTTTAGGAATTTCCATCACATCACGCAGTGAACCTCAAAAGGAAAATTGATAAACAAGATCAACTTAAAATTTACATCAATTTACCTAAAAAAACATTGGAACCATAAAAATAACATTTAGAAGGTCTAGGCTAGAAACGTGTTCCGACGTCATAAAACATAACATATGTCATTAATTGTCTGCGATACATTCTAAGTATGATACCTCACTCCATGTACATAAGTATATCGGAGCTCGTCCATGTACCTTTGGGTATATTGGGCGGTGTTCTAGTATGAAAAGTATAAAGGGGTGCTCTCACTGTGCGGCTTCACATTAGACAACGCTACTACGGACTTGGGCCTCCATGTACCTTCAAATATATTTGGGAGGACAACTTTAGGTTTCTATCCATCCATAGTGAATTGAGTCGGTCACCTTGTAAATTGTGATACAACGAACACAGCATTCAGGGATATTTCCTACCCGTACTTCTTGGTTTGCCAAGAGGTATTCTCCAGTTCATAGTTTCTTAGTAAAAAAATTTCCTAGAATTACCCTTTTATTTTTTTTATTTTTTTTGGTCATAAAATAAATCATTCATCGTGGAAAAAGAACATCCCTTTCCCCGTTTTTTGCGTAGAATATCACTGAAACCACCTTTACCACTGGAAGCCACTTTTGGTCAGCAAAGGCATCATCGCTCTACCGAAACTAGTACTATCAGTACCTCTGGTGCAACATCATCTTGACATATACCATAGTTGGCACAAGTTGTTTCTACAAATCCTGGTTCATTAAATGTTGTCGAGACAGAGTCCTCACAGCTACTCGTGGTCACGATCCATCCAATCAGTGAGACCGTACCTCCCAAACCTGACGTTGTTTAACTGGAAGTTGATCTAGATCCTGTCACTTTTTTTCCAGAACATTTGCATCCCAAAGTCGAACGACCGAAAGTTTTTCCTGTATCTTTCACCCCACAATCTATTGTAGCCATTGATTCTCCCATATCGCGCAGTCAACCTCCTTAAATATACTTTGGCCCTGATGGCGAAATCCTTCCACCTGGTTTAATTTCGATTGAAGAAATACCACAAGACAAAACATCTTTAACTCAACCTTACTTTGGGGCGTAGCTTTACCTGTACGAGTCTTTTCCTCAATCACCTGCCTCTACTTTTGTTGATCCTGTGTCTATTAGAGTTATCTTAGATCCAATGGGGTATACATTTGCTCGAATAACCATGCCTGAGCCAAAATATTTGGCTGGACCATCTGTTACAATTGCGATAGCACCTTCTCTCGTTACCCCGTTGATGTTCACGACTTCACTAGAGTCACATTTATATGGTGGCCCTTCCATCCCACCTAGTTACCAATATTTATCTAGAACCTTCTTTGGTGCATCCTCAAACCCATGGAATTCACCAATGTCATCATCTAGTATTATAACAGGTAAATATATAGTGAGTATTGAATGGCTTGATCATTTATATACATCATCGGGGCAATATCAAGTTGGTCCATCTGGGTATATTCCATCTAGTATAATTTCAACTGGACTCCCTACATTTGGAGAACAATATTTTCCATAGTATTATACTCCTCATGCTGGGGGGAAACCTATGGTCACCCACTTCGATATCACTTCATCTTTATTTGGTCATCCTAATGTCGAAATGAATGTTTGTTAATGGAAGCCCACTTTGCCTATCCAACCACAAATGGTTGTACACTCGTATCAACTAGTTCAACCTGTTGCACCCACATCAACTCCACTTGTTAATAAATATTTACCCCTTTTATAGACTCAAACTGTTGTACCTCAACCATCTCAGGTGGGTCCTTCAACCCAATACCCTCAAGTATTGGGCCCTTAGACTCCAACTCGTCTGGCTAGTTTACAACAACCATCTATATCCGGAATCATTTATTCACAAGCTAGATTACCATATTATGGGATGTCGCAGCCACAACCAAGTTATACCTATCCACAACCGAATCCAAGATATACTAGTTTGGTTTATAACATTGGTGGATAGACCCCTTGGCAACCACAAGCGCAAATTCCACAACCTTCATTTCAACAAGTAGCTTATCTAGGTTTTGGTTAATATAATCCTCAAGCATTTGCTTATCAAACAACCCCTATCTGGGTTACCAGAAACAGATTCCTTATGCTGGTGCTCAAAGGCCTGTTGCCCAAGCAATTCCATCATACCCTGGCTATGCTCAACCCGACCTTAATCGACAGTTTCCCTTTGTTACAACTTTAGAGCTACCAGATTTAAACTAGCTCACCAACAATCCAATCAACTATGCTCCTTGGCGTTGAAAAGTGTAACTAGGTCGGTCTTCATATTGACTATGTAAATATGTATTTTATAAAGAAGAAGACAAAGATAATAAGATATATATTTGTTGCACTTGCTTCATGGGTTTCATGAGCAAGAACTTGTCTTAGGTTAATGAACTTCTTCTTGATGTTCATTTAGGGTTTGTCTTCTATTTATAAGCATAATTAGATTCATGCATATTGAAGACCTTGTCAATAAACCTTTTTGAATAATGGCGTGTAATAGCCCTCACCATTGCTGGAAGTCAACCCTTTTATGTGCTACAAGTCGGTCTTCAATCTACTGGATGAGTCGGCCTTAAAGCTATGGTTATGGTCGGCTTCAAGACAATATATATGTCTCTCTCTATATATATACCTATATCCAGTGGTACATCAAGAAAAACAATTCGATGGTCTCTAAAATAAATGAAGTACGCTCTCGATGTAAGACAATGCAAATTATATTGTTGAATAACAGGGGACTTTATCTGTAAGGCAGTGCGGATTACATCAATAAACAATTTTAGATATATATGATTTGTATGTAGATAAACCAGGAACAGGATATGCGGATGTGTTTGGAAGGATATGCACCTACAACGGAACAGAAAATGTCACGGTAAAGTCTGAAGTGTTTCGGTCAACATATATAAAGGATAGCGGACATCACAAGCATAATCTGTGGTCACCACAGCAGAATCAACACTACAGCAAAGGCAGCGTAAACATATATAGATACAGAGACAGTAAGAGAATTTCGAATATCTCAAAGGAGACAACATATACATATATATTGTGGACAATACAACAAAGGCAACGTAAATATATATATATACACGAAGATAGTATTCAGTGTGGAAGACAAATAAATAGATAGTGATCATAAGAAGAAGCAGGAGTAATAGTGAGAAAGGTAAATCTTAGCTTTACCTTCTCACTTTCCAAGCAAATCAAATAGAAGCATACACAAGGTGAAGTTCAAGGTTCTGGAAGAAAGTCTAAGTGTGGGTCATGATACTTGTCATTAGAAGATCGATAAGAAGAATTCTTAATCTTTGTGTCTTGTGTTTTGATAATTGACTTGATGAAAGATTAACTTAACCTAAGAGAAGAAGACATAAGTACATTCACAAGTAACTATCAAGAAGATAATTTTTATTAACCTTAAGCCCTAAAAATTCTCAACATGGTTTTAGAGCTTTGGTTACTAGAAAGGGCTATCAGTGATACAAATCGACTTCAGTTTGTAGGTTACAATCTCATCTTGGTAACATTGCAGCACTTATAGCACAAATATTACGAAACATGTCACCTACATCACAGGTTCGGTGATACTTCAGTTCAACATACATGTATATGAGTTTGAAAAAGGAAGCAAAACTCGGATAACACAGTTTTAGTGGTGGTCACAGTCTTGGAAGAATACAGTATAAAAGTTCAGCTACACAAATGAATGATATGTGATCTCAATTCTGGAACAGCCTAAGAAGAAGATTGGAAAACTCTTTTACAACATTTTATTCTTTTGAAAATCAGGAAATCTAATCTAGTTCTACTCCTTATTTCTCCATGGACCCAGATTAAACAGTTGAGCCCATATGATTCTCTACCTATTCTACTATCTGTTAGGATTAAACTGTCCAACAGATTTTATTCCCTAAATTATACAACAGAAATTTAAAAACAGTCAAGTCAAGATTAAGCTATTTGACTTGCTGTGATCTATGGCATAAAAACAAGCTGCACATAGACATTTATTTTGTAGAAACTTTAAAAAAAAAATGGAAGGCTTAGGATCTGAAAGTTCAAAGTACTGCCTTCTCTTTTTACAGCTCTATTTTGACCTTTGTTTGAGTTGTTCCTTCTTTGTTTCTTTGGTTCAGATTTTGAGTTAATTAGAACCAGATTTACATGTTTTTTACTCAGAAAAAATAAAACAGGTTTGAGTCATCTCTTGCTTGGACACTTAGGTTCAGGTTTTGAACATGTTTGAACCTTTCTTTTTTATCCTAATCTATCTACTGATAAGCCAAGATTAAACAGTTTGGAAAATCAAATTCACTATCCTATCAACAGAAAATTTAAAACTAATTAGTCAAGGTTAGGCTGTTTGACTAACTAGAAGTGTGTTTTGTAGGAGTGGCATTTAAGCTTGCACACTTTCAGATTTGTTTCTCTCCTTTTTTTTTTGGTATGGGGCTATACCTTTCTTGTTTTGACAATCTACCCTCTTTTCTCTTTTCTATTGTTTTTGTATTTTTTAATTTTTGATTTTTCTTTAAAGCAGAAAACAACAACTAACTACATGCTCAGAAATGAGCTTTATTGACATCCCTATCTAACCTATTCTAAACCTGGAGTATTTACATTGATCATATGATACAAAAATGCCAATGGAGCCAGCTGAGTAATGTCAAGGAGAAGTAGAAACTCTGGCTGCTTGTCAGAGGTATCCGTAGAACATATTGAAGATTAACCTTCAATCTCAAGGTTATCACAGAAGGTGACAGCTTTTCATGTCTTTGGCTCTTGCAAAGGATCAATGCTTGATAATTTGAGCCAGTTGGGATTTCCACACACTCTTCCATAGGATCAAAAAATAAAAGATGAAGATTCTCTTCTTTTTGTTCCCCCATGTCTGGTAGATTGTCTGCTTCCAAGATTTCAGCTTTGAGGGCTATATCTTCATAAAGTTGTTTGGAAGCATCATCATCCTTAACCTACATAATAGCAAACAGTGAAATATCTTCTTTCTCTAAATTCATGTTTACTTCTGATATAAATTCAGGTTCTTTGAATGGCAGATTGATATCAATGATAGGAGAAGTTTCTTCTTGAAAAGAGGGTATATCCACAGTAGGATAGTCTTCTATTTGTTTCTCTCCCTCATCTTCCTCGTCATCTGAACTAGAGGACTCATCATATTTGGCAGTGTTGTCCTCTTTTAGCCCTGGTATACTTTGGTTTAGTGGACTGTACTCTGTGAAGAGGTTATTATATTCTTGAGTGGGGGTGTATTCAATGGTTTCCTCTTGCTCAAAAATTCCTTCATTACTCTTCTCTTCACCTTCTGAGTTGAAAGGCTGCTGATTCCCAATAAAGTGAAAGCTTTTTATGATGGATTGAAAAGGATGATTGCGGATTTCAAGCTAATGATGGTGAAACTCATAACACCAATCAAATGCTGGTTGCCCTGCATGATTAGTTTCTGATTGGAAATCATCATCATCATAAGACTGATTGAAGTTTTAAAATTTATTAGGATAAACATTTTCATCAGTCAAACATATTGGGATATCAGTAGGTCCTTCTTCATTCTGATCCACAAAATAACTTTCTAAATCTGTACAACAAAGTTCTCTATGTGAATGGGCAAGAGTGTTTGTTTTGAAAAAAGTTTCAGAGACTAACTGTTTATAAATAGTCTGATCTATTTCCTCCTCTATCAAAGGGGAAGATGTTTCCACGTCCCTTTGAACAGAAGTACAGCAGTTCTCTGTCTCTTTTGAAGACTGATTTTGAGGCTGGATGTCCTCTTGAGCCTCAGCTATAAGGGATGATGAATCAATATCTGAGTTTCCAGGGATATCTTAAGGGATGTTGTTTATTTCTTGGGTCATCTCTTCCTCAACTGATTCATTTATGTTCTTAAAATTTTTCAATAGGAGATTAAACTCATGAATATTTGTTAAAAGATCTTCAGGATGCATCTCTTCCAAAGCTTCCTCATTATCTATAATGTGTTGGGTGATGTTTTGTGATGGATCATAATATATTGCACCTAATGATAATGATGTAGTGTTTTCTTTATAGTTCTCATAGAACACACATTCAAGGTCTCTTAAAGAAAACAAACTACTAGATCTTAAGTATTCATACCAATCCCTAGCTTTTCCTTCTAATGTTAACATGAACATTTTCATCAGGAAATCTTCATGCCATTCAAATTTCAACCTCCATACATGTATAATAAATTTGATGAGATGTAATAGAGGGTCATCACACTTTTCACCTTGAAAAATAGGTAGGTTGTCATCCCAATTCACCTGGGGCATCTTATGTGGAAACCCAGGGATATGATCTCTACTCATTGGGGCATACCTTCATTGTATTCTTGGAATCATGTTTGTAAATCAAGAAAGAGGTCACTGGGTCTGGTTAATCAGTTCAGGGTCTTCTACCAGTGGAGTCACTTGGTCTTCTGGGAGTCTCAAAGTGTGGAGTCGCCAGGTGGAAGATTGTTAGCTCCTAAGGAGGTAAAAAATGTTTAATGGTCCACCACCATGTGTTTCTTGTAGAGCTGCAAGGTTTTCAGGAACTGAATTAGCTCTCAAGGGTGATCTGAAAATAGTTGATAATTTTATCTTAGGAGGATTCTTAAGGATACCTTCTGGGTTATCAACTACTTTGGGTGGGTCTGGGTCAAGATAGGCTCTAGTGTGAATCTTTCTAGGAGCCACTATGATGTGTTTTTTAGACCCATATAAAAAAGAAAAGTTCAACCAGGTATGACAGTCTTTGAGAGGTTAACTAATCTGTTTACACAAATATTAATCCTACAGTCTTCTAACTGAGTTTGAATGATGTCACAATGATGAGGGTTCTTCCCAGTGAAGTCTTAAGGTCTGCTAAGGATTGTGGAGTGTGGAGTCGCCAGGTGGAAGATGTTTTAACTCCTAAGGAGGTAAAAGGTTTAATGGTCCACCACCATGTTTATTGGATACCAATCTAACCAGAGATATTGGGTCTTTTGAGTGCCTAAGGGTGTGTAAGATAAAATGCACTTAATCCCTAGTGGAGTCGCCAGAAATGTTAGGAATATGTAATTTTAGCAGATTGGTAAGACTAGAACTGCAAAAGCAACATCGTTTCAACCAACTTTGGGATTCTAGGATCTAGCCCTCCTGAATCCGAAGAGGGATCTCTCCAATATGTACAAAGATGGATTTGTCTTTGAAGTTTGGGGTAATAATATTAGGCTAGTTATGAAGGCCAAGGGTTTGTTTTTTTTTTGGATGGTTGAGCATGATTATTATTTTGAGGAGAAAGTTCTAAGTGCAAAAAGTTTCAAAGGTGAGAAGTTGCAAGTGGATAAAACAGCTATGGCTAAAAGATAGATATAACGTTGGTTTTTAGTCCATTGGGCTATGGAGTCATAACAGGGCTTTAATTGAACAACAACATCAAGAGTGATCCAAGGGGCAAGTCATCTATATCACAAGATTATTGAGATTAGAGTGATGGAATGGAAACAATAAAGTGTTGGAGATGGTGGAAACTGATAATAATTTCACAAAGGATTTATAGTCAGTCCAAACAAGAAAAACCTCTTAAGTAACTGTTTAAAACCAACCAAGAACAGGGCTAACCATAAACTTTCTTGGGCAAGTTTGTATTAAAGCAGCTTAATTGACAAACAATCCGGTAATCCACATAATTACCTTCAGAAAGTATGAAAACACATAAGAGAAACAAAGTGTAACTTAAGATCAGATAAAGTACTTTTAAACCTAGTCTGCTTTCAGTCAACACCAAGGGAAACTTTCAGAATCTGCTTTTGGAGAAAAACTAGGACCAGGGCACACCATATCTTCCATAGTCATCTTTAATAAGCAAATAAGGAAAACAACTTTCAAGAAAAAATGTTTAAGACAAACAGTAGGATGAGGGAACTCCAACATTCCTAACTGCTTAGCTATATTAAATCATTCTTAATTAATAAACAATTTGGAGGAAAACATTGAGATAAAGCTTATCAGTCAGAGAAGGTTACTGATATACAGTAGGTCCTAACTCTATAAATGTTGTTCTTTATTAGAGAAAAGTGGACAATATGACATACATAGAAGGAAAAACAATAACAAAGAAAGGGGCACTTCACCAGAAATATAGACCAGGATCCCAAGAAACAGCTTGTTATTGATGTCAAACCAGTTACAGTCTTCAAGTCCAATGTTTCAGTTCATCAATAATCTTCACTATTCAGCCTAACTAATCTATCACACGTAGAGCTCCAAGGGCCAGTGAACACTATTTACAATCAGAAGTTCAAGCTTAAATTTATTTCAAAGTTCTACAACCAACACTTCACTCATCTTCTGCAGAAGTATATATAGAAGAATGAGGAGGTGAGATCTGATAAAAGATCTCAATTATAATTAATACAGAATTAATGGCTTATTGGCCTTTGAGGGGCTCAATGAAGAAACTTACATACATATCCTCTGTATTAAATGATTTACATAATGATTAAGCTTTGTGGGAGCTTTTGTTGACCTTTGAGGCTCTGTGTGGCGTCGAAGTAACTCTGCAGATGTCTGTCATTAAGTTCCTTGGAAGATTTTTCTCTTTGGCTGCGTTGCGAGGCAGACATATGGTCTTGATCAATAACTTCGGCCTTTGACTGAATACTTTGAGGCACAAGTGGCGTCGTGGTAGCTAGAGGGATCAATTTTCCTCAATTTTGGCGGTGGAGGTTTTTTGTCGGTTAAAACACACTAGATTTTCTTCTTTCACTGTGTTTTAACTGGGGATTAGGCTTTTGATAATTGTTCTTAGCCGTAACCCCCGCAAATTTGTCCTTCAATCCTCTGTTCTGGTAAATTCTGGTCTTCGTCACTGATACTCTCTGACTGTGCCTGATCCATGGTTTTTGTTGGTGTGCAGGGCTCGCGCAAGGATGATATGGCATCAATGCCTGAGGAAAACACTGAAGAAACATGAATTTATACCCTTTGAAGGATTTCCTTTGGCGAATCGAAGGCAGGAAGAACGTCATCCTCTGCCTTCGAATTTTCCTCGAAAATGGCGAGAAAACCTCGAAACCCTGCAAATACAAACAAAAATTATAAAATCCATGCATTTATAGGTTTATTGCTGCGGAGGCATGTGGAGGAAGCGTGGCCGTTGGATGGCATCATCCAACGGTCAGGATTGATCAGAGAAGGTGGAAGAAAGATTAAATCAGATCCCTTGATCGCGCAGAGATCGACGGTCGGGAGCGAGGGGGAAAGTCAAAACGGAGAATCGTTGACTAGGCAGTGGAATCAGGGTGATGGAATATGGACCGTCGATCTGCAGATCAGATTGACAGCGGAGATTAACTGGATGGCGCGTCGTAGCCCGGTTAACTGTCGGGCATCTTCGGCGAGCGATAGCCATTGGATGGCCCGCCCCAGATCGGACGGTGGACGGCAATATCGTTGGGCGTCCACGTCCAAACAATAACGCGCGATGGGCAAGTGGTTTTGAAAAAGTACACATGACGCCTATCATGTGATGTATGGAATCGCTGGCGATCGAGGGAAAACAGCTTTCACCCAAAGGCGGTGCGATGGATACCGTCGGTTTTGGGAAATCGGCTTATGGACGACGGGGACCACAGGACTATGGATTCTGCACCGTCGATCTGCAGATCATATCGACGGTGGAGATTGTTTTGAACTTCGGACCGGCGGAGGTATAAAATATAATAAACCGACGAGTTTTAATATATATCCAAAGGTTTTAAATTTTAGGCAGAGGAAATATAAAATGGCTTGGCGCCCGATTGCGGGGCCTTAGGGCGCATGGGAGGATGATATGACCGGGAGCTAGAAAGGAGGAGCTAATCACATCGGAGTTTTTAGAACCACGGCAAAAGTCTTGCGCCTTTGGAATTTAGTGATGCGATAAGCGCTGTGAGGGGTTTAGCACCTGGTTCTAGGGTGTGGGCATGTGGGGGAAGTGGTTGAGACCTGGCCCAAAGGGGCTTAAACCCTTATGCACAAACATGTGTTTTTTATGTATTTCCAATGCTTTTCAAGGGAATTTGAGGGTTCCGATAAGGCTTAAAAGTGGGTTTTAAACCTTATAAAAATGGATTTTCATGAATGGAAGAAAAGAACTCATGAAAAATAGAGGAATTTTATGGAGAAATAGGGAAGAAAATGAAGGTTAGTTTTGAAGTGGGAGGAGCGAAAAAAGGGCCTTTGCAGTAGTAATCTGGCTTGGAAATCAGCAGACTTTCTAAGTGTAAATGGGAACAGTAGTGAAGTTTTGGACAGAGGAAAGGCAGGAGGCCTTCAAGAGTCTTTAAGAGCCAACACTTTTTTGTAATAAAATTTGTTCCTTAAAGGCTCAAAAAGTCTTAGCCACCTTTTGCTATAGCAAATAGTATAGGTGGCTAACATGTTGGAAGTCACTTGGATCACCACACCTATGTCAATCACCAACAATGTTGAAAGCTTTGACGAACATACATATAAGCCTTGCGATATTATCAATAACTTGCATGTTGAACTAGGGGGGGAAATAGTGAATGTTGAAGTTGAGGTCGTTGACAGACCCCTTGACTACAATATTTTACTTGGAAGGGCATGGTTATATGTTATGACTGCGATCATTTCTACATATTTTAGAATGATTTCCTTTCCACATAAAGGTGTTATCATAGTCAGCAATCAGCTATCCTTCTTTGCCTCCATTTCCCAGGTAACTGGAAGTGTTCTGTTAGTTCACGCACCCCAACTCACACTTCAGAACATTGGTGTAGGACTCTTAAAGGATTCCAATCATATGGGAAATTTTTCATTACTGCCACCTACTGTTGGGTATGTGTTATATTCTTTCCACGACTAGTAATGTACGAGGGGGTCACAAGGGGAGCGATAGATCTCTTGTACGTTGCGCCAAGCATAGTAGGGGGGTCACAGGGGGGGTGGTAACCCCCCTTGTTGAGGTCTAGGGCAGCGCCCCGGGAAAAAAAATTTGGACCTTATTTTCTGGTGAGCGGACCCGCCCATGGTTTTGTGCATGGGTTTTCACATGGTTTTAGGGCATGGTGGTTTTCGGTCCCTGGTATTTTGTAGATCCGGTCAAGGGAACTACAATTATGTTCTAATCCAGGGTTAATGGATTGGGGTTTATGTACGCTTCGGCATGTATATATATGTGTTGTAACACTAAAACGAATATAGTGAAAAATCAAGCCAGTCGTCCTGATTTGGAATCCAAGGGAAAATCTCTGTGTATATATGTTTTATGTTTTATGCTCTCGCTATTATTTATTTTTTGTTTTTAAGATTCGTTTGAAGATCATTTTTGTACAGGGTTAAAACCTACTCCTACGAAGTCGGCAGAAATTGAAAGTATAGCGACCTACTACATGATATCTTCCACTCCATCTGGCTTAAGGAATATTACAGGTGATTTTGAAGTTGTTACATTGGATAAGTTTTTTCTACCCAGCCCAATTGAGTTGGCATAGAAATCAATCTACATGGCTTGGGCGGTGAATCCGAAATCATCTTCATCGGTCGTTTGGGTTGATCGTTCATTATATTTTGGTACTCCATCTGATCCTTTTTCCTCAACTTCTTGACATATGAGAATATTTTGGAAACCATGATGTCATAAGGAAAACCATGGGAAGATCATCATCATCGCTCCCATCTTTAGGATTATGAATAATATAATATTAGTGAACTATCACCCATCAATCAAAACATTCATTTCAATTCTTTTCCTATTAATGCAATAGATTCTGAGTGAAATTTATCACATATTGAAGAAACCATTTCTATCGATATTTCAACCAAACCCGACATTGTATAAAACATTCATGTCAGTGTGTCTTGTTCTCCATCAGAACTCAAAACATATCGCTCTCTATTTCGTGAATTTCGTGATGTATTTTCTTGGTATTACAATGAAATTCCATGCATAGATATTAGTATCGCTGAACACACTATTAATATGTACCCTGATGTCAAGACGGTACGTCAACACCTTCGTCCAGTTCATCTGAAGAAGGTTGTTGCCATTAAAGTAGAAGTTGAAAAACTTTTGCATGTTGGTTTCATATACCCTGTTCCACTAACTGAGTGGGTTTCCATTATGAAAAAATAAGGAACCATCAGAGCGTGCGTCGAGTATCAGATGTTAATCTTGCTTGTCCAAAATACAACTATCCTACTCCCTTTATCGACCATATTATTGACGATTGTGCTGGATGCAAAATATTTTTGTTTATGGATGGATTTTTCGGCGACAATAAAATCAATATCTGCCCAAAGGATCAATATAAGACAAAATTAATCTATCCCTGGGGCACATTCTCTTATCAGAAACTCTTGTTTTTTTTAAATAACGTTGGGGAAACTTTTCAGAGAGAAATGGATTATGCTTTCAATGACATCAAGCACATTGTTCAACCCTATCTAGACGATTTACCCACGCATTCATGAAACCGGACTGATCACCCGATGCATCTAAGAACTATATTTTACGCTGCTGACACTACAAAATACACCTCAATCCACATAAATGTGTGTGTTTTTTTTTTGTTCTGGTCATTTTCTAGGATTCGTTGTCTCAAAAGAAGGAATTCGAATAGACCCACTGAAGGTCCAGGCCATTCTTGATTTTCCTACACCATCAAATTTTCTTCAATTATAGAAACTTCAGGGAAAGGCTAACTTCCTAAGGAGGTTCATACCCAACTACGCCAAAATGGTTAAAGGATTTACTCGGCTCTTGAAAAATGGGATTCCCTTCCATTGGGACCAAGTTGCACAAGCTTATTTTGATGTTGTCAAGGATACTCTTTTCTGGGCATCATTAATGTATCCCCCCAATTATCAGAGTGATTATTTCTTATATATCATCGTGGTTGATACAACCATTGCTATGGTATTGGTCCAAGTAAAAAATGGGATAGAACGTCTGATCTATTATTTGAGTCGTAATATCAATGATACGAAAGTGAAGTATTCATACATAGAAAAGCTTGCCTTGGCGGCTGTTCAAGTTGTCCAAATATTTCGCCACTATATCCTGTTCCAGAAGACCGTTGTCATTTCGGATTAAAACCCCATGACTTATATCTTATCATGTCAATTTTTGGGGGGGAAGTATTCAAAATGGATTGTCATTTTGTAGAAATTTGATTTGGAATTCATCAAATCCAAGTCAAAGAAGTCTTTAGTTTTGGCTGAGCTTCACTATGACCTTCCCTCTAATAGTACTGCTACTATGTCGGAACCATTTATTCCTGACGAGTCTCTATTTGTGATTGGATCATCTGATCCTTGGTATGGGGATTTTATCATTTATCTCTAGACCCAGTATTTTCAGCCTGATACCTCTCGCTCTAACCAGTGACGTATTCGATAACAAGACAAAGATTATCTGATAGTTGGTGATACACTTTATCGTCGTGGTGTCGATACAATTTTAAGAAGGTGCCTCACTCATGAGGAGGCCGAAAAGGTTTTAAAGGATTTTCATGTTGGGGCTTGTGGTGGACACTTTTCTAGATACACTATCGTGCATAAGATACTCTGCGCTAGTTACTTTTGGCCTACCATATTTCGCGATTTCATCATCGCGATCAAAAGTTGACATGCATGACAAATATTTTATCATAAAATCCACAAACCGCTAGTGCCAATGCATCTTGTTTTCTCTGTGGGACCATTTTCAAAATGTGGCATTAAATTCATGACCTATAACCCTCGTTCGTCCTGGGGGCATGGTTATATTATTGTCGCAGTGGACTACTTTACCAAATGGGCCGAAGCAATGCCTACATTCAACAACACAGGACAAACAACTACATTGTTTTTCTTTAATCATGTCATTTCACGGATTGGGGTCCCACATGCTATAGTCACATATCATGGTTCTCATTTTCGCAATCATATGATGAATGATTTGACTGCCAAGTTAGGACTCTCGCATGATAGTTCTACTCCTTATTATCCACAATCAAATGGAAAAGTTGAGGCTATTAACAAGATTCTTAAACGAATGATAGGAGTTCATAAACGGAATTCGCATTTAATCCTGTAATTGGCCTTGTGGACATATCGAACCTCAGTGAGAAACGTGACCAAATCTTCCCCCTTTTAATTGGTTTATGGTCTGGAAGCTATCTTTCCGATCCAATGTGAAATATCGTCGTTAAAAATCGCAAACGACCTGTTACCTGACACCTCTACTGAAGAAGCACGTTTTTTTAACCTCATCCATCTTGATGAAACATGTCATGAATCCCAATTGGCCAATGAAGCGCATAAGAGACGTATACAGGCACAATAGAACAAGCATATCCAGTCTTGCATTTTCTCAGAGGGTGACATTGTCCTTCTTTATGATCAAGAAGCTTATGTAATAGGTACAAGGAAATTTGAGCCATTGTGGCATTGCCCCTATATTGTCAAAATATTTCTTGCTAAGGGTGCCTACGAGTTGGTAGATTACAATGGAATTCTGTTGGCGTAGCCCCGAAACGGGTTTTATTTGAAACGTTACTATGCTTAATCATGAGTTTAGTAATTTTTTGTATTCTATTGTATATATATGATGTTGATTTGAATTTATTGTCCTAGTTTTCTTTTTAGAGTTTTCTTGACCTTAGTGATCTGCTTTACATTTCATCGCAGATGTCGGAATCTTTGGAACCATTTGTTGGGTATTCTGATGGTGTTAGTCGTAGTACACAGAATCTATCCTCTGTAGTGTGGGCCATTTTCACTCTAAACGACGATTTATTGAGTTTTCAAGGGATTTGTATCGGTCGATCTACAAACAATATCGCTGAGTATAGCGCATTTATCGAACTTCTCTTTGATGCCATATCATTTTGTATTAACCAAATCATCATAAGGTTGGACTCACAACTTGTGGTATTACAACTTACTATTATTTATACTGTTAGAAATCCAACACTGCATCGTATGTTCCTAAGAGTTCGACTTTTGGAAAGACATTTTGATTTTATTCATGTCAACACATTTCCAGAAACTTGAACACATTGATTGATTCTTTAGCAAATTATGTTATAAATATACATTTGCAACCAATGTAAAGATACATTCACATAATTGAATAGGATTGTGCAATAAACATAGGAAAACATTGAAATCATATAGATAGATAGTTATACGTTTTTACAAAATTTGTGCCCAAGACACATTGGTCATCTGACCTCAAATTGTATCCAACATATCAAAAGTAAACTAGTGGTGCTCATGATAACATGATATTTACCTAGCTACTGTATGGAGTAACCGCATCTAGCGTTTAGGAATGCCAATAGTGTGGCGCTGCAGTCACATGGGTAACTCTTCAATCCGGCAATCTGGAATCTTGAAGTTCAATTGTTGTATGTGATTTTGAAGCTCAGCAAGAGTCCCAGCCATATCTAAATCCTAAAGGACTGCTCTCTCGACAGCCCTCTCTACTCGCTCATCTGCTCCATGCTCTGGCTCTCCCACTGGTTGAACTCGACCCATATCTGCATTACATTAAAACTTTAGTTTAGTCTTGGGAAAACATCAAAACACAAAAACATGTATAAACCTTATAAACATCAAAAAACATAATGCAATACATTCTAAGTGAAATTTATCAAATATTTAAGAAACCATTTCTATCAATATTTCAACCAAACCCGACATTGTATAAAACATTCATGTCGGTGTGTCTTGTTCTCCATCAGAACTCAAAACATATCGCTCTCTATTTCGTGAATTTTGTGATGTATTTTCTTGGTATTACAATGAATTCCATGCATAGATATTAATATCGTTGAACACACTATTAATATGTACCCTGATGCCAAGCTGGTACGTCAACACCTTCGTTCAGTTCATCTAAAGAAGGTTGTTGCCATTAAAGTAGAAGTTGAAAAACTTTTGCATGTTGGTTTCATATACCCTGTTCCACTAACTGAGTGGGTTTCCATTATGAAAAAACAAGGAACCATCAGAGCATGCGTCGATTATTGGATGTTAATCTTGCTTGTCCAAAATACAACTATCCTACTCCCTTTATCGACCATATTATTGACGATTGTGCTGGATGCGAAATATTTTTTTTATGGATGGATTTTCCGGCGACAATAAAATCAATATATGCCCAAAGGATCAATATAAGACAAAATTCATCTGTCCCTGGGGCACATTCTCTTATCAGAAACTCTCGTTTTGTTTAAATAAATTTGGGGAAACTTTTCAGAGAGAAATGGATTATGCTTTCAATGACATCAAGCACATTGTTCAACCCTATCTAGACGATTTACCCACGCATTCATGAAACTGGACTGATCACCTGATCGATCTGAGAACTATATTTTACGCTGCTGACACTACAAAATACGCCTCAATCCACATAAATTTGTGTTTTTTGTTGGTTCTGGTCATTTTCTAGGATTCGGTGTCTCAAAAGAAGGAATTCGAATAGACCCACTAAAGGTCCAGGCCATTCTTGATTTTCCTACGTCATCAAATTTGCTTCAGTTACAGAAACTTCAGGGAAAGGCTAACTTCCTAAGGAGGTTCATACCCAACTATGCCAAAATGGCTAAAGGATTTACTTGGCTCTTGAAAAATGGGATTCCCTTCCATTGGGACCAAGTTGCACAAGCTTCTTTTGATGTTGTCAAGGATACTCTTGTTTGGGCATCATTAATGTATCCCCCCAATTATCAGAGTGATTATTTCTTATATATCATCGTGGCTGATACAACCATTGCTATGGTATTGGTCCCAGTAGAAAATGGGATAGAACATCTGATCTATTATTTGAGTCATAATATCAATGATACGAAAGTGAAGTATTCATACATAGAAAAGCTTGCCTTGGCGGCTGTTCAAGTTGTCCAAATATTTCACCACTATATCCTATTCCGGAAGACCGTTGTCATTTCGGGTATAAACCCCATGACTTATATCTTATCATGTCAATTTCTGGGGGGAATTATTCAAAATGGATTGTCATTTTGTAGAAATTTGATTTGGAATTCATCAAATCCAAGTCAAAGAAGTCTTTAGTTTTGGCTGAGCTTCACTATGACCTTCCCTCTAATAGTACTGCTACTACGTCGGAACCATCTATTCCTGATGAGTCTCTATTTGTGATTGGATCATCTGATCCTTGGTATGGGGATTTTATCATTTATCTCTAGACCCAGGATTTTCAGCCTGATACCTCTCGCTCTAACCAGCGACGTATTCGATAACAAGCCAAAGATTATATGATAGTTGGCGATACACTTTATCATCGTGGTGTCGATACAATTTTAAGAAGGTGCCTCACTCATGAGGAGGCCGAAAAGGTTTTAAATGATTTTCATGTTGGGGCTTGTGGTGGACACTTGTCTAGATACGCTATCGCGCAGAAGATACTCTGCGCTAGTTACTTTTGGCCTACCATATTTCGTGATTTCATCCTCGCGATCAAAATTTGACATGCGTGACAAATATTTTATCATAAAATCCGCAAACCACCAGTGCCAATGCATCTTGTTTTCTCTGTGGGACCATTTTCAAAATGTGGCATTAAATTCATGACCTGTAACCCTCGTTTGTCTTGGGCGCATGGTTATATTATTGTCGCAGTGGACTACTTTACCAAATGGGCCGAAGCAATGCCTAAATTCAACAACACAGGACAAACAGCTGCATTTTTTTTCTTTAATCGTGTCATTTCATGGATTGGGATCCCACATGCTATAGTCACATATCATGGTTCTCATTTTTGAAATCATATGATGAATGATTTGACTGCCAAGTTAGGACTCTCGCATGATAGTTCTACTCCTTATTATCCACAATCAAATGGACAAGTTGAGGCTATTAACAAGATTCTTAAACGAATGATAGGATTTCATAAACGGAATTCGCATTTAATCCTGTAATTGGCCTTGTGGGCATATCGAACCTCGGTGAGAAACGTGACCAAATTTTCCCCCTTTCAATTAGTTTATGGTCTGGAAGCTATCTTTCCAATCCAATGTGAAATATCGTCGTTAAAAATCGAAAACGACTTGTTACCTGACACCTCTGCTGAAGAAGCATGTCTTTTTAACCTCATCCATCTTGATGAAACATGTCGTGAAGCCCAATTGGCCAATGAAGCGCACAAGAGACGTATAAAGGCGCAATAGGACAAGCATATCTAGTCTTGCATTTTCTCAGAGGGTGACATTGTCCTTCTTTATGATCAAGAAGCTTATGTAATAGGTACAAGGAAATTTGAGCCATTGTGGCATTGCCCCTATATTGTCAAAATATTTCTTGCTAAGGGTGCCTACGAGTTGGTAGATTACAATGGAATTCTATTGGCGCAGCCCCGAAACGGGTTGTATTTGAAACGTTACTATGCTTAATCATGAGTTTAGTAATTTTTTGTATTATATTGTATATATATGATGTTGATTTGAATTTATTGTCCTAGTTTTCTTTTTAGAGTTTTCTTGACCTTAGTGATCCGCTTTACATTTCATCACAGATGTCAGAATCTTTGGAACCATTTGTTGGGTATTCTGATGGTGCTAGTCGTAGTACACAGAATCTATCCTCTGCAGCGTGGGCCATTTTCGCTCTAAACGACGAGTTATTGAGTTTTCAAGGGATTTGTATCAGTCGATCTACAAACAATATCGCTGAGTATAGCGCATTTATCAAACTTCTCTTTGATGCCATATCATTTGGTATTAACCACATCATCATAAGGTTGGACTCACAACTTGTGGTATTACAACTTACTATTATTTATACTGTTAGAAATCCAACACTGCATCGTATGTTCCTAAGAGTTCGACTTTTGGAAAGACATTTTGATTTTATTCATATCAACACATTTCCATAAACTTGAACACATTGATTGATTCTTTAGCGAATTATGCTATAAATATACATTTGCAACCCATGTAAAGATACCTTCACATAATTGAATAGGATTGCACAATAAACATAGGAAAACATTGAAATCAAATAGATAGATAGTTATACATTCTTACAAAATTTGTGCCCAAGACACATTGGTCATCTGCCCTCAAATTGTATCCAACATATCGAAAGTAAACTAGTGGTGCTCATGATAACATGATATTTATCTAGCTATCATACACAGTAACCGCATCTAGCAGTTAGGAATGCCAATAGTGTGGCGCTACAGTCACATGGGTAACTCTTCAATCCGGCAATCCAGAATCTCGAAGTTCAACCGTTGTATGTGCTTTTGAAGCTCAGCAAGAGTCTCAGCCATATCTAAATCCTAAAGGACTACTCTCTCGACAGCCCTCTCTACTAGCTCATCTGCTCCATGCTCTGGCTCTCCCACTGGTTGAACTCGACCCATATCTGCATTACATTAAAACTTTAGTTTAGTCTTGGGAAAACATCAAAACACAAAAACATGTATAAACCTTATAAACATCAAAAAACATAATGCAATACATTCTAAGTGAAATTTATCAAATATTGAAGAAACCATTTCTATCGATATTTCAACCAAACCCAACATTGTATAAAACATTCATGTCAGTGTGTCTTGTTCTCCATCAGAACTCAAAACATATCGCTCTCTATTTCATGAATTTCATGATGTATTTTCTTGGTATTACAATTAAATGCCATGCATAGATATTAGTATCGTTGAACACACTATTAATATGTACCCTGATGTTAAGCTGGTACGTCAACACCTTCATTCAGTTCATCTGAAGAAGGTTGTTTCCATTAAAGTAGAAGTTGAAAAACTTTTGCATGTTGGTTTCATATACCCTGTTCCACTAACTGAGTGGGTTTCCATTATGAAAAAACAAGGAACCATCAGAGCGTGCATCGATTATCGGATGTTAATCTTGCTTGTCCAAAATACAACTATCCTACTCCCTTTATCGACAATATTATTGACGATTGTGCTGGATGCGAAATATTTTTTTATGGATGGATTTTCCGGCGACAATAAAACCAATATCTGCCTAAAGGATCAATATAAGACAGCATTCATCTATCCCTAGGGCCATTCTCTTATCAGAAACTCTCGTTTTGTTTAAATAACATTGGGGAAACTTTTCAAAGAGAAATGGATTATGCTTTCAATGACATCAAGAACATTGTTCAACCCTATCTAGACGATTTACCAACACATTCATGAAACCGGACTGATCACCCGATGCATCTGAGAACTATATTTTACGCTGTTGACACTACAAAATATACCTCAATCCACATAAATGTGTGTTTTTTGTTGGTTCTGGTCATTTTCTAGGATTCGTTGTCTCAAAAGAAGGAATTCGAATAGACCCACTGAAGGTCCAGGCCATTCTTGATTTTCCTACGCCATCAAATTTGCTTCAGTTACAGAAACTTCAGGGAAAGGCTAACTTCCTAAGGAGGTTCATACCCAACTACGCCAAAATGGCTAAAGGATTTACTCGGCTCTTGAAAAATGGGATTCCCTTCCATTGGGACCAAGTTTCACAAGCTTCTTTTGATGTTGTCAAGGATACTCTTGTCTGGGCATCATTAATGTATTCCCCCCAATTATCAGAGTGATTATTTCTTATATATCATCGTGGCTGATACAACCATTGCTATGGTATTGGTCCAAGTATAAAATGGGATAGAACATCTGATCTATTATTTGAGTCGTAATATCAATGATACGAAAGTGAAGTATTCATACATAGAAAAGCTTGCCTTGGCGACTGTTCAAGTTGTCCAAATATTTCGCCACTATATCCTGTTCCGGAAGACCGTTGTCATTTTGGAATAAAACCCCATGACTTATATCTTATCATGTCAATTTATGGGGGGGAAGTATTCAAAATGGATTGTCATTTTGCAGAAATTTGATTTGGAATTCATCAAATCCAAGTCAAAGAAGTCTTTAGTTTTGGCTGAGCTTCACTATGACCTTCCCTCTAATAGTACTGCTACTACGTCGGAACCATCTATTCCTGACGAGTCTCTATTTGTGATTGGATCATCTGATCCTTGGTATGGGGATTTTATCATTTATCTCTAGACCCAGGATTTTCAGCCTGATACCTCTCGCTCTGACCAGCGACGTATTCGATAAAAAGCCAAATATTATCTGATAGTTGGCGATACACTTTATCGTCGTGGTGTCGATACAACTTTAAGAAGGTGCCTCACTCATGAGAAGGCCGAAAAGGTTTTAAATGATTTTCATGTTGGGGCTTGTGGTGGACACTTGTATAGATACGCTATCGTGCAGAAGATACTCTACGCTAGTTACTTTTGGCCTACCATATTTCGTGATTTCATCCTCGCGATCAAAATTTGACATGCATGACAAATATTTTATCATAAAATCCGCAAACTGCCAGTGCCAATGCATCTTGTTTTCTCTATGGGACCATTTTCAAAATGTGGCATTAAATTCATGACCTGTAACCCTCGTTCATCCTGGGGGCATGGTTATATTATTGTCGCAGTGGACTACTTTACCAAATGGGTCGAAGCAATGCCTACATTCAACAACACAGGACAAACAGCTGCATTGTTTTTCTTTAATCGTGTCATTTCACGGATTGGGGTCCCACATGCTATAGTCACATATCATGGTTCTCATTTTTGCAATCATATTATGAATGATTTGACTGCCAAGTTAGGACTCTCGCATGATAGTTCTACTCCTTATTATCCACAATCAAATGGACAAGTTGAGGCTATTAACAAGATTCTTAAACGAATGATAGGAGTTCATAAACAGAATTTGCATTTAATCCTGTAATTGGCCTTGTGGGCATATCGAACCTCAGTGAGAAACGTGACCAAATTTTCCCCCTTTCAATTGGTTTATGGTCTGGAAGCTATATTTCCAATCCAATGTGAAATATCGTCGTTAAAAATTGCAAACGACTTGTTACCTGACACCTCTGCTGAAGAAGCACGTCTTTTTAACCTCATCCATCTGGATGAAATGTGTCATGAAGCCCAATTGGCCAATGAAGTGCATAAGAGACGTATAAAGGCGCAATAGGACAAGCATATTCAGTCTTTCATTTTCTCAGAGGGTGACATGGTCCTTCTTTATGATCAAGAAGCTTATGTAATAGGTACAAGGAAATTTGAGCCATTGTGGCATTCCCCCTATATTTTCAAAAGATTTCTTGCTAAGGGTGCCTACGAGTTGGTAGATTACAATGGAATTCTGTTGGCGCAGCCCCGAAACGGGTTGTATTTGAAACGTTACTATGCTTAATCATGAGTTTAGTAATTTTTTGTATTATATTGTATATATATGATGTTGATTTAAATTTATTGTCCTAATTTTCTTTTTAGAGTTTTCTTGACCTTAGTGATCCGCTTTACATTTCATCGCAGATGTCAGAATCTTTGGAACCATTTTTTGGGTATTCTGATGGTGCTAGTTGTAGTACATAGAATCTATCCTCTGCAGCGTGGGCTATTTTCACTCTAAACGACGAGTTATTGAGTTTTCAAGGGATTTGTATCGGTCGATCTACAAACAATATCGCTGAGTATAGCGCATTTATCGAACTTCTCTTTGATGCCATATCATTTGGTATTAACCACATCATCATAAGGTTGGACTCACAACTTATGGTATTACAACTTACTATTATTTATACTGTTAGATATCCAACACTGCATCATATGTTCCTAAGAGTTCGACTTTTGGAAATACATTTTGATTTTATTCATATCAACGCATTTCTAGAAACTTGAACACATTGATTGATTCTTTAGCGAATTATGTTATAAATATACATTTGCAAACCATTTAAAGATACATTCACATAATTGAATAGGATTGCACAATAAACATAGGAAAACATTGAAATAAAATAGATAGATAGTTATACGTTTTTACAAAATTTGTACCCAAGACACATTGGTCATCTGACCTCAAATTGTATCCAACATATCGAAAGTAAACTAGTGGTGCTCATGATAACATGATATTTATCTAGCTACCATACGCAGTAACCGCATCTAGTAGTTAGGAATGCCAATAGTGTGGCGTTGCAGTCACATGGGTAACTCTTCAATCCGTCAATCCGGAATCTCGAAGTTCAACCACTGTATGTGCTTTTGAAGCTCAGCAAGAGTCTCAGCCATATCTAAATCCTAAAGGAATTCTCTCTCGACAACCCTCTCTACTAGCTCATCTGCTCCATGCTCTGGCTCTCCCACTGGTTGAACTCGACCCATATCTGCATTACATTAAAACTTTAGTTTAGTCTTGGGAAAACATCAAAACACAAAAACATGTATAAACCTTATAAACATCAAAAAACATGGTCAAAACATTCTTACGAATTGCACCCCACTTAGCACCTTCTGGTAAAGCTAAGTCTGAATCTCCTCGGAAATCGACGCTTTCATATGCATAGTCATCAATGGCAATAATATGTCGCCTAAACCAGGCGAAGAATGTAGTCGAGAACATGATGGATGATTGGCCTGCATGTCTGGCCATCAGTTCTACCCATCTCTGCATCTTTGGATCTCTATGGTTAGATACACCTAGCATCACATGCTGAGGCTACATCAGTGGAATCCGCTCTAAGGCAAAATAAATGAGGATCTAACCATAATTGAAATTTTTCTTCCTTCCTCCCTTTGCCTTGCTTAGTTGTTCTTTCATTTGAGAAAGTACGGCTTCAGCCCAATTGAAAATTGTTGGTTCCATGCACTCTAGTGCATACTGCATATAACATATGTTCGCTACATGCAGTGTAGCAGTACCAGAAATTTTTTTGATCGTGAATAAGATTGTTCTCAATGGAAAATCGTGAACGTCACGGATTTTATTTTCTCATCCTTGCTAGGCTCTGCCCCTAGATAGAAATACTGCAAAATATAGTCTCTCACCATCTCTCCTCTGAGAGCAAACCCTGAGAGAGAGATGGGTAGGCCTCTCCTCCACAAGCCTGTCAGAAAATAGATATCCTCCATTGAAATTGGGACTGTATGAATTTACAGGGTAAGTTCTGTAGATCAAAAACCAAAGGTCACTTCTCACAAATAGATCACAAATCAGTACACCAGTATTATCATGTGGTTAAAACCCTTGAAGAGGGAAACAGTCCATGGCTTGAGCCAACGCGGCCACTTCAGGAAATTTATTAATATAAAAATAAAAGTTACATATGTTTCTCTCCTAAACGGTTACCGGACAAATGACCCTCCATGATCTTTAAATAGATAACATGGACCAATCGGATGTTAAGCCACAGATCAAGTGTCGTTAATACCAAGGAGAGAGAGAACTGTCAGATCACTACAAATCGTGACCGTCGGATTATAAGTTATAAATGTACATAGTAAAGAAACACACTTTACCTAACTCTACACTAGACTAAGTTATTCTTAACTATTTTCTATATGTCGGAATATCCTAACATCCCCCCTTAAGAACAACTTGGGATAGGATTGAAGGATTGACAAAGGTGACACAAAAGGAACCTATTTCCTAAGTGTCGAAATATCCTAACATCCCCCCTTAAGAAAAAATTTGGATAGGATTGAAGGATTTACAAAAGTGACACAATAGGAGAAGGAAGGAGGCATTAGAGACTATCCCCCCTTAATGACAACTTTCCTGAACTCCAAGCATGGATCAAAGTTTGGTAAACTTCGCTTCTGTGAGAGCCTTTGTAAAGATATCGGCTACTCCATCACTGGTTGGACAGTACTGTACTTCAAGAACAAGATCATGAATGAGCTTTCTGATGAAGTGTATGTGGAGTTTAATTTGTTTCATACACTGATGCTAAACTGGATCTTTACATAGCTTAATGGCACTCTCATTATCACACCAAAGTGTAGTTGGATGCTGTTGATGAAGACCAAATTTAGACAGGATCTGACGAAGCCACATGGCTTCCTTGCTGGCTTCAACTGCCCTGCGATACTCTACTTTAGCCGAAGAAAGAGAGATGACACTTTGTTTCTTACAAGACCAAGTAATAGGTCCTGAACCAAGAGTGAATATATATCCTATAGTAGACTTTTGATCATCAGGGTCACCAGCCCAATTAGAATTAGTGAAACTAAACAACAATGGAAATGCTTCTGCACTGTAATGAATCCTGAACTGAAATGTACCTCGAATATATCGAAGTATTATTGTAGCTTCTTTCCAGTGACTTTCATGAGGTTGGTGCATAAACCGAGTGACAAGACCAACGGCAAAGGAAAGGTTAGGACGGGTATGGGTTAGATACAGAAGTTTACCAACAAGTTGACAGTATAAGGTAGCATCAACTTTAGGGGTAGTACAAGTGACTGAAAGCTTGAATCCAAACTGAAAGGGAGAAGGGGATGGCTTGCAGTCTTCCATGTGAAAGTGGTGTAGAAGATCACAGGAATTCTTGGACTAAGAGAGGGTAATACCTTCTTTGGATTGCAAAACTTGAAGACCAAGGAAATAATGCAAGTATCCTAATTCTGTCATTTCAAACTTCTTTTTGAGGCTAGACTTCACATGGTTTACATGGTTGGGATCACTTCCAGTAAGGATAAGATCATCAACCTAAAGAACAAGGATGGTGAAGGACTTACCCACTTTCTTGGTGTAGATAGTGTTGTCAGAATGACACCTAGAAAATACATTATCTAATAGAAATCTATCCATTTTTGCATACCAAGCCCGAGGATCTTGTTTGAGACCATAGAGAGACTTCCTAAGGCAATAAACAAGGCTGGAGTCATTTTGGATAAAGTCAGGGGGTTTTTCCATGTATATTTATTCATGCAAATCTCCATGTAAGAAGGTGGATTTAACATCCATCTGATGGAATTTCCATTTAAAGGAGGCAGCAAGGGAAAGAACACGGCAGATAGAATTCATTTTGGCAATAGGGGAGAAGGTTTCAGTATATTAAATGCCTTCAACTTGTGAAAATCCTTTAGTTACAAGACGAGCTTTATGTCTATCCACTTTTCCATCTGGTCCAAACTTGGTTTTGTAAACCCATCTGCATCTGACAATTTTTCTTCCTTTTGGAAGAGGAAAAAGATCACAAGTATCATTCGCCAATAAGGAATGATATTCTTCATTCATAGCTTCATCCCAATCTGGATGACCGGAGGCTTCTTAAGAGGTTTCTAGATCGGGATTTTCTAGAACTTAAGCCAATAAGGAAGAGGCTCTTTCAAACTGAGAACATGTACGTCATCGATTGGCAGGGTCACCTGCAAGAGAACCTGCTACATCTCGAGTAGAGAGGACCCATCTTGGAAGATGTGGAGTAAAAGGAATAACTTCAAGAGGTGGAGGAGGATTTTCATCCTCGTTGTCATCATCTGAACTAGAAGGAATGTTATCAAAAATAGAAGAGAGAGAGAGGAGGCACATATTTCGAATCAGGCTCGCAGGCCAAAGGTGGCACACCCGCCGAACTAGGCTCGCAGGCCGATATATTTTCATCAAATTTTACATCTCTTGTAATGATTATATTTTTATATTTTGGTTGAAGAAGTATATAACCTTTGACATCTTTAGAATATCCAAAAAAAATGCATTTTTCACTCTTAGGTTCTAAGGCTTTATGTTTCGCATCTGGAATATGGGCCCAAGCATCACTTCCAAAAACATGAAAGTGACTTACATCCAGTTTGATTGAACTCCAAGCTTCTTCTAG
Organism: Pinus albicaulis; assembly: GCA_034641835.2. Classification (NCBI taxonomy): domain Eukaryota; kingdom Viridiplantae; phylum Streptophyta; class Pinopsida; order Pinales; family Pinaceae; genus Pinus; species Pinus albicaulis. Next base: position 756,737,106 of record CM076581.1, on the reverse strand, counting down.
AGTTATATTCTTTAAAACCTTAGTAGGAGTGCAATTTACTATGTAATTTTCACAGTTAATTTCTTCTGCCCAAAAATTGAGACTAAGTCCTTTAGATTGAAGCATACAATTAGCCATTTATTTTAAGGTGTGATTATTCCTTTCAGCTACACCATTTTGTTGTGGAGTATATGGAAAGGTATGTTTCAATTGAATTCCATGATTAGTGCATAAGTTGATAAATTTTTTGTTAACATACTCTCCTCCATTGTCTGGTCTTAACTTAAGAATTGGATGTCCAGATTGTTTCTCAACAAAGGCCTTAAACGCCAAGAACATGTTAAAAACTTTAGTCTTGAGTTTTAAGAAGTATACCCAAGTGCGTCTGGAAAGATCATCAATGAAAGTTAAGAATTACTTGCAACCAGAGAAAGAAACAATAGGAAGTGGACCACATAAATCATTGTGCACAAGATGCAAAGGGGCTGAAACGTGACAAGAGGCACGTTTGTCAAAACTATCCCGATGATGTTTTCCGAGTACACATCCGGAGAAAACACCATCTCGGCAAGATACCATAGGAAGACTCGTCACTGTATTTTGTTTACATAGAGTTTGAAGAGAGAGATAGTTTAAGTGACCAAATCGCTCATGTCAAATTTTTCTCACATCATCATTATAAGCAACAAAAATGGAGGGAAGACAGGATGACCCAAATTTTTCAAAATTATACAACCTTGTGGAATCATCAGCAATGCCAGTAGCTAAAATATGTCTAGGATCTTTGAGGTCCTTTATTACAACATCATGAGGTGAGAATTCTATTATTTTCCCTTCACCTGAATGAGTTATCTGATAAACAGAGAGAAGGTTGCATGAAAACGTAGGAACACATACTACATCATTAAACTGGCCATTATCTAGATGAATGTTTCCAGATCCTACAACACTAAGAGATCTATCATCACCAACATAAATATGTTTGGTTTTACAATCATTTAAAGAAGAAAACATGGCTTGATTTTTGGCCATGTGGTAAGAAGCTCCAGAATCAATGACCCACTCATGAGAATGAGAAGAAGAAAATACATTTAATGCATAACCAGATCTTGATGCTTGACAACCACAAGCAGAAAGTTCCATTCCTGAAGATGAAGGTGAAGAGTTCTCCAAATTGATGTTGTGCTTCTTTATTGCTGCTTCTAAGGCTTCCATCTTCTTAAAACATTTGGACTCTATATGGCTATTAGGATTACCAAATTTGCAATGTCTATTTGTCTTCTTCCCTTTGTTTTTAATTGCCTTATCATTTTAGTGAGTTGCATTTTCAGTTTGCAGCTGAAATTGTTGAGGACCCTTGTTTGGTTTCATACCATACTTTTTAGGATACTGCTTCTTGGGATTCTTTTGATACAATTGATTTTGGGCTGCTAAGGTTTTCTTAGAAGCATTTCCAGAAGTGATAAGACCAAGGTGTAATATTTTTTCTTGTTCTCTTATCAAAGAATCGGAAAAGGCATCAAAAGAGGGATTCTTGTAGGTGGTTCCTGAAGAAATGATGGCTTCTCTAGTGGAATGAAAGGTGGAAACAAATACAGTGTATGCAGGGCCAAGCTTAGAAATAATGCAATAGATGAGGCTACCATCTTTCTTTTTGACCTTACAACCTTCTAAAATAAGTCTAAGGGTCTTGAATTTGGACAAAAAATCTTCAATAGAGGAGAAATTATTGGGGTCCAAAGTAAGCAACTTATTTTCAATTTGGTGGGCTTTGATTTGATTTTTAATTCCAAAGACAGTATTTAGCTTTTCCAGGGCTTCATGAGGGGTGTCAATGTCAAGGATATGAAATTCAAGATCTTGAGAAATGGACATTCCTATCAACCCCCATGCTTGATCTTGTTTATTTTCCCATTTAGTGACTTTATCATTATCAGAAGGTTTAGTTTCTTGTCTTGTGGCTATTCTATAAATCCCTTTACTTCTAAGTATATCTACCATGTGAGGTAGCCATTGGAAATAATTGGTGTTGTTAAGAATAATTGGGCATGCACTTTCCATTTATTTTTTAAACTAAAGCTAAGAAAAGCTGAAACTAACTAATCCAATGGAAAGATATTGAAAAATTAGGCCGATTCAAAAAAAACGGCTCAAGAAACGGCTTCCGGATGAATAAGTTATGCCTTTTGAAAAAAACTGAGTTGTAGATGTTGAATAGTTACAGGAACGGTTTGAAATTTGACGATGAAGTTCAACTTAAAAAAAACAAATCCTGCCCTTTTAACAAAAAAAAATTTCAAAAAGAAGCTTGAGAAAGAGACTTGAACCCAAGACCTATATTCTCATAAACTAACTCCTCACCGAGTGAGATCGTAAAAGGATTCTGTAATTGTTTGAAAGGAGGAAGGTTTTTTTTTTTTTTTTGCTCTTCGATGTGCGTGCTTTTTCCTGCACAAAAAACACAAAAATCTGAGAAAAAAAAAGAAATGCAAGCCTTGCAAAAAAAATTTAGATTTTCGGTTAGCCTTACTGGCAACTATCTATTTTTTCACTATTTTTGATTTCCCGAGATTGCACAAAGACGTGGGGAAAGAGTATACATAGCCAAAAAATTCCCTTCGTCCTGTTTCTAATTTGCCGAGTTCACACACAGTGCAGAGAAAAGAGCATACACAGAGAAGAGAGTATAGATACGACAAATAAATAAAACCTAAAACCAAAATAAATAGAGGGAACCGAAATAAGCATAACTATTAACAAATATAACTGCAAAACAGATACTTTATACCTCCAGATATAAAATGACATAACTTGGGCAACTAGAAACCTTTTCGCATGAAATGAAAGGCATTCCTCACTGAAATAGATGCTATGAACACAACAGAGAAGTTCTCCAGGCTCGAAAAATGTTCAGAAATAACAGATCTAGAAAACGACAGTCCCATGCAGTCAAACCGGCTTCGGATTTGGATCAACAACAGATGTGGCCCTCAAAATAGCTCTGATACCATTTAGGAATTTACAGGGTAAGTTTCGTAGATCAAAAACCAAAGGTCACTGCTCACAAACATATCACAAATCAGTACACTAGTATTATCATGTGGTTAAAACCCTCGAAGAGGGAAACAATCCACGGCTTGAGCCAATGCGGCCACTTCAGGAAATTTATTAATATAAAAATAAAATTTACATATGTTTCTCTCATAAACGGTTACTAGAAAAATGACCCTCCATGCTCTTTAAATAGAGATCATGGACCAATCAAGTGTTAAGCCATGGATCAAGTTTTTTTAATACTGAGGAGATAGAGAACCATCGAATCACTACAAATCATGACCGTCGGATTATAAGTTACAAATGTACATAGTAAAGAAACACACTTTACCTAACTCTACACTAGACTAAGTTATTCTTAACTATTTCCTATGTGTCGGAATATTCTAACAGGAACCACTTTGTTCCTAATATGAAATTCATCAATTGCCAGATCCCATGCACGAACAAGTAACTCCAATAGTTCCATATGTTACCTCATACCTGATAAACAGAAGTACTTAAATACCCCACAATCCCTTAGGGCTCTTACAGTACCCAGATAATTAAGGGAAATCATGTTTTGTTCTTCATGCTCTCTTACCCTCCAAGTAATTGTCATTTTAGTCTGATGAATCCCTAAAATACAACCATAAGATTCATTAAGACCCTTTTCATGCAAAAAACTAGGCTAAATTTGGGTACACTGCAAGAATAAAAAATGTGAATTGCGCCCAATGCAGCCTTGGGAAAGAGACAGTGTGTTGCATATGCACCTAGCCTTCATTTCAAGTGCATTCCAATGCAGTTTTTTACATCCAAGGGTGTGTTGCCCTCTTTTTATAATAGATTTAACCTAAGGGGCCTAAATTCCTAAAAAATTACAATGGACTGAAACAAAAAGTCTACTAAAGGAAAGAGGAGGTTTATGGCACCAACCTGGATCAAACGGCGAGGAAAATTGTCCATAGAATCAATCGTAATCAACAACTGAATTTTGGGGGAAAAAACAGGTTCAGAGCTCCAAAATGAAATTGGTAACTTTCAAATGGTAAAAATGAATAGTAAAACTCATTTAATCGATCATTTTATTATTTGAAAATCATATTTATTGCTGTGAATATGGTTTTATTCAATTTTTATCATGAAACATGTATTTTTAATCCATTTGATGTTGTTCTAAACAGGTTTGCAACTGATAGCTGATTAGTCGTGCACATTTATTTCAAGAATGATTTGACCACAAAGCATACTTTTATCCTTATTTTTCGAGCTTTGATAAAAAAATAAAAAGGACTTGAAGCGCACTTTTATCTCTTTTTAGAGCTTCCAAAACAACGAAAAAGGAACCCCTGGAGTCTTCTTTTATCTCTTTTCAGACTCCGATAATGTGAAAATATTGTCGAGCACTTGTCTTTTCGAGCTTGTAAAAGTAAATGAATTGATATCTATTCAGTATAATTTTAACCCTTTTCCATACTGAGATAGATTACTTACAAAAAAAGAAAACCTTAGTCAAACATGGCTAGGAGGTTCTCTCAGATATAATTTTACAGTTTTTCAGATCTAAACGAAAACTTTATGAAAAATTTATTATGGTGTTTTCTTTTTTCCTCTTATTTAAACTCTCTAAATATCAAAAATGACCGGGTTGTCACTGTCATTAGGCTCGTTAAAACATAAAATAGCGACAGGCTTATCTATCATGGCAAGAATCAAGTTTCATTCATCGCTAGACTCATTAAATTGTTAAATAGAGATACATATTTTCCCGAAGGGTTGAATCATAGATCAAGCATATGTTATCCTCCTCAAGCTTGTTAAAAAATAAAGAGGTACTGGTCGAAAAATGACCGGGGAAAATTTGGGAAAGTGAACAGAACTTTTACAGTAGCAGGTCGCTCTTGAACATGACACTTCACTCCATCATCATGACTATTTGGGTTGGGTAATCTTCTTGACGGTTCATTCATAAATATGGTTCATCATACCTTCACTTCAGTTTTGAGTCGATGCTGCCAACTCATCTTAGTGTCGCTGATATGTTCAAGAGAAGTCATCCAGTGAATACTCATCCTTCTGCAATACTCATAAACCTTCATTCTCATGACAATCATCCCTGAACATTGCTATATCATGTTACATTTTGTCTCTGAAAATAGTAACTCCCATTTCGCGATAAAGTGACTTCCTATCGACATCAAATGATCATCTAGGAAGTTTACTTAGAAACATCATCTTCCAGTACCATGAGGCTTGTTACAACATCGACAAGATCCTCGCTTCCGGACTTTTGACTGAAAGATTTTGTTTGTCGTTCGACATCAAATCATCTATTCACACCTTATGAAATTTACTGTAGTACCTTGAGAGCCATTAACATCAATGGTGGTTCTCTCGCATTTGTTAACAGCTCACATCATTGGCTGATAATCAAACGATGTCTTACCATGTTCGACTACAAATCATATATTCGCATGGCTAGAATTGTACCCAAACAATTGAGTGAATGAGATAAGAAGAACCTTGATATAGTTTTAGCCATTCGGGCTACTATTTCAGGATTGTTGTACACATCATCTGTACGGTGACTTTACATACATATCGCCATCCGAACATGGGCCTATATCTGTAAGCATGTATGTATTGGGAAACATTCCAATGTAGACGACTTTCTGCACTATGTACATGTTATTAGATAGTTTATGTGATGATCATGGCAATGCCTCCCTCAGCAATTCATAATCAAGATGAAAATATCATGATGTAATGTATTGTAAGATTGATACAGGTCGCCACTCCGCTTCAGTTCTAGCCCATCACGTCGTAGAGCATCTCACTCAAAAAATATTTTTATTATTCTAACTTCATGCTTTACGGGGAAGCTATTATAGGTCAATTTGGGCATTATCCCCCATGACTTGGTCAAACTGGAAATCATCCCCAAGACCAATGAAATAGGGTCTATCATCCCCTATCATTTCAGTTGCTACATGCCCTAAGAAAAGAACAAATCATTCATGACTTCTATTGTGATATTTCCAAGGTTTGAAGTATATGTTATATCACTTATGATCTCACCAACGGTGCCTCTCAAGGGACTAATTGTGTTGCATATGCAGCTTCCTCCATTCAAGGGTGCACTACAATGCACTTCCCGACATTCAAGAGTGTGTTGGTCAAATGGGAGCGAAATTCTCATTGTTCTGAAATCTCCACATGGCCAGTGCCTTCTAGAAGAGTCCATATGTATCAAAATTTGAATCCATGTGTCCATCTAACATTTCTTAACTTGGAAACATGTCTTGCCTATTATTATAAATTCATTTATTGAGAAACTACCTTCAGTTTCCCTATAAATTGGGCACAAACCCTAGTGCTAAGAGGGAAGAATTTTGGTAAAGAAATGTTGTTGGATTCTCAATTGAGAGAGTGATAGAAGTGATATGTTGTTGGTGATATGTTGATTGTGATGAGGTTGGGATGAAGTTGGAGCTAGTGACATCAAATCAATCATTGGTTGTAACCTCCCCCTTCTACTGTTTAATAAAGATTGATGTTCATTTTCCCATATATGTATCTGTTTATGTTTCTATTTCTCATGCATTAGACTCTTGAATGATAAATGTGTTTCATGTTTAATCGATTTAAGTGATTAAGATAACTAGGCATCTCTATATTGCAAATCTTTTGTTTTTCTCTATTTACACTTGTAGAAATCAATCTGGTGATATAAATTGGATTGGAGGTTATGGAAAAAGCAACAGAAGGATAATAGGAAGCTCTTGGATCACAAGTAGGTTCTTCTATCTTTATGTATGTCTATTTAGTCTTAGAGAAAGTGATAGAAAAGACTTCAATCTGTTGTTCTAAGTGCTTAGCACCACACTTAGGGAATTTGATTTATCCATAGATCCTAATTCTGCATAACACTTAGAGGTGAAAATGTTGTATACACAATAGGTTAGGTCCTACTCATGTCACCCTGAGTCATTAAATCAGATCAAGGCATTAAGAGACCACTCCTTTAACTAAATAAGATAATTTATTATGAAAACATATCATGTTTGCAAGGAAATGAACATGATTATCACTACATAAATGAAAATGTCATTCATTAAATGTAAATGATAATTGAAATTGCATGGAAGGAAGAGGCTAGTCTAGTTGCAGAAGTAAACAATGCTACATCTACTTTCACACTTAATAATATCAACAACCTATTTGCATGAATCCTTTATCTATTTACAACTTTATTGAAAATGAGGAATTCAATCTTCAACACAACTATGGAAAAAATTCTAAGTCTATTTCTACTTGTTGTCTTATGCTTGCGGTGAGGAAAGGATGGGGTTAGAGTGGTCTTAAAGTATTCCTTAATCATAAAATCAAAGATTGAGGGAAATTATTAAACTTCATAATGCAAGGGTCAAAGTCTGGAGAGAATATGGTCGAAGTAAGAAAAGCTACAGAACTGCTACAGGAAGTGCTACAGGAGGCCCTATTTTGCTACACAAGGCCCTATTTTGCTATAGGAGGGGGTTTGAGAGCTTTTCTAGGACAATAATGGTATATTGAAGGTGAATGAAGATGTATGAAGGTAAATTGAGGTGATTTAAGGGTTTGGGAGCCCATTTTCCAAGCTTAATACCCCTCAAAGGCATATCTTGCACTAAATTTTATGCCCACAGTGTCCTTCATTTTCCCTGGAAGAGTGACCTTTGTGGAAAATTTTGGAAGCAATGTGAAGTGTCCATGAGAGAGAGGGGATGGTATAGGTTTATGTAGAAGAGAATTCCCCCCTGAAAGTCAACATAATCCATGCATCCTCAGCAGCAAATGCATCAAATGATCAATTTTAAAACAGAGTAAATTAACATGGAAAAGATGAGTTGAATTTTATTAAAATCTACTCTACCCTACAACACAAATCTAATTTTTAAACCAATGCTACTAACTTCTAACTTAAAAAAACCAAGAATGCAGAAGGATGATAAACCAACACTTGATAGTTTCCAAGAAATAATAAACATGTGCTTTTGGGTTGTTGTTGTAGATCTTCCAATCACTCTTTCCACAAGAGAGGTGATAGGCAAACCTAAAACTACAAGTTTTCTGATGTAATTCCTACTTAAAGAAGAAAATAATTGCACTTAATTGAAAAATAAAAATTAAATAATACAATAGAGGCACTAAAGCCTTTGGGTTGGGCCCAAACCCAAGGGTTTTAGCCCTCCAAAACTAACTCATATTTCAGCCAACAATGAGCTTCTCATTGACAAAGAATAAGAGTTGCATACATCATATGAAATATGAAAATAACATTACCAAGCACAAGGCTCTTAGTAGCTACTCCTATCTTCAACAGAAATTTGAATCCTAATGAGCCTTTAGGTTGGTTTATTTATACAAAACTTAGGTGGGGGGAAGCTCACTTGAAAAGAGGAATTCTACCCTCCAAAATCCCGAAATTGGTGGATCTCGTTCAATTTGATCTTTGCATATACTAAAGTTCCTCAACTTATAGTGAATTTGAGTTGTTGGTGAGAATATTTGATCTCAAGTTGAGTTGGAGAGTTAATGAAGTGGACAAGCCCCCTATATTTTCTCTGGATGTCTCCACCAAGCCCCTCCATGGTAAATATCTCCAAAAATGCTTCTTTCGCCTGCATATTAATCACATTAGGCCATGTAATACAACAAGCACCCTATAGTCTTCTTACTAAGAATACGATGGCTAAAAATGATAATTAATGTGAGAAAATGAGAGTTTTAGGGGTTGGAAGGTAGAAAAATGGACCTCAAAATATACCTATTTATGGGACCCATCATCACCCCCTGTTGAAGGTGTTGCTCATACTCTAAGAAACTTTGTCACTGATGTGAAGTTCATTCATGACCCTGGTGGCCTCTCTGAAATCCCAAGGCATCTCAGATCGTATGCCTTCCTATGGATAAAAGCCTGGATTTTCTTCTATGTTTGTCCATTCCTTTTGTTATTATGTATGGTTTCTTCTCTCCTTTAGGCCCAATAGTAAGGGGGGACTGAGTTTGAGTCCTACCCACTTGATTTTCAACCTTTTCATAATTATTTTGTATAGTGGGGTTCTTTCGAAGGCATTCATTAGTATTTATAGAGAGTGATACTCTCTTATCTTTGAAATGTGAGGCAGGGCATGTCATCTTATTTGGCAAGCCTGCAAAATTTCGGTCCCCAACATCCTAAAGGTGTCCTCAAAATGGAGGAAAATTTTTTCTTGGTCTACTATATATTGAGGTGCCAATTCAGGATCATTGGAGATGAGGTGGTGGTTATTGATGACAACCTTGGGGCTCACTAATTTTCCTCTGATGTATAAGGGCTCCCTCTCTTCTTTTTCCATCACCCTCTTTACTTCTTCAACTCTTTTTTCATCATGGGTCAGCCAAGAGGATAATTCCATTAGTTTTATGTCCCCCAATCTTGATTTGGGACCCCAGAAGTTCATGTTTGCAAATATCATATTGTGCATTTAAAACTCAGCCAGTTTGGCTCTATCCTCAATACTTTCCATTTTGCAAAACTCAATGAATTTTTTGTAGTCTTGGAAAATTAAAGATCCTTATTGTGCCAATTCCTTTATTTGGAATCGCAGCCACTACTTCTTGAGGAATATAGCATATTATTTGCATGGTTTTCTACATTGTATGGCTTCCATGGATAAGATTTCCATAGTGGAAATTTGAAACTCTTTTTCTTTTAGTTCCTATCTTAGCCTTTTGTTCTTTTCCTGTAGCTGCTCTCATGACTAACTCTCCCTGCCTTAAGTTGTTTAGTTCCATGCTCATTTAATTCACTTTTTCCTCTTTGAGTTATACGTCTTCCATATTTTTGAACTTTTCAATTTGCATCCATCTATGAGTTCAACCCCTTTCCTTTCCCAACTCAAAGAAGAGTGGTATAGAAAACTTCTTAAGTATAATCCTGCCTCCTTCAATAAATTTTTAATAGGAGTCAAGGTTAGGTTATGGATCAGGCTCCTGGAGTTCTTAGATACCTTCCTCCTTTTCGTTTGATGTGGTTTCCTCTTCTTGTATCATCTCTTGTTTCTCTTGTAACAACCATGTTTCTCCTATAGCAGCCCTTGTTTTTCCTGTAGAATCCCTTGTTTCTCTTGTAGCAGCCCCTATTTCTCTCATAAATCATTTGTTTTATTCTGTAGCTGGGAATATTTTTCTTTCATCCTCTTATATGTTACTTCTCATGTGGTGGGCCTCCCTATGGGTGGCACGGGTGGTCTACTCCTGTCTTTAGGAGATGTAACTTCTTCAATCTTCCCCTCACTAGGTCCCACTTCTTCCTTTTTACGTGTTAATTCATCAAGGGTGATAGGGACTTTTGAAGGAGTTTGAGGCTTCCCTTGCCTTATCCTAGTGCTCTTCCTTGGTTAAAAGTACAAGGGGTATTTCCTTGGTTGCCTTCTTTTGGGCTTGACTGGTGTGCCAAGTGTGGCTAATGTGGCAGCAACCTATTTCTCTATGTTTATGGGTGAGAGACTTATTTTTTTCCCCTGTCTTTCTATCCCTTGGTGTTTGGAGGGCTCCTCAGGGCTCTCTTCCTTTTCTCTTTATTTCTCTCCCTCCCTTTCCTTTGTTTCTACTTTCTCCTCCTCTTCTCTAGCCTTAGTACTATAGGTTGGTGTTTCTTCTTGTTGTGTGGATATGATGGTTTTTGTTTCAATGAAAACCATCCTGTCAATGTCTACAAAGTCATTCCACAGTACAAGGTTCCTTGGCTGGCTTAAGGCATCCACAATAATTAGCTTGATGAGTTCATGATGGGAAATCTGTTGGTGATTCCCTTCCCTCACTTTCTGACACATTTCAATAATGGACTATAAGAGGAAATATGGAACACTGAGTCTCTGCGGAATTGGTAATTATGCCTAAAACATTAGCTCGCATAGCAGCCTAAAGTGATAGGCATACACAATGCTTAACCTCCCCTCATATGATATGTATTTAAGTATGTGATAGGCCACTTCATCCCGAGGGTAGGGGATGTTTTCTCTTATCACTCCATTCTTATTTGTTATAGGCTTCTCTCAATGAAGGAAGAAGTTTTTCTTGGTTGTAACACCTACTACCTTATCCTCCTTGCTCCATTGAATTCCCAAAGGTACGGTGGTTACTCTTCTTATGAGTTCTGCGTACAATGGGATGGAAAATCCTCTAACAACAGTAGTGGCACTATTTCCCCCCTCAGAATTGAGGGTAATGGAAAATTATTTAGTTATTTCTCATCATGTACCTTTAATTTCTCAAAGAATCTCGTCCACTAATGCCTCATAAATATGTTCAGAATAGGGGGATGTTGATGAATTATTTCTGTGTATGTGGGTTCTCTTATGTTGAAACCCCCTCCCATTGCTCCTACTACTCCTTCTCTAGGTTATCTCAGGTGTATTTTCAATAATTTCCCTAGATCAGTCTCAGGTGCAGAGATAGAGGGTAGTTTTATTTTTTATAGAGGGGGAGAAGGATGATAATTTTTTATTTTTTTTACTATGAAAAAAACTTTTCTCTCTCCCTAGTTTGCCTTCTTCTATGATAAATTTTCAAAGTAAATTACTACATAATGGTTGCTATTGGGTACCCGATTTAAGAAAAATCTTAATGCATGTGTATGGAAATTAGAGATGGAGGAGGTCACTTACCCTTTCCAAGATTATTTTCTCATGTGCATGAGGGTTTGAGGGAAACTTCTAAGGTTTTTGACTCATTTTCTCTCCTTAATTCATCCCTGTAGCTTTATTTTTATGCTCCTGTAGAAATTCATATCTTCCTGTAGCATCTGTGAACTCAGACTGTAACAACTCGGTGGCACCCTATGAAGACTCTGGTAGCATTTAGCTCATCCTTCAAATCCTTTGTGGGTCTCTCCAAATTTTTTCGAGAGATGAGCAATTGTGCAAATGGAACTGAGCCTTGTACCTTTTATTCCCTTTTGTGGTAATGGCTCGGAGTGCTTTGGTGACTTGGCTTTTGCACTTCCTATTTCTTAACTGTTTCCCCCACTCCTCGTAATCATCGCCCCAATTAATTTTCATTTTCCATGTGTTTGGATGGTTGATTGAACTCTATTTTACTAATTGAAGGTGACCAAGTTTACTAGCCACCTCCAACCCATAACACTCCATTCTCGGTCATTAAACACATTTTTTACCATTGTGTGTGTAGGGAATAGGTGAGGGGTGTCATACCTAAACCTACCTGTGATGTAGAAGTTAGATATGCATGCAATCTACTCCAAAGTTTGTTATGGATTATTTGACCCATAGAGGTGCTAACTTTCCTTATTTACTTATGCACAGTTCTTCACAAATGATGATGTAGTTGACTAATAATTTTTTTCTTCTATGTAGGCGCCCTTCCAATGTTTGGTATGTTGTTGTTGGAGTGGATAGATGACATTATATCTGCTCTTCAGGGATAGTGTGAACTTTATAAGTTTTAGGAATGGCCTCATGATGCCTCAGGGTGGCTATATCCTCTATTTTGGAGCTATAGAAAAAAAATCTTCAAGATCCAGTTGAACTGTGTAATCTGCTACAAGATTGATCTCCTTCTTATAGAAGCCACTTCGTACCTCCTCAAGACCTCGTATTTCATTTAGGGATTAGTAAAAACCATAAGGTAGTATAGGGACAAATTATAATCATCATAGGGTGGTGAAAGTGGTGAAAAAGGTGAAGGTGGAGTCCTTTCTCTATGTTTTTTTATAAGTGAAAGAAGTGGAGTTTTGAGGATGAATTTGGCTAAATGGGGTGGATGAGTGATGAATGATTTTTTGGTAGAGCTATCCCATCATTTCCCAAGGAGACATGACCTTTTGGGCCTCATCTTCAGAGCATATCTCCCTCCTCTAGCATTTCAAGTTGCTCTTGTAGCAATTCAGGTTGCTCCTGTAGCAATTTATACATCCCTGTAGCGATTCAAAAATGGGGTAAAACATGGTTCAATTGTTGGCTAGAAGGTGGAGAGAGGTAGGGAGGTGGGTGAAAATGAAATGGATGGCTTGGAAAAATGGAGGAATGAACTATGGAACCTGTTCTATAAATATTTTCCTTATGACTGCCTAGAGTCCTGCAAAAGAGAAATGTTCACGAAAATTGATGTAAGGACTCCCCCTTGTGTCTTAGTTTTTTTTTTAGACATGCAAACTGCCTCTGGAGATGTTTTCACCTTATATGTTTGCCCTAGGAGCCTCAGAGGAGGTTCACCTTGGGATCTTTTCATCCTATTTTCTTTCTCTTTCTTATATTTTTTTGTTTTTCTCTTGGGCTGCCTCATAGGGGTTTTCAACCCTAGAGTTGGCCTTAGATTCCTCATGGAGGTTTTTATCTAGGACCCTTTATTTTATTTTTTAATTTTTAATTTTTTAGAAGCTTTGTGGACTAAGGGCTATGAGCCTTCATTACACGTCATTTTTTCACCATGACAACTGACCATTAGAATGGATATTTCACCATTCAATTCATGTGTTCCAAAGCACCCCCTTACGATTCAACAACTTAATCACCTTAAAGAAAGAAAGAGTTATGGGTTATAAGGCCAAAATCCTTACTCTTAGTGACTTGTGTGCTTTCCTAACTAGTTTATGTGCATGTGCAATTCCTACCATTGGTACCCGCGCAGAACTGCGCTTTGTCTTACACTATGGACCGTGCACATGACTCAACCAAAAAAAAAAAAATTTAATTCTAGAAGCCTTGTTGGGTGAATCCCTCCCATCATGGATTTAACTCCCATTCTTCAAGGAACCCTAATCCCACCTTAAGTGGATCTCATCCTTTCGATGTGGGTCTGAAAATTCCTCCTCTTGGCCTATAAATCAACTACAGGCTAGAGGGTTGACAGAGGTTGATGAAGGTAGAATTATGCTGGTCAAATTAGGCTTGAGAGCTTATCATCCAAGGAAAGGATTGTAGACTTATGGGAGGAGCTTCAAAACATCAAGGAAAAGGTTGTAAGACTCTTCTATATTTATGAATTAATACAATTGATCTCTTTTTTTCACTACATTGTTCAATGGGTCTAATGAATGATTTGTGCCATTGTTAGTTTATCCATTGAAATGATGTTGGTTACTAATTTCCTTAATCATTAGTTTGAATCTTTGAATTATCTATGTTGCATATGACTTTGGTATGGATCTCATTTCCTCTCCTTTTAGTTTTATGATGGCAATAAAGATAGATTCATGGAAAGAGTAGTTTGATTGTCTACTTGTTACTAGGTTTTGTTGGAAATCTAGGGAAATCACTCTTATCTACAAGAGGGATTATTCCAATATAACAAACTAGCAACCATACTAGGGATCGTTTATGTTCTCTTCCTTTTCCTTTTTTGTGATTTTCAATCCCTTTTTATAGCCTAATATGAGTCTTGTCAAGATAGGTATTCTTTAGATTTTTTTATTTGTTTTCCTGGTTTTTTTTTTCTTTAAGTTTCTCATTCTGCACAGTTTTATTCAGCAACAGAGCGCAAATCTGCGTTATTTTGCTTTAGAAACAAAGCGGCACATCCTGGGAATTTTTGAAAAAATACATTTTCCTCTAATCAAAGTCTGAAGGTTGGTTTTTGAACTATTTTTTACACTTGTCTTGACCTCCAATTAATCTTTTTGAGTTTGTTTGTGTCGTTAAGAAGTATTTTTGAGGAATTACTCTTTTTCACAAATTAGGGTAGGGTTTCAACTGGTTTCTTGTTGATTGACAAAAAAAGAGATTGGTCGTTGTTTGATTGCTATCTCCCTGTATTTTTTCTTGCAAACATACCAATTTTATTTGTGAAAGATCTTCTAGATTAGTGAAGTTAGGGTTTTCTCGGAATTTTAGTGTTTTGTGACAATTGCTTCTTTTTCTTAATGTAAAATGAAAATAATTTCTTTTTTAGTACTGAAGTTGTTCATAAATACATTTTAGACATCATTAAATTAATGGCATTCATCAGTACAAATTCATTGCATAGTTTATTGATTTCTATGTGCATTTTGAAGAATTGTGAGTGATTGCTTGTAAAAGGACATTTTATGGTTATTTGACTTGTTAAGTGAACTGAAATTTTGATTTAATTTCTGCAATTGAATTGTTTCAAAGTGAAATTGGTATTTTGTGGAAAATAATGTTATTGGAATCTGATTTTTTGCATTTCATTTTAAAATAAAAAAGACTCTTACTCTCCCATAACTAGGAATTCATTGAATGAAAATTTTACAATTTCATATTTGACTGCATTAGAGTATTTGAGTTAAGTCAAAATATCATCAGTTTCACGTCCATCACCTACTGAGTAAACAAAAGCAACAACTTAATAACACAACGTTAATAAAATTGATTATAATTTTTTCATTTTTAGGGGTCTTTCCACCTACATATATCAGGTTGTAGGCATTTGGGATAGGGAAGTCAGTTAAGTTTCCAAAGCTACAAATAAACAGTAGAATCTTGCGGTAGGGAGTAAATCCAATTATTTCATTTTTTCTTTGGGAAGCTCCTCTTACAAGGGACTCAAGCATGATATCATATCAGAATTAGTGAAGTGTTCGTACTCACTTCATTGGTTATGATAGAGTGGTTTTCACGCATGAAAAACGGTGTCAAAAGGTACTTGGGGTCACTTGGAGGTAAACCTAATATTATCCATGTTGAGGAACTTTCAAGGGGATTGAGATTTGTTACTTTTCACTTGCATGTAATTTTGATCTGCGACTATCCCCCTAGGTTGAATTATTGTAGGTGGTAACCTTAGTGACCATAATGTTAGGGCTATTTCCCGAGGTGACGATGGGGGGAAGGTCTCTAATGTACCTAGAACAATGGTTGAATGGACTCACTTTGACCTTTTGGAGGGTAATATTCACTCGAGATGGCATAAGTGGAGTTACTTGCACCAAAAATTTTCATTAAGAAGGTTTTCAAGGTAACAGGTTCCATCCACTTTATCTATATACACTTTTCACATTGATTTTTGTGATGTTGGATTTCATCACCAACTAGTGATTTCTGTGATGTTGGATTTCATCACCAACTAATGATTTCTGTGATGCTGGATTTCATCACCAACTAGTGATGCTGGTAATTTTTGAGCAGAGAGATTTATTATTGGCAGCCCAAGAAGAGAACCAAAAGACACAAGCTGATTTAGCTGATAAACCAGAACAGGTTGTAAGGTTAATAAATTTTCTTAATAACAAGAATAGACAGGAACTGGAAGAACTAAAAATCAATTACAAGAAAACAACTAACCTATAAATTAGGAAAGTTACCACCAAAAGAAATTTAATGAGGCAGCTTGAAGAGAAATGTGAAGCTATGAATACTTCTATAACCAAATTCATGGTTAAATTCACCAATTCAAGGCAAAAGGGACTTCCTAATATCATGGTTATTAATGATAAGTTAATGCCTCAAAATGATTATGACAAGAAGATAAGAGAATATGCCAAGGAGCATGTGAACAAGCCAATAGGTCAAGGCATTCCCACAGGAAAAGTATTGTTAAAAAGTTTTGAAGATTTTTTTTATTTGCAGTATGAGATCAAGCACTTATTTGTCATCAAGCCCACATTTGCTAGGTACACGAAGGCTGATGAGAACTTTAGGAAACTCAAAAATATTAAAATTCCTAAAAAT
This sequence comes from Pinus albicaulis, assembly GCA_034641835.2. Taxonomy (NCBI): domain Eukaryota; kingdom Viridiplantae; phylum Streptophyta; class Pinopsida; order Pinales; family Pinaceae; genus Pinus; species Pinus albicaulis. The sequence goes on along the minus strand of CM076581.1, from coordinate 756,720,418 downwards.
GAGGATTGGCAAGCATTGACTGATTTGCTATGAAGAAAGAAAGACAAGAAAATGAAAAATAAAAAATATGTTTGTTGATTTCACTGTCAAAACAGATTTTACAACAGAAAGCAGTTTGACTGAAGGTTAAAGAGTATCTGAAATGAAAGAGTATAAGTGAGAAAGAGTATCAGTGAGGGCAGCTTAGATTCTAAAGAATATCTAAAGAGACAGCAAAGAGGACACATAAGCAGCCAGCTGCTTCTTATCTTAAAACAGTTTCTATTTATTTTGAATAAAGTAGGACAGCTTGCTGATTTGTTAAGTAGTTGTCACCTTTATTGTTGTAAGATATTTTATTTTCCTAAGTTAATTCCTAGAAGTCATCTAGGATATTTTGTTAAACATTATGTATAAATACTTCACTCTTTTGAAGTATTTTGGTGTGGAATAAAATTTTTGGAGATTACTATAGATATTTTGTTGACTTGAAGGCTTTGGATTTTGATTTTGAGTAGCAGACTGGATCAAATATTTGGCATCATACTTCAGGATCCCTGTGATAAGCTATATGGAGTGAAGTATTCTCTTAAACTTGTCATTGTTATCTTCTTTTGTTACATGCATAAATTTATGTTTTAATTCTAAATCTGAATATATAACTAGGAGTATTACTACAGGACATGTTAATAGCACCCTGTTTTTAACTAGTTATCATTTCTTTGTTTTCTTCTGATTTCCTGTGTAGGGAACCCTTAATTTCTCCCTCTCCCATTTGACCTCTATCTTCTACTTCCCTTTTCTGGATTTAAGGATTCTTAAGTGCCCTTTATCCCGATCATACCATCTCAAAAACCAATTTTCCAAGATCTCCAAGGGTTATCTATCTTTCCCTGCAGAAATTTAACCTTTTAGGCCTTGATCCCAGTTCTGTTAGCTTGAATTAGACTCCATAGCCCAATGGACAAGTATATTTCCCTATAGCTACCCTCCAAGTGAAATTTTCCCACCAAATCCAATAAAACCAAACCAAATCTGCACTTTCATAGCTAGCCTAATATTCACAAATTAAAACAAAGTTAAACTTTAAAGAGAGAGCCCTCTATGAACCCTAGGAAGGCTATATCCTAGATTTTGAAGTAGGTTTGTGGTTACCTCTAGTATTCTTTGACTAAAACCCAAAATCCCACAACTTAATAATTTACTGGAGTGATAACATTACTGGCGACCATACTGGGGAACATAACCAGTCCTCAGTCATAAAATTAGTCTTAAAGGAATCATTTAATTCATCCTTTTACTTTAAGATTGTTTTTATAGGTTGTGGGTATTGAAAAATTGTAATTCTGGATTCTAGGAAAGTCTATTATACCAGGTCTAACCCGGATCCTAAGCCTGTTGTTATAGTAGATGACCCAGACTGAATTGGTAAAGAGAAAAAACAAACAGAAAACTTAGAGGCTGAAATATCATTAATAAGAGTCAATTCATTACCAAGAGAATTAGTAAGTCTGAAAGATGTTGATTTTGATCTGAAATTTGAGCATTCCTTATTTAAAAGTAAATCTGAAAGTGATTTGAAAACTACTATTTTAGACCCTACTTTATTTCATTTTTGAATGAAAAATAGAAATCTATTGCAGTAAGTTCTAAATCTAAAAAACTTGAATATCATACCAAAGTTGAAGAAATTAATGTTACTATTCTAAAGGATATTGATGAAGCTATTGAATTAGCTCATTTATTGACTTATGCAAACAGACCTCCAGTTTCTCAATTACACACCACAATAATTCCAGCTAGAGATTCATCTCTTTATGATGTTACATCATTCATAAATTCTACTACCAACTCATCTACAGATCCATTTATTCCTAAACTACCTCTACAACCTAGAGTGTTATTTCCACCAATCACTTCATCCACTATATCCATTAGTTCACCTTTTGATTTCTTAAATACATCATCCTCATTTTCTAGCACTTCAAATACAATCTTTAGTTCATCTAATATCATTTCCAGCATAGCTCCAAGCAGTTCAACCTTACCTCCTAGTCAAGTTAAGCTTCAATCTATGGCTTCTAGATATGCTCCCCTTATCCTACCACAGCAGTGTCATGACATGCCACAAGACTATCAAAATAAAATACCACTATTTGATGGCACTACTCAATATAGTGCTCAACAACACATTGCTAAGATGACAGACTTCTTTGAAATTTATGAACTTGATGATTCAGATGTTCAAATGAGACTGTTTGCACAAACTTTAATAGGAGCAGTTAATAAATGGTTTAAAGATTTAGCTGCTGGTAGTGTAACTGATTTAGCTGTATTTTTTACTTTGTTTTTAAATAAATGGGAAAAGAAAAATAATCCCATCCAAATTTTGTCTAAATTTGATTCTTTGAAAAGAGCTCCAATTGAGTCAATCCAAGATTATTGCACCAAATATAATAGTGTCTATAATTCTATCCCTGCAAAACTTAAACCTACTACTTATTCAGTTCTGCTCAAATTCCCTGATGCATTTGATACAGATATGGCTTACCAATTAAGGGAAAGAGATGCAGACACCTTAGAAAAAATGCAAACTGATGCAGTTAGTGTAGAAGTGAACATTCTATCCAGAAAATTTAGACTTAGAAATGAAAGAAGAGTGACCATTAAAGAAGAAAATGCTAATTCAAACACAAAAATGGATGTTATAGCAAAAACATTAGAAAGAGTGATTGATATATTAGATAATATAGAGAGAAGACCTCAGTGGGATAACCAACAACAGATCAAAAATCCCAATTTTAGAAAAAACATAAATTCTGGAAAATCAAAAGAAATGGCCCTAGACCAAACAATTAGGCCACCATTCCAAGAGAACTATGCTGTAATTTCTCAGAATAATAATGATTAGGAGTAGGATACTATTGATATAATGGGAATAGATGACAATAATACCATTTTCCTAACTCAGAAAGATCAGGAATTATTTGAACTTCAACAGCTTAAATTAGATTCTAGTGAAACCTTTGATTATAAGCAAGGTTATGAATATGCAATAAATGAAAATTACAGCCAAAATAACCTCATAAACAAGAAAAAAAATGAGCCTTCTACTAAGAAAACTTCCCAATCTCAGAATCCTAAAATAGTAGAAGCCCCTAAAACAAAAGTTCTGCAAATTCTCCCAAGGGAAAACAAGCAAAACTCAAATTCTTCCCAAAACATTTCTAGTCCTAAGAAAGCATCGGGCCCTAAAATTGTTGATATTACTGATGAATTTTCTCAAGCTGCAAAAGATTCACAGAAATCTACTGCTACTAAAACCTCTAATTCTGTAAAAACAACAAATTTAGATCCCAAAAAAACTTATGCTAATCCTAAAACATTTGACCCAAAGACTGTCACTTCAAAAACATCTACTAATAATTCTAAGTCTGAAAGAACATCTACTGCTTCACAAACAATCCCTGAAAAGAAAGTTAGAAGTAGTAAAACACAAGAAACACAAACAAAGAATCCTAAAACACTTGAAAATGAAAAAACAATTGTATAAAAACAAGACAAACCAACACAAACTATAGTTACTAAAGAAGAACTGATTCAAATCAGTAAAACTCAAACTACATTCAACATACAATCAGAAATTGAAAAACTGAAAATACCAATTCCTTTGACTAAATTAAATTGGTAAAAAATGACTTGTATAAATCAACCATAACTTAAACATTAAATATGAATGATGGAGAAGACTCCATAAATCTAAATGATGATCAGCCAGAGTTGAATTTTGGCCCAGATGTAAATGTAAAACATGCAGATGGTGCAGTTCCTCCATTTTATATCAATCTCACCATTCATGATCAAATTCTACATAACAAAATGCTAGATTCGGGAGCTTCCCATAATCTAATTCCTAAAGCCATCATGGAAACTCTGAATCTAGAAATTACAAGGCCATACAAAGATTTTTTTTCTTTTGATTCCAGTAAAGTTAAATGCTTAGGTTTAATCAATGATTTGTGTGTAACACTAGTTCAATACCCTGGTAAGACTATATTAATGGACATTGTAGTAGCTGATATCCCACCAAAATATGGTATGCTACTTTCTCGCTCGTGGGGAGCAAAGTTGCAGGGATCTCTACAATTGGACATGTCTTATGCTACTATATTAGTGTTTGGCCAGCCTAAAAAGTTATATAGGGAAACATTAATGAAGTACATGGTTAGTAGTGCTGAAAGATCTATAAACTACCCAATTTACTCTACACCAACTGACCTTGATTCTTTTATCCTATGTAACTCTGAAACAAATGAAATCCAAACTGAACTAGTAGATAAAAAGAGAGCACCAATCAATGATAACATTTTTCATGAATATCAATGGCATTTAGACTTTGATGCTTCATCGAATAAGTTAGGAGCAGGAGGAGGAGTCTAGATAACAAATATGGAGACCAATCATTCTGAAGGTCATGCTTTCAGGATAAATTTCAAATGTACAAACAATATGGCTGAGTATGAAGCCCTCATCCTAGGACTCCAAATCATTAGGAACTCAGGAGGAAAAATAATTTTAATCATGGGAGATTAAGATTTGATCATAAAACAAGTAAATGGAGTTTATTCTGTTTACAATCCCAGACTAAGCAGATATAGAGACACTGTCATAGATTTAACTGATGATTTATTGGAATGTAAGTTTGTTGTTGTACCTAGAGAACAAAATATACAAGCTCATTGTCTTACAACTTTTTCTAGTACATGCAATTTACCATTCCAACCTAATCACATATATACCACTGAAGTCAAACATAGGCCAATAATTCCAAATAATCTTAAGTATTGGCAATTTTTTTCTCAGGATGAACAGATTTACAAGTTTATTAACAGTGAAGGATAATTTCATAATTGTATTATAGATACAGATTGTACAATAAATCATGATTTGAATTGTGAAGTAGATTTAAATGACTCAGATGTAAATAGAATAAAGTTTGATAAACCAACTATATTTAGTCAAGCTGACATAGATAGCTTAGAGAAAGTAGAGATTGAAGAAATTATTGAAGATGAATTAGATATATTGAATCTTAAGGATAATTTTTTACCTAAAGGTTTAACCCCCTTAGAATATCTTTTTGACTCCAATGATGTAGCTAGAAAACCAAAAATGGAGCCAGTAAGATCTGACATAGAAGAATGTAACATTGGTACAGAGTCAAGACCAAAGATAATCAAACTGTCCAAAATTTTACCTCAACAAGAAAAGGATAAATATATTGATCTTTTAAAGGAATATCAAGATGTGTTTGCTTGGAGTTATGAAGATTTAAAATCTTATGATACAAACATAATCCAACATAAAATTCCAATAAAATAAGATCAAAAGCCATTCAAACAAAATTTGAGAAGGATTAACCATGTGCTATTACCTTTGATTGAAAAAGAAGTTTAAAGAATGTATGATGCCCAGATCATTGCACCAATCAGATATTTTGATTGGGTTTCCAATCTAGTCCCAACTAGAAAGAAAACAAAAGAAATTAGATTATGTGTTGACTTTAGAAATCTTAACAAAATATCCTTAAAGGATAATTACCCTTTACATAAAATGGACCACATATTAACAAGGGTAGTAGGTTCTTCAAGGATTTCATTGTTAGATGGTTTTTCAGGATACAACTAGATCCTAGTTCAAGAAGAAGACCAAGCTAAAACAACATTTACTACTCCTTGGGGCACTTTTATGTATGTAAAAAAGCCTTTTGGTCTAATGAATGCAGGAGCATTCTTTCAAAGGGCTATGTACATAGATTTTTCAAAGGAAATACATGATTTCTTAGTAATTTACTTAGATGACATTACTGCGTTTTCCAAAACAAATAATGAACACTTGGATCATTTGAGACAAGTTTTTATTAAGTGTAGGAAATATGGCATCTCTTTAAATCCTAAGAAAAGTCTATTTGGATTAGAAGAAGGTAATTTACTAGGACACATAATCTCAAAAGAAGGAATTAGAATAGATCCTGCTAGGATAGAAGAAATTATGAACATCAACCCACCAAGAAACATCAAAGAACTACAAGCCTTTTTAGGTAAAATAAATTTGTTTAAGAAGATTCATATCTAATTTAGCTGAGATAATTAGAGAATTGAATAACATGCTCAAAAAAAATTCAGTTCGTAGATGGAATATTGAGGCTAAACAATCATTTGACTCTATCAAACAAGCCTTAACCAAAACTCCAGTCCTAATAAGTCCTGATTTTAAGAAAGATTTCGTGATTTTTTCATTTGCTTCGAAACACACCATTGTTGCAGTTTTACTACAGAAAAATGACCAAGGATTTGAACAACCCATAGTTTTTTTCAGTAATACCCTTAGAGATGCCCCTTTGAAGTAAAAAAGTTATGGAAAAACAAGCCCTAGCCTTGTTAAGGCCATTAAAGACTTCAGAGTTTATATTCTCTACTCACACATTATTTGCCTATGTCCCAAATTATGTAGTTAAAGACATTCTTACTCAAGATGGTCCTAATGGAAGAAAAGGTAAGTGGATATCCACTATCTTGGAATATGACATAGAGATAAAACCCACCAAACTCATCAAAGGTCAAGGATTAGCCAGACTTATGGTTGAATCCAATTGTAATGCCCTAGACATAAATTTTATTGCTCAAGTAGATGATCAGGAAGAGATGGCAACTCCATCAATCAGTGAAGCCTTTTCACTCTCACCTTGGTATACAGATATCATATTTGTATTCCAAAACTTACAAGCTCCTCCTGGATTGTCAAGAACCAAAGCTAGATTTTTAAAACTTAAAGCAGTAAGATTATGTATCTTAGATAATGTACTTTTTTGGAGAGATCATAGTGGGATTTTATTAAATTAATTACTAAAGGAAGAAGCTAACAAAATACTTGAATAATTTCATGCAGGTGACTGTGGAGGACATTTATACTGGAAAAATACTACTGACAAGATCCTGAGAGCTGGTTTTTACTGGCCTACCTTGTTTGCTGATGTCAAAAAATATGTTACTTCATGTCATGAGTGCCCAATTTTTTAGGATAAGAAGAAATTATTACCCCTCCCTTTAAAGCCTATTTCAACTGAAATACCATTTCAACAATGGGGTTTGGACTTCATTGGTGAAATTCACCCCCCTCTTCAGGCCAACATAAGTGGATTTTGACAGCCACTGATTATTTTACCAAGTGGATTGAAGCCATACCCTCCAGACAATCCACAGATACTGTCATTATTTCCTTCCTAGAAAACAACATACTTTCAAGATTTGGGTGCCCTCAAAAGATAATTACTGACAATGCAACAACATTCAAATCCAAGAAAATGATTTACTTTTGCCACAAATACCATATTACCCTAGGCCACTCCACTGCATATTACCCCCAAGGTAATGGCCTAGCTGAATCCTCAAACAAAAGCCTTGTAAATATCATCAAAAAATTACTTGAAGACAATAAAAAGACTTGGAATAAGAAGTTAGTCAATGCCTTATGGGCAGATAGACTTACTACTAAGAAATCCATTGGTACTTCACCTTACCAACTAGTTTATGGAATGGATGTTGTTTTTCCTTCCTCCCTAGGTGTACCAGTGATGAAAATTATCTAAGAATTATAGGTTGAAACAAATGACATCCAAAGAAGGATAAATCAAACGATTCACTTGCAACAAACAAGGGAAGAAGTTTATATCAAATCTCAAGTCATTCAGGATAAGATCAAGAAAATCTATGATAAAAAGACTAAAGAGGATGATTTTTACATAGGAGATAAAGTGTTAAAATGGGATTCTAGAAGAGAAGACAAAGGAAAACATGGAAAATTTGATTTTCTATGGGAAGAAACTTATGTAATTTATGGATATAGAGGTAATAATGCTTTCTTTCTGAAAGAATTGGATGGAACAAATCTGCAAGAAGGACGAACCTATGGTAGAATCTTGCAAGGAAACACTACTACTCCCTTGGAGTTGCAATGGATTGGATTTTTATTAACTTTGATCATTGTACATATACATTGCAAAGTTTAGATTGGATTGGATGTTTCCTTAGCAAAGTTGAAGCCCGAAGAGAATGTAGAAATTTGAATAACTGTTAAATTATTCACCGAGATTATCCTGATTACACACTATTTAATCTTCATGCATAATACATAACCTCTTCTACCATTGATCATCAATTTGCGGAAAATAAACAATCGCATGTGCACATTAAAACCACATAATCAATCACACATATAAACACAGTATTTATGGGAAAGCTTAAAGCTGAAAACCCCCAACTATATGTATATTATAATGATAGAGTTCATGTAACAATAATAGCACAAAGCTCCTCACAAGCTCTCAACACTATCTCCCATGCTACACACTACACAAGCTCGGATCTAGCAAAAGCATATGCTCCAATCCTGTCCACCTGTTAGCCTGCCTCTACTGCGCAATCCAATATGGATAAACATGAGATCCAAGTTCAAATCCCACCAGTATGTACTGCGCAATCCTCATTGGCATCTCCATCAATGTGTGTTGCAAACTCATGCACCAGTATAGTCACAACTGATAATCAACCTGCTCTTTCACCTACCTCCATCACTGATCTCTACTGAAACTGTCCATGCACTTGAGTTAACTGATGTGTTCTTTAGTTGATTAATTAGTGAATTAATTAATAATTAATTCACACCATTTTCACTAGTGTATCAATCAGTTAGACTAGATACAACTAGTTCAACTATGTTTAACTGAGTTAAACTGAACACAACTCCATCAAATCCTCAATGAACTCCACCAAACTCACTCACATGAGTTCTAACTGAAGTCATCATGCAATAGCTCCACTTAGACCCTAGCAATAGCGTAATTCCTTCTTTCAGCTGCATGTGCCACATCCAGGCATCAAACTGAAGTGCTCCAAGAGGATAAGATAATGTTTATAGTCCAAATATTATTAAGAGCTAATAATATTTGACATATCTATTTCTAGATTGGCAATCTAAAAATAGATTCCACCCAGTATGTCTAAAAATAGAAGTCCATCTATTTTTCCAACTTGACCATCCCTCCACAAATAGCATCCTGCAACTCATAGAAGCGTGATCGACATGTCTAAAAATAGACATAATCTAAAAATAGACTTTGCGCCAAAAATACCCTGTGGGCCCACTTAGTGAAGGCGACTTCTTTCCACTAAACTCTGTCATCTTGTTGCATTCTCAGAGAAGGCCACGATCTTTGAAAAGTAAATATCATAAATATGAATAAGTTGCAGATATCAGAAGACATTTACAGGACAATTACGGTCAACTTTCAAAGGTTACTAAGTCTTAGAGTTCTTGATATTTCACTAGGAAATGTCATCCCCACGTGGAGCCACTGTTAGGGTCCTATAATAATAGGGTTCATAAAATTTTGAATTGAATTTGATAAGTCTTGTAAATATGTACATTCCTTGCATTCTGCAAGTTGTTTTCCCATATTTAAAAAAAATGAAAAATAATAAAAAGGCAAAAAGAGGATAAAAAGTTCTAAAAGTATGATCAAAGGACTTAGAAAAATATAAACCCCAAAAGAAAAAAGAGAAATAAAACCTAAAAGTGAGCAAATCCAAATGCCACTACTTTTAATTTTTACTGCAAAGAATAAATGATTATGTGCAGAGTGTCAATAAATGCCATAATCCATGATTAGTTAAACACCTTAATCTTAACTTTTCATGTTTCAATCCCATGTTTTAGATAGAAAATAAACATTTGTCAAACAATTTAAACTTGACAAATCAATAGGTAAAGAATAATGAGGAGCTCAACAATTTAAATCGAGCCCTCGGATGAAATAAGGTTGATTTAGATAGTTTATGCTTTGAAGAAAATGTTTTAACTAATAAACACGGTAAATCCACATTTTGGATTCTAATGCCCAGAACCTCTGAATTCACAAAAAGAAGCAGTAAAGGCTGCTAAAGAGCATACTGCTCGAGATGAACCAGAAGTTATCAAATCAACTAGAGAAACGGAATAAACCCTTTTAAGTTATTCTTGCATACAACAGTATTTTTCTTAGTTTTAAACTGTAACTAAATTGAAAAAACCTTTTTAAAGAAAGAGAATCATTTCAAAGTCAAGAAATTGAGTAATCAAATTGCCCAAAAGTCCCAGAAATAGGCCAAACTCTGGCAAAATTTTCCCAAGAACCCTAGTTGTCTGCTACGCAATATTTTCAAGGAAATTTATTAGTTTTTCATAGTTTAATGACCAATTTCAAGCTCTAAAAGGCCAAAAATCCTCTACAGGTGCCCTAATCTTCTGTAAATGATTTTTCAACAAAGTTTTAGCCCATTTTTCAGACAAAAAACTTCAGAAAACCCTTTTTTTTGTTTTAGACCGAGTTTTTAGCCTCGGTGTAATGTCCCAAATTTTTAGCTTCCAAGCTAAATGGGACATTAGAGTTAGTAGCAGCTATAGTCCGCAAATAACTGGGCAGAAAATCCCATAAGTCTCCTAAGAAGGATAAAAACACTCCAAGTGTGAAGGGAGACATTATTTCAAGCTTAATAAAACACCTCTATGTGTGAACAAGGATAAAATGTAGCTACTTTGACTTGGTCAACTGCGCAGTCTTGGAGGAGAAGAAACCCTAGGAAGAATAACGCAATTTTGGAGGGAAGTGCATCTTTTGAATGAGGAGACCTAATTGGGTGGGCCCAAGGAGAAGAAAACTCATATTCTATATGAGGAAGAGGATGAGAGCATTGTTCTTCATGCTATAGATCATTATTCATGTCTCTCTAGGCATTTGCTTACTCTTGATGTTCAGCAGAGTAGCAGTGTTGTTTAGCACTTGGGTGTTCCCAGGCGGGAACCCCACCTCTTCCTTTGAGGAGCCTCATTGGGATAGCTTGCATTCATCATTTCACATCAGGTTTTCAGGCCAAGCTTCAGCCATCATCAGCGCAGTTTTTGCAGCAGATATTGTGCAGTGTAGCTGGGTGCAACAGTGGGAGGGATTGACATCCCACTTTTTGAGCTGATATTTGTTGGAGGGGAATTTCCTTTCATCCATAGATCTGTTTGGAGAGTCTTGGAGCAGATTTCAGATCAGTGGTATCAGACCACACACTTCTCAGAGTTTCCAGCGTAGTTGTAGCTGGGAACTGCATTATTTTGGGAGGCAGCTTTCATTGCAGGGTTTGGTGGCTTCTTTGTGGTTTTTCCTTGTGATTGAGAGGTTCATTCTCTCATGGGAGGAAGCTTTTTGAAGGATCTGCATCAGATCAGATTTATATCAGCCTCTTACACTCTCATGCTTCAGGTTGTAGCGAATATTCAGAGATTTCTGAATATTACATTTTGTATTTAGAGTGTTTGACAAGAAACCCTTGCCGGGTTGTCTTGCTTTTTGTATACAGAGACTAGATCTCATTCCTTGAAGAATTTCTGATTAATATATGAGTAGATCTATTGTTCTCTGATTATTTTATGTGTAAACCCTCTCTTAGACTGCACAGTCCCTTGAGCAGCTACTCCGGCATTTTGCAGTCTTAGCGGTTTTCACTAGTTTTGACTACACTAGGGTGGGAGGCCTGTTTAGCCCACCTAGTTTGATTTGTTTCAACTCTATTCTTGGATTTAGATTGTTTATTGCTGTATATATGGGATCCAAGAGTTCATTTCAGTATTTTATTGCATGCATGGCTGGAAATGAGTTTTTTCTTTTAGCTTCCTGAGTTTTCCCAAGGAGGAATATTTACATAGCTATAGACAGAGCCTGAGAAGGGGCCAGCTAGCCTTCGGATCTCATCCTCTTTTTAGAGGTGACATATCTGGTAAATGCCCACTCAGTCCATCTCTGAAATAGCCTTGTTCATATTTTCGACAAAGGAACACTTCAGTGGAGAAAAATTCTGTTGATTTCCATTTCGGGACATTACACTGAGAACTTATTTGAGAGACCTAATTGAAAATAAAATCCAAAAAAACAAATTTTCCCAATCAAGCCTCTACTATAGTAAAATTTCCTCTGCAAATAGTTTAAACTTGTAGAAGAAATTAAGATGCCTAAAAAATAGACTGTAAGCAAGCCTGAAGGTTCAAAACCTTCTCAAATCTACTCTGGTCATGACTCCAAATATTGCAATTGTGGTCAATCCATTACAACCCCCAGTTGTTGATATTAAGCATATTCCCCTAGCTGATATTGACTACAAAAGAGTTGATCCTATAGTTGAATTCAATCTGTTAGATATCCACAACTGGTGTTTTGAAAAATCTTTAGATGATCATGAATAAATTCGTATTTGAGAATCCAATTTACCCAAATATGTAGTCCTCTTGACTCACCCTTGTCAAGAAATTATCAGATTATGTCACCAATACTATATTCCTGAACAAAGAGCTATTGTGAATGCAAATAAAGAGGTCCTATTTACCATTACTGTAGAGTCAATAAACCAAATGTTGCAGCTTCAACCAAACCCCCAAGCAGTCCCTTTGTCTATTGAAGCCCTCACTAAACTACACATTGGCCTAGATTTCCCTAAAAGGTTTATGATTTTTCAGAATTATATGCCCCTACATGTTGAAATTCCCAAGTTAAACCCTCCATATTCAACTGCCAAGTTCCCTGAAGGTTCAACGCATGTAATCTCCATGATTTCCTTCATACTTGGGTATTTCACTGATGAGCACACTGATGAGTCTATCTTGAGATTTTTTTCCACCTTTTCTCCAGGTCAACCACCTTCAGTTATATTTGACTATGTTGGTTTCATTTCTGATAGTATTCACTATCATTTGACTAATTTACAGCTGGAAGGAGTATTCAAATATACCTCCTATGTTTTCCACATGTTTCTTTTTTTCCAATCAGAGAGCTTTCCAATTTCACTTCAAAAGTTGGATATAGAAGGAAAACCTCTATCAGTTATCTTTTGGACATCCATACTCAGAAAAAAAGGCACAGATTTCAGTTATTCAGAGTTTGCAGAGTTGTTTTTACATCCATTTACCACCATGTTGATTAAAACAGAGCAGCCTAGAATCGGTGAAGAAATGAAGGAAATATTGCAGTTATCAGAACAAAGCAAAGTAGGTGATTGGTATTTATATGAGAAATTCACTGAAATCAGAGTTTTTGGTTCTAACTTGTTGCCTTACAAGTTACCGAAGAATCCATCAATGAGGATCTTTTCCTTAGAGTATATTAGGCAGATCCTAAATTCAGATTCAATTAATTTCATGGCAGCCAAAAAGAAGACCCAATTCAAACTCAAAAATCAAATTGGGCATTTCATATGTAATCACAGAGATGCAGAAAAGGAAACAGCAAGTCAACTACTAGAATATAAATTAGAAGAAAGTTTCCCATGGAATTATGATCCACAAGGGATCTTAATTAAACTAAGGGTAAAATTTAAATTGACACCCTTTATCCATGAATCAAAGCTCGAAGTATAAAAATTTTCTAATCAAATTGAGTGGGTTGAAAACGCTTTAACAGAGGCAGTAAACCAAAGGAATACTAGTCACACTTTGGAAATTTCCAAACAGCCAGAGACATCCACTAAGAGAATCATAGAAGAAGGAGCTTATACTGCATAGACTACAATAGAAACAAAGTTAAAGATCATTTACAACAAGATGCCAAAACTGGATACAACATCTAAAGGTAAAGTAACAATAGATGTTGAAGAAACATAGCCCTTGAATACCAACACTATTTTACCAGAGACCAATGTGGCTACTGTAGTTATCAGTGAGCCAAATTAGAATCAAGAACAATTGAATAATGAAGAGACACAGATGATGGAAAGGCAGCAAAGTATGGAGGCTTCTTCCTCACATTCAGTTGAGGAGAAGGATTTAGATATTAAGAAAAAATACAAGCAAATGAAATTGAAGAATGAGGAAATCAAAACTGAAATATATTCTCAGTTCTTAAAGAAAAATCCAGGTAATCAAAATAGATTCTTATCAGCATTTGATTATTCAACTAAAAAATTGATTATGTCAGTATTACAGCCCACAGTATCAGTGCCAAAGATAGTTGTTGACTATAAGAAAGTTGATATGGAAGTAGCTACAGAAAAAAAAATCCATGAATTAGATCAAATTGAGTTTCATAGACAAACCTCAGAGATGTTGTAGTCCACAGTCACAACAAAATCTATAAGTGCTCATAAGCTTCAAAATACCATCTCTAATATGCAAGATCAAATGAATATGGATAAAGCTTCAATATATGCAAAGGATCTAAGGATAAAGGCCTTAGAAGATTTAATATTACAAGTAGGATATGATCCTACAAACATCAAAGCAGCAGAAGCATTGGTTAAAAAGAAAAATGAGGACATAGCTACCTTGAGGAAACAGCTCAAGCTTCCTCAAAGTGAGCATCCTCAGACAAAGGAAGTTTTACAGGATCAAAAGGAAAACAATGAAATGATGAGTTTGGTATTTCAACTGACAGCTCAAATTAAGGAAATGGAAGTACAAATGGACCAACTCGTCCAAGAAAAGGATACAGTTAAAGAACCAATGATTCCCACAGTCATCCCAATCATCACTACAGTAGTGCCTTCAACTTTAGGAGAAAATTTGGCACCCAAAGAGCCACTGGCCACTGCAGTGCCAATGAATTCTTCAACAACTTTAGTAATTGAATCCTCTACAACAGTGTTTCCACCTACAGATGACATCAATAAACTAGTAAAAGCAATGGAAGAGATGTCCTTGAAGACAAATGAAATCAATAGGTTGACAAAGATAATTGAAAATCTTGAGAAGAGAAACAAATAAACTCAGATAGATGCTAAAATACATGAACAAAATGCCCACAAATTGAGTGAAGAAGTAAAGAAGCTCCAAAAAGAATTAACTCTCAAGGATCAAATATCATATATTAAAAATTATCTGTGGAATAATGTAATTGAAGCCATCCATGATGTTTGGCCTTCAATTCAGGTAATTTTTTAGCAGAGAGAGTTATTATTGGCAGCCCAAGCAGAGATCCAAAAGACACAAGCTGATTTAGCTGATAAACCAGAACAGGCTGTAAGGTTAATCAATTTCCTCAATAGCAAGAATAGACAGTAACTGGAAGAACTGAAAATCAATGGCAGGACAGCAAATATCCTAGAAATTAGGAAAGTTACCACTAAAAGAAATTTAATGAGGCAGCTTGAAGAGAAATGTGAAGGTATGAATACTGCTATAACCAAATTCATGGTTAAATTCACCAATTTAAGGCAAAAGGGACTTCCTGATATCATGGTAATTAATGATAAGTTAATGCCTCAAAATGATTATGACAAGAAGATTAGAAAATATGTCAAGGAGCAAGTGAACAAGCCAATAGGTCAAGGCATTCCCACAGGAAAAGTACTGTTAAAAAGTTTTGAAGATTTGTTTTATTTACAGTATGAGATCAAGCACTTATTTGTCATCAAGCCCACATTTGATAGGTACACGGAGGCTGATGAGAACTTTAGGAAACTCAAAAATATTCAAATTCCTAAAAATGAGGATTGGCAAGCATTGACTGATTTTCTATGAAGAAAGAAAGACAAGCAAATGAAAAAGAAAAAATATGTTTGTTGATTTCACTGTCAAAACAGATTTTACAGTAGAAAGAAGTTTGACTGAAGGTTAAAGAGTATCCGAAATGAAAGAGTATAAGTGAGAAAGAATATCAGTGAAGGCAGCTTAGATTCTAAAGAATATCTAAAGAGCTCGCAAAGAGGAAACATAAGCAGCCAACTGCTTCTTATCTTAAAACAGTTTCTACTTATTTTGAATAAAGTAGGACAGCTTGTTGATTTGTTAAGCAGCTGTCACTATTCTTGTTATAAGAAATTTTATTTTCCTAAGTTAATTCCTAGAAGTCATCTAGGATATTTTGTTAAACATTATGTATAAATACTTCACTCTTTTGAAGTATTTTGGTGTGGAATAAAATTGTTGGAGATTACTATAGATATTTTGTTGACTTGAAGGCTTTGGATTTCGATTTTGAGTAGCAGACTGGATCAACTATTTGGCATCATACTTCAGGATCCCTGTGATAATATATCTGGAGTGAAGTATTCTCTTAAACTTTTCATTGTTATCTTCTTTTGTTACATGCATAAATTTGTGTTTTAATTCTAAATCTGAATGTATAACTAGGAGTATTACTACAGGACATGTTAATAGCACCCTGTTTTTAACTAGTTATCATTTCTTTGTTTTCTTCTGATTTTCAGTGTAGGGAACCCTTAATTTCTCCCTCTCCCATTTGACCTCTATCTTCTACTTCCCTTTTCCGGATTTAAGGATTCTTAAGTGCCCTTTATCCCAATCATACCATCTCAAAAACCAATTTTCCAAGATCTCCAAGGGTTATCTATCTTGCCCTGTAGACATTTGACCTTTTAGGCCCTGATCCCAGTTCTGTTAGCTTGACTTAGACTCCATAGCCCAATGGACAAGTAGATTTCCCTCTATCTACCATCAAAGTGAAATTTTCCCACCAAATCCAACAAAACCAAACCAAATCTGCACTTTCATAGCTAGCCTAATATTCACAAATTAAAACAAAGTTAAAATTTAAATAGAGAGCCCTCTCTGAACCCAAGGAAGGCTAGATCCTAGATTTTGAAGTAGGTTTGTGTACTGGCGACCATACTAGGGAAATAACTAGTCCTCAGTCATAAAATTAGTCTTAAAGGAATCATTTGAATTGTCTTTTTACTTTAAGATTGCTTTTATAGGTTGTGGGTATTGAAAAATTGTAATTCTGGCTTCTAGGAAAGTCTATTATACCAGGTATAACCCAGATCCTAAGCCTGATGTTACAGTAGATGACCCAAACCGAATTGGTAAAAAGAAAAAACAAACAGAAAACTTAGAGGCTGAAATCTCATTAATAAGATTCAATTCATTACCAAGAGAATTAGTAAGTCTGCAAGATATTGATTTTGATATGAAATTTGAGCATTCCTTCTTTAAAAGTAAAATCTGAAAGTGATTTAAAAATTGTTGTTTTAGACCCTACTTTTATTTCATTTTTTATTTCAAAATAGAAATCTATTGCAATAAGTTCTAAATCTAAGAAATATGAATATCAGACTAAAGTTGAAGAAATTAATGTTACTATTCTAAAGGATATTGATGAAGCTATTGAATTAGCTCACTTGTTGAATTATGAAAACAAACCTCCAGTTTCTCAATTACACACTAGAATAACTCCAACTAGAGATTCATCTTCTTGTGTTGTTACATCATTCATAAATTCTACTACCAGCTCATCTATAGATCCATTTATCCCCTGGTTACCTCTACAACCTAGATTATTATTTCCACCAATCACTTCATCCACTATATCTATCAGTTCACCTTTTGATTTCTTAAATACATCATCCTCATTTCCCAGCACTTCAAATACAATCTTTAGTTCATCTACGATCATTTCCAACACAGCTCCAATCAGTTCTACCTTACCTCTTAGCCAAGCTAAGCTTCAAGCTATGGCTGATAGATATGCTCCCCTTGTCCTACCAGAGCAGCTTCATGACATGCCACAAGATTATCAAAATAAAATACCACTGTTTGATGGCACTAACTCAATATACTTCTCAACAACACATTGCTAAGATGACGTACTTTTGAAATTTATGAAATTGATGATTCGTATGTTCAAATGAGATCACTGTTACACAAACTTTAATGGTGACGGAGAAGAAATGGCTTAAATATTTAGTCACTGCAGTGTGAATCGATTTATCCGTATTTTTTTACTTTGTTTTTAAACAATGGGAAAAGAAAAATAATCCCCTCCAAATTTTGTTTGAATTTGATTCTCTTTGAAACGAGCTCCAAATGAGTTAGTCCAAGATTATCGCCGTTAGTATGAATCCTTTGTCGAAGTGTACGAAAAAAGACCACTTTAGCTACGCATAACTAATAGCCCTAACATCAAATATGGTTGCCAATTTTTTCAGATCTGCAGTTAGTTGATCAAGACAAGAGCTGCAAAAAACCAGATCTATGCATAGAAAGACATTAAGCAGTAAAAATAAGGTTTTTCTCCATATATCCAATAGACAAGACAAGAACAATTTTTGAAAGAATTTTTTTTATTAAGGGCACCTGGGAGGAAAACAAGAAGGTGTTTCCAATTCTCCTCAATGGGATGGGTTCTTAGAAGTCCTCAGCACTTCAGATCTAGCATTTCTCTCTCCTGTTGGTGTAGAAAACCCAGACAAAGATAGAACTCAAAGGGAGCTCACACAGCAAATAATGGAAAATATGACAATGATAATGGCTCAAAGTCATACCAAGAGTTTAGATCCAGAGTGATCTAATAGGCAACAAAAGGTGAAGAATGGTAGGAAAAACCCTCCTATTTATAACAAAATATTGGGTCATTCTAGATCTTGGTGCATGATTAAAATAACATTAACCAAATCTATATCCACCTTTTATGGAATATTTTATTATATTTTTTGGAGGGAAAAAGTATTTGACTTGGGTGAAATCCCTTTATTTGTGAATAATAAATAAATAGATGATTTATTTATCATTTTAAGGAAGTGGCTAGCTGATAATCAAATAAATAATGATTTATTTAATTATTTATGGGTGATTTAGTCATATTTAACAAGGAATATTATTTAAATAAGATTTAAATAATTATTCCTAGAAAATAATAAGATAAATAAAGATTTATCTAATTAATTCTCAACGCTAGTTAACATGACCAGGAAATCAAACAACATGTAGTTTGTTTAATATTTCCTTTTGGGGTTTTATTTAGACCTATAAACAACTAATAAATGTTATTAAGTTATTTACATAGGAAAAGCAATTTTACTACAAAATTGGTCTTACATGGTGTAATTGGGTCCATCTAATGATAATAAGTTAGATGACAAAAAAATGGTGTAACAAATTGACCCCCAACGTACAAGTGTTAGGAGAAAATTGTATGATCGAAGTACGTTGTAAGAACTCAATCACCAGACATCAAAAGAGAAGTCAGAGAGAGAAATGTAAGGTAGTCTAAAGCGCTAAAGAACTAGACCCTGAGGAGATGAGACTTATAGGTGCAACAAGTCTTGTTTTATGAGAGGTTACCTATGCTAGAGGTGGCGGGGGAGGCATACCTATGCCCGTCGAGACAAAGTACAAAAGACTAGTGTGTCCAGTAAACAAGGGACCGAACCATAAAGTACAGCTGGCATAAACATGAGCCAGATAGAAATACAATGAGGGATCCCACATACATGTGGTGCCTGGGATAACAACGAGGACTTATACAATAATATCTGAGTACATGAGATACAAATACAACCCAAATTCCCCCTAGAAATGGGGAAGGGCTCGCAAAATCTGACTGATACGTGCAAATCAAAGAGGCGCTGCAAGTGGCTAAGGCCAACATCATCAAATATATGGAGCTGCATCGAGGGCTGCAATGAATAGGTCATCCGGGTATGTGGGGGGCTACCTGCAGGGCCACCCCGTCATGAGGGTTGAGACATCTCACACACACCTGGGAATCACCAAGAGTTGTTGCTGCATCACTGAACCATCAAGTATACGGATCTCGATCATGCTGAAAGGAGCTGGAACGAAGAAACAATCAAGTCAAAGGGCAATGAGAAATCCCTTTGCCTGATCTGAGGCACCGAACAAGAGTGGAAGCTGGAACCTAGGTACACCGCCCTCTAGACCTGTCTTCTGGAATGAATGAGCTGATGTCGACAGAAGGAGGTCTGCCATAGGTGAGGCGATAAGGGATCCTCAACTAAGGCAGGAGAGAAAATAGTAGAGTGACTGACAGACTAATACCAATGATGATGATGAAATGGAGGGGACTGAGTAGCGAATGGATGACTTCCCTTGTGAGAGCATAAAGGCATGAATGACATGGCAGCGACTGACACAATATCATGAGGGATAGGGGACAGTGGGATTGAAGGCCATAATGTGCGACACAAGAGAGAGACTACAATGAAGGATGGAGGATCATAGTGGGATATAAAGGGACCTCGGATAGACTCCATGAATGCATGATGACCAACTTGGATGCTCAACAAGGGCAACTCGATGGTGTCATGGCCAGCAAGAAAGGTCCAATGGGGGCCATGAAAACATGAGTACAAGATGAATCACGACGAACACTGTCAAAGAGCATGGATAAGTATGGAGGCCAAAATGGTGCCCTGGTATGAGTGTTGCAAGTGGAGAAATTGGATTTGAAAAGGGCGTGACAGGCATAGGTCTCTGCCATTTGTAGCCCATGCCAAAATGTATTTAGAAAAAGGGGAATCTAAACACATTTTAATGATGTGGAGCGCCATTTGTTTTCGTTATGGTTATGCAGTTTGAGAAAGGAAATGGAGGATTACCAATCTCTTTTAGGACTGCATATACGAAGAAAATGGACTTTAAGTTTTCGGGTTGGCATACCTGGTGTCACTATCCCAAAGAGATGATTTGGAGATAATGAATTGATGCTCTCCTAGAAAACCCATAGGTTGGTCAACAACAATGTCTAAGAGATTGGGTTGGCCGGGAGTGGAAGATGAGGGAAGATAAGGGGTATCATCCCTAGAGTGATCTGAAGTCATATGGGACTCTAGAGGTTCTTCGAAAGGTGGAAGAATAATGGTACTAAAGTCGGCACGACCAGACACACTAGGAGAGTTGTGGACAATTGCTTCTCTTGGTCTCTCAAATGTGGGTGCCCCCTTACCCAAACATTGGGTTTCAATGTAATGGCCACAAGGTTTATGTGGTGTGAACGCATGGGTTTGATGTAAGGGGGAATATATAGAGTCAGGGGTGGGGATTTCTTCCATAATGTCGTCATCGTGATAGAAGATGGGGTGACTGGTGGAAGAAAGACCACCTGACGCGGCGAAGCTACCTAACTCATCATCATGAGAAGAGAGGTTCACATGCGCATCTTCACAAGGGGTGACAGAAGAGTAAGTAGATAAAGGATCTACCGTTGTTGAGCCCAAGGTGATTGTTGAAGGAAGGTCAAGCGAAACAACAGGGGGAGATTCAGAGGGAATGTTCCCCGAGGGTCGCATGGATGATGATAGGTAGAAAATGTTGGACGAAGGCTCCGTTATCTCGACATCAGGAGGGGGGATGTCAATGGGAGTAGTCATTTCTGGTAGTTTTTCCAAAGCAAAATGTGAAAATATGGGAGAGGTGGACTCATTGCGCTTGGCCTCGAATTGGCGGACCACGGCTAGAGAGGTGCGGAAGTCCTCGAGGCAGGGACAAAGGTGGGTGTAATGGACATGGAGGTCACACAAAGCACAGGGGTGGTTGGTGTGAATAGTCTGGGGGTTCGTGGCTGCAGTCGTGAAAGGAACAGAGGCTTCTGGGACTGGGGACTCAGGGAACGCGACATTAACCATGGGCTTGAGATGAAGAAATTCAAGACAGGTATGGGTGGCGTGACAGACAATGTCACACAAAGCACACTGGATGGTATGCTTTGGAGGCCAAGGAGGGGCAGGGTTTGTTGGGGCAACCTTGTCCTTTGATTCCCCCTTGCGAGCTTTGCCCTTCTTACCCGAAGCGGTCGCAACAGGAGGTGGTTCCTGTTGAGGTGATTGAGGCACTGTTGTGGCAGGAGAAGTCCTGGGGACCAGTTGAACCGGGGTCAAATCAAGATAAGGATTGGGTTGACCAGGCAAGGTTGGGGCTGGAGGATCAAGGTACCAGACGGGAATCCCAAGGGTCAGGTTAGGAAGAGAGAGGGTGGCCATGACAGGTACTGTGTACACTCCTGGTGGGGGAGCTAGGAATGGTATCTGACCAGAGGGGTAATGGCCAAGTGGGACAGCTCCTAAAGGGCTAAGGCTTGGAGGAATCTTTCTAGGAGGGTAAAGAGGCTCATGAATACCAGCTGCAGGTGAAGGGCTAGGAGCAGGTTGCGAAGAGCACAGTTGATGACTAGCCAAAGCAGGTTGCTTGAGAGTAGCCCGAGACGATTGCATCATGCAAACATTCGATGAGCTGGGGTCGGAGACAGGAGGAGGAGGAAGACTAGGGAAGGTTCCAAGCAAAGAGGAGTCTTTGTAGACGCCAGGAGAGACACTGGTCAAAGAATCGACGGTTTTCTTATTGGCTATAGAAGAGATGGTCGTCTCAGGGGAGGTCTGAGATTTTGGCTCATGATACGTCAACTGGTCAATAGTGAATATCTTTCCATTGTGAGGAAAAGACATCTTGCGAAAAACCGCAGATGGGACAGCAGACATGGCATAGGTGTAGCTTCGCCCCAAGAGAATGTTGTAATCGAGAGGGGCGTCGATGACTTCTACGTCAACGCAAACAGTCTTGCCCGCAAGAGTGATAGGACAATTACGGAAGAGGCCAATGGGCTGGGAGGTGTGGCCATCCCACGCTCGAAGGGTGATCATGGAAGGGGCCAACTCAGGAGATCTGATTTGCTTCCAAACTGAAGCGGACATCACACAGGTGGATGCCCCCTCGTCAATTATACACCGAGAAACGTTAGCGTTCCAGATTTTGACTGGGATTTGGAAGGCTATGGAAGCAGGAAGGGGAGGATGTTCTGATTGATGGGCGTCGAAAACAATCATTTGGTCATCAGCAAGATCCACAGTGCCCATGGCAGATAGTAGAGCCTTCTTTTGGGAAGGGCACGATTGGAGGAGTTCCAATGTGGAAATGGCAGCAGGAGACTGCGCCAAATCATCTACTATGCTATACGAATGAGCAGCTCGACCAGGAGCAGCATTTCGGCATAATGGTCCTTTAGGAATCTTGGTATGAACCTCGACTTTGGGTTGAGGGATATGTAAGGGACCATTAGATGTCGAAAGAGGCTCCGTAGAACCTGAAGAAGGGGACTCGGGGACAGACGGAGCGGGAGGCTTGGGGTACTGACGAGCCCGAGTTTGAAGGTTAAGGTCGACGGTTAGAGGTGGATCAGAGTTCATCATGAGGATCTGGTAATTGGAGGAACCAGAAGGGGAAGGTTGAGTGGCCGCCTGTCCGTTAGGTGGTTGGGTAGCCCCGAATCCCTGCTGTGCATCCACCTGATCTTGAGGGGGCGGTGACTGCTGTTGCAGGGGTTGAGAAGGCAAGGGAGGAGGAGGTGCAAATGCTGGAGGAGCTAGAAAACCAGGCTGCGGATAAGGATAATGGTTAGGGTGGGCAACATTGAGGTAAGCAGGAGACTGGGCAAAAGGCTGAGGCATGTCGTATCCTGGATACGTGCTACCGGGAGGGGAACAAGTGCGGGAGGTGCTGCCCCCTCCCCCAGGAAAACCATAACCCATGGGAGGTTGGGCATATGGGTGAGAGAGAGCTCCAACGATACCGTCGGCGGCATGAGGTGCCCCCGGTGCGTTGACACCACCGGGTCTGGGGAGATCAGGTAGAACGGTAGAAACATAACCCGTCTGAGCGTAGATCAAGTCATATTTTAACGCCAGTTGGAGGGCAGCTTCTTCGGTTTGGGGGAAATGCGATGTGACATCTTTCCCTATAGGAGGCAATAGAGATCTAAGGAACTAGTCCATGTAGACACGATCTTCGAAAGTAGGGAATTGACATAGGCTCTTTCGTCTCCTCCATTCCTGGACATGATCGGATAGGCGGGTAGCAGATGATTGACAGAAAGAAGTCAAAAGTTTGATACCAGTGTCATAACGAAGGGGAAGCTGGAAGTAAGATAAAAAATCCCGGGCAAGGGTCGCAAAAGTGGTATGAGAGGAAGGGGTCTGATCAACATACCACTTAGAAGCCGCACTGGTAAGCGTTCGTTGGAACAACCGAAGACGGACAGAGTCATCGATAATGGAGGTAGAGGAACACCACATGTGGAAAGATCGAACATGATTTGAAGGATCTTCTCCAGCGAGGCCTTCAAACTTTGGGATGTCAAAAGGGAGCTTTGTCGGCATAGCAGGCCAACTAACGTCATGGTGTATAGGGTCGTTAATCAATCGGTCCAAATCGGGGAGGCTGAGGCCTGCCAGGAAGGGGAGCAAGGGAGTAGTCGAGGTAGTTCCTGTGGCGGTTCCGCTAGTAGTAGTCCCAACATTAGGGCCGAGAGTACCGCTAGCGTTAGGCCCTGGACCAGACATAGTGAAGGTGACAGGGGGAGAACCAGAAGTAAAAGGAGAACCCAATGAATCAGAAGAGGAGTCGGAGTGCGGACTCGGAGGAGGACTGGCTCGACGACGGCGGGACAGAGCAGGTCGACCGACCGGAAACTGAGGGTGAAGGCCAAGAAGTCTCTGGGAGGCGCGCCTTGGGGGCGCAATGGTGACAACACAAACACGGCACGAGGGGAAGAAGAATGACCGACAAAGGCAGGGAGGTGCAGAATCAAGTGATTACAATGTCGAAACAAGGGCAAAAAAGGTGCAGTGTCAATTGATTTTAAAGTCTTTGCCTGGCGGTGTAAACCAAGCTCTTCTTCGCTTAGGGTGAGTGTGTGGCGTGCGTTAATTTTAATTTTTAAACCCTTTTCTTTTTTAGAGCAAGAGAAAAAGTGTGCTGCGTAACTGAAAATAATGCTGCAAAAATAGTATATAATGCTGAAATAACAGAAAATTAACAGCTACTAGTGCATCGATTCAACCCAAAAAGGCGGGTCTCTCAAAACTAATCGAAAAGAGGGAAAACATTTAGTCAAAACACACTAAAAAGAGTCCAATAGATCTAGGGTCGAAAGGGACAGGGATCTAAAGGAGAAAGCTGCTGAAAAGAGGTGCAGATCACAGCCAAGAGGCAGAGGCAAGGTGGCTGGAAAAAAGGAGGAAATCAGCAAAAAGCAGAGAGGACAAAGAGGTTGTCCATAGGAGGTCCAAACAAAACGACAAGAGGTGATTTGAAAGGAAAAGAGTCAGAGCTTATTTGGATCTGAGAATGAGGTATCAGATCTGAAAAAGGGAAGGCTGAAACTCTGAAAAATCAGACACCTGAAACAGCTAAAACTCTTCCACCAAAAGTGGAGGGTACTGAAGCCCTAGGGGGCTAGGTTCCCACTTAGATGAGCAAAATAGATCAGAAATAGGTCCAAACGGGTGGAGACAGAGGCTGGAAAACCCTGACAGAAGCTTCAGCAAAACCCAGAAAAATTGTAGAAAAATAGCAGAGAAAAGCACAGGTCGCAGGTTCTGACCTGTTTTCCTGTTCAGGTCGCAAAAAAGGGGCTAAAAAGTGTGACCTAGAGTCCAGGTCGCAGTTTTTGGGCTGAAAAGTGCGACCTCCAACTCCGGTTGTCCCGGCGGCAAATTTGCGGAAAAGTTGTCGTCTTAGTTGCGGCGGATGTCTATCACCTGCGCAATAGGGCTAGAAACACGCGGAAGTTAGAAATTTTAATGTTTTAGGGTTTTATAGGTGAAAAACAACATGAAAATAGGAAAAACAAAAAGCTGAAAAGAAACCCTAGGGTCTGAAGTAGCTGGATATGCAGGAATATGAAAAACGACAGCGGTCGTAATTGAAAACCCGTGTGGAGTTGCCAATTGTTAGTATGAATCCTTTGTCGAAGTGTACGAAAAAAGACCACTTTAGCTACGCATAACTAATAGCCCTAACATCAAATATGGCTGCCAATTTCTTCAGATCTGCAGTTAGTTGACCAAGACAAGTGCTGCAAAAACCATATCTATGCATAGAAAGACATTGAGCAGTGAAAAAGAAGGTTTTGCTCCATATATCCAATAGACAAGACAAGAACAATTTTTGAAAGAATTTTTTGTATTAAGGGCACCTGGGAGGAAAACAAGAAGGTGTTTCCAATTCTCCTCAATGGGATGGGTTCTTGGAAGTCCTCAGCACTTCAGATCTAGCATTTCTCTCTCCTGTTGGTGTAGAAAACCCAGACAAAGATAGAATTCAAAGGGAGCTCACACAGCAAATAATGGAAAATATGACAATGATAATGGCTCAAAGTCAGACCAAGAGTTTAGATCCAGAGTGATCTAATAGGCAACAAAAGGTGAAGAATGGTAGGAAAAAACCTCCTATTTATAACAAAATATTGGGTCATTCTAGATCTTGGTGCATGATTAAAATAACATTAACCAAATCTAGATCCACCTTTTATGGAATATTTTATTATATTTGTTGGAGGGAAAAGGTATTTGACTTGGGTCAAATCCCTTTATTTGTGAATAATAAATAAATAAGTGATTTATTTATTATTTTAAGGAAGTGGTTGAAGGATAATCAAATAAATAATTATTTATTTAATTATTTATGGGTGATTTAGTCATATTTAACAAGGAATATTATTTAAATAAGATTTAAATCATTATTCCTAGAAAATAATAAGATAAATAAATATTTATCTAATTAATTTCTTTGTTTTGGGTTAAACATGACCAGGAAAATCAAACAAATATAGGTTTGTTTAATATTTCCTTTTGGGGTTTCCTGTTTAGACCATAAACAACCTAATAAATGTGTTTTATTAAGTTATTTTACATAGTGAAAGCAATTTTTCTTAGGGTAAAATTGGTCTTACATGGTGTACTTGGGTCCATCTAATGATAGTAGGTTAGATGACCAAAAAATGGTGTAACAATTGCACCAGATATAATAATGTCTATAATTCTATCCCTGCAAATCTTAAAACTACTCCTTATTCAGTTCTGCTCAAATTCCCTAATGGATTTGATATAGATATGGCTTACCAATTAAGGGAAAGAGATGCAGACACCTTAGAAAAAATTCAAACTAATGCAGTTAGTGTAGAAGTGAACATTCTAGCCAGAAAAGCTAGACTTAGAAATGAAAGAAGAGTGACCATTAAAGAATAAAATGCTAATTCATACACAAAAAGGGATGTTATAGCCAAAACCTTAAAAAGAGTGATTGATAGATTAGATAATATAGAGAGAATACCTCAGTGGGATAACCAACAACATATCAGAAATCCCAACTTTAGAAAAATAATAAATTCTGGAAAAGCAAAAGAAACAGCCCCAGACCAAACAATTAGGCCACCATTCCAAGAGAACTATGCTAAAATTTCTCAGAATAATAATGATGAGGAGGAGGATACTATTAATCTAATGGGAATAGATGACAATAATACAATTTTCCTAACTCAGGAAGATCAAGAATTATTTGAACTTCAACAGCTTAAATTAGATTCTAGTGAATCCTTTGATTATAAGCAAGGTTATGACTATAAAATAAATGAAATACACAGCCAATATAACCTCAGAAACAAGAAAAAAAATGAGTCTTCTACTAATAAAACTTCCCAAACTCAGAATCCTAAAACAGTAGAAGCCCCTAAAACAAAAGTTCTGCAAATTCTCCCAAGGGAAAACAAGCAAAACTCAAATTCTTCCCAAAACATTTCTAGTCCTAAGAAAGATCCAGGCCCTAAAATTGTTGATATTACTGATGAAGTTGCTCAAGCTGCAAAATATTCACAGAAATCTAGTGCTGCTAAAACCTCTAATTCTGTAAAAACAACAAATTTGGATCCCAAAAAACCTTCTGTTGATCCTAAAACAGTAGACCCAAATACTGTTACTTCAAAAACATCTACTGATAATTCTAAGTCTGAAAGAACATCTACTGCTTCACAAACAATCCCTAAAAAGAAAGTTAGAAGTAGTAAAACACAACACAAACAGAGAATCCTAAAACACTTGAAAATGAAAAAACAATTGTAGAAAAACAAGACAAACCAACACAAACTACAGTTGCTAAAGAAGAACTGATTCAAATCAATAAAACTCAACCTACATTCAACATACAATCAGAAATTGAAAAACTAGAAATACCAATTTCTTTGACTGAATTGGTAAAAAATGACTTTTATAAATCAACCATAACTGAAACATTAAATACGAATGATGGAGAAGACTCCATAAATCTAAATGATGATCAGCCAGAGTTGATTTTTGGCCCAGATGTAAATGGAAAACATGCAGATGGTGCAGTTCCTCCATTTTATATAAATCTCACCATTCATGATCAAATTCTAAATAACACAATGCTAGATTCAGGAGCTTCCCATAATCTAATGCCTAAAGCCATCATGGAAACTCTGAATCTAGAAATTACAAGGCCATACAAAGATTTGTTTTCTTTTGATTCCAATAAAGTTAAATGCTTAGGTTTAATCAAGGATTTGTGTGTAACACTAGTTCAATACCCTGGTAAGACTATATTAATGGACATTGTAGTAGCTGATATCCCACCAAAATATGGTATGCTACTTTCCCGCTCATGGGGAGCAAAGTTGTAGGGATCTCTACAATTGGACATGTCTTATGCTACTATATCAGTGTTTGGCCAGCCTAAAAAGTTATATAAGGAAACATTAATGAAGTACATGGTCAGTAGTGTTGAAAGATCTATAAACTACCCAATTTACTCTACACCAACTAACCTTGATTCTTTTATCCTATGTAACTCTGAAACAAATGAAAAGCAAATTGAACTAGTAGATAAAAAGAGAGCACCAAACAATGATAACATTTTTCATGAATCTCAATGGCATTTAGACTTTGATGGTTCATTGAATAAGTTAGGAGCAAGAGCAGGAGTCTAGATAACAAATATGGAGACCAATCATTCTGAAGGTTGTGCTTTCAGGATAAATTTCAAATTTACAAACAGTATGGTCGATTATGAAGCCCTCATCCTAGGACTCCAAACCATTAGGAACTCAAGAGGAAAAAGAATTTTAATCTTGGGAAATTCAGATTTAATCATAAAACAAGTAAATGTAGTTTATTCTGTTTACAATCCCAGACTAAGCAGATATAGAGACATTGTCATAGATTTAACTGATGATTTATTGGAATATAATTTTGTTGTTATACCTAGAAAACAAAATATACAAGTTCATTGTCTTGCAACTTTTTCTAGTACATGCAATTTACCATTCCAACCTAATCACATAATGGAATGTTAAAATATGTTTCTTATTCTTCTTCTTCACTAGAGATTTATAGTTCTTGTACTATAAGTTGTTCTCCAGTTTAAGATAGAAATATTACTCCTTATGTTGGGGATGTAGGATCTTCTTCTTCTACTATGACTTCAGTAGAGGAAGTTGGTGAATCTATAGGTTGGATTTCAGATCTAAGTACCTCAAGAAGCCTATGTCTCCCTACAATTGATGGAATACAAGTTTGGGTGGATAGTGTGGCACTAGGAGGCTTCGATGGGGTGAGTGGTGATGTTGGAATTGAACTCCTACGTCTTACAAATCTACCTCTATAATATATTTCCCTATGCATATCATTTAAAAAAAAAAAAATTATGAAAAGAAAAAAGAAAGGTTCCTATATAAACTTCCCCGACAACGACGCCAAAATGATTGGTAATTTAATTGGAGTTAAATTACTTACATAAATTATCAATCAGGTCATGTATATGGATGAAATGTATGTGCTAGGAGCCTTTGTCACGCAAACAATTCCTAAGTTAATTTGCGATATTGAAATGTACATGTTTCTCTAACAATTATGTAAGTAAATGAAAATGATTCTATTGCTCTAGCTTAAAATAAAGATCACACTCTTCTTGAAATGAATAACACACTTGTTCATGCTTACTCAAAATGAAATCAAACACACTCTTTTGATTTTAAATGAAAACACACACACACTTTTCTTTTAATGAAATCACATTTTCTTGAATTGTAACCACACTTGATTTAAAATGAAATCACACTATAAATGAATCTACTCTTGACAGAAATAAAGATCATCTATGCAAATTAAAATCCTATCTATATAACTCAAATGTAATTCTATGTTACTAATCTATGTAAACCTATGCTTTTTCCATGTGCACAATATATCTCACTTCATTTAACAATAAAAATGATTAGACATACTTGCTATGAAAACAATCTTAAACTCACATTTAAAATCAAAATTTAAGCTAACAAAATCCTATAGAAAACACAGAACGAAATAATAAATTACAGTTAAAAGGAAACTTTACTATCTCGAGGGGGCCCTCCTATGAGAAGCAGGTATCAATATGATGCCTTCATAATATTATCAACCACACATTGTAATATCACATAGAGACATAAGAACGAAAGCATAGTTTGTATTTAAAACATAGTGTTTACAATATAAAATCCAAGTCTGTGTCTGCTATGCTGAGAGGCATATTTATAAAAATCCTACGCATTAAATGTTTCAGAGTATTACGTCTTATTCTAATTAACACTAGCTAAAATTAACTTTGAAAGATAATATAACGTGATCCTCTCATGATTTTGTATCAACGCGGTAAATCATGATGTTGAAAATCTGCATCTCGCTCCCCTGGTTCGCCTCCTGCGGTAGTTGAATTTCCTTTTACCGAGCTACTAGGGTGTATTCTTTATGGATCCAGGCTATGAAGGTAGGAAAAAATCGTTGTACTAGCTAATTTCCACCTTCCCATATGCCCTGATCTTCGACTAGAGCTTCAAAACCTATCAAACCTTGAACTTAGCTGCAAAATCATATGTTTTTTGTGGAATCACTGTAATTCAGTAGCTAATGTAGATATTGAGCTAAAAAATAGCATTATCATTTATGAAATAGAAGAGAATTAAGTACATGATATGCCATAAGCCTTGTGAATTGATGCCCAACTTAAAGTTATGAAGGTCAAAAAGAGGAGAATGGAGTGAAAAAGGGTTATAAAAAAGAAGCAATTTTTAGATTCAACGTCAGTTATGGCAGAGATTCCAAGGGAGTTTAACATCAGTTGTTGACTAGTCTTAAGTGTAAAGGTGCTTCATGCAGTCAAATGATCAACATTGGGAATTTTCCAATCCATTTTGGTGAAATTTATAAATAATATGGGCCTAATTTCTCAAGGAATTGCACAAGGAAATAGGGGCTCAAGCAGAGCCTAAAA
Organism: Pinus albicaulis; assembly: GCA_034641835.2. Taxonomy (NCBI): domain Eukaryota; kingdom Viridiplantae; phylum Streptophyta; class Pinopsida; order Pinales; family Pinaceae; genus Pinus; species Pinus albicaulis. Next base: position 756,689,518 of record CM076581.1, on the reverse strand, counting down.
TTGAATAAGTATAGGTCAGAGCTTCTTAGTGAGCAGAGAGATAGGTTATTCACTTGCAGGTGGTGCTCATTTGATCAAATAAATTGTAATACATCTCTATTCATTAGATTAATGCAAGAATACATTGGTATTTTTAGCAGATTACTTTCCCTGGAAAAATATTGTGTGCATGTGTGTTGTTTCTCACTGCATGTTTGTGATTGATGTTATAAATTGTGAATTTATTTCCACAGAGTAGTAGAGTGGGTTTGTGTCTTGTGATTTTGATTAAAAATTCATAATAATTTACATATCTACATCATAATTTCTACATTATATCAAAGTAGGATTCACATTAGAGCAGGAATTTCGAAGTTGTTTCTCAGGAGAATCGAATTTGAAGTTCAGTGCAGCGGGATCTCTTCAAAGCTGAGAAGATGGCCTTAAATGGACTGAGGCTAGAGTATGCCTTGGAAGGTAACTCTAATTTTATCCCATGGAAGGATTGCATGGAGGCAATATTGGATGATAATGTTTTTCTAGAATACAACAAGACGAATGTTACAAAACTAGCTGAATCTGATGCCCATAACCTTTCTCAATGGAAGAAATCTATAGCCAAGGCAAGGAGAATAATATTGGATGGATTACAGGACCACATTATCACCAATATCCATGGGAAATAAACTCTTTATGCAATGTGGTAGGCACTGACAGATATGTTCCAGAATAACAACGGCCATATGAAATTGTCCCTTAAGGATAAACTTTGAAATATCAATATGCAGAAGAATGGCACTATTCTACAGTATTTGATCAGATTCACACAAGTTCATGATGAGCTTGTAGGAGTTGGTGTTATTGTTACAGATGATGATCGGGTAAGCCTAACCCTTTTAGTCCTTCCCAAGAGCTGGCATAACTACCAAGATTTGGTGAACGGGAGGGAGAAACTACCGATTTGGGAACGCTTATGGTCTGATTTGGTACAAGAGGAAATAAGGCAGAATACCAGAGATAGGACTTCATCCAAGGGCAAGGATGAAGAAAAATTTTCATTGGTTAGGAAAGGAAATAAATGAAATTTCAAACCAAACTAGAATCCAGCCAAGGCGGAAAGAAGAAATATTTGTCCAAAATTAAATGCTTCCATTGTCACAATTTCAGACATTATGTCAGGTTGTGTCCACATAAAAAGGTGAGAAAGAAGACCTCAAGAGGAGCAGTAGGTGAAGCCTTGGATTCAAAATTCGAGCTTGACTTTACCCTTATCGCATGCATGAACTGATGGGGAGCGTGTAGGACTTGGACTCAGGTGCATCATTCCACATGACAGGGCGTAGAGAGTTTTTTAGTGACCTGGAGGAGAAATATCTCCAAATGCACATCAAGCCAGGGAATATGGAAGGTACAACGCAACCGGGGTTGGTATAGTCACCTTTCAAAGGGAGTTGGGATCCCCTCTAAGGCTCAAGGATGTCATGTTAGTTTCGGGCCTAAAACAAAATATTTTCTCTATTGCAGTTTTGGAAGACCGTGGTTATGATGTGATATTGAAAAAATGAAAGGAATTCATGAGACACATATCCATGGGACCGGTGAAGCAGATCGGGGTTGGTGTGAAGAACCTATATAACTTAAATGTGGAGGATTGTGTTGCATTAAGCACTAAAGTAGAGAAGGTGTATACCCGCGATGTCGGTGAACTTTAGCACAAAATACTTGGCCATTTGCATCATGATGCCCTGAATATTATGCAAAAAATTACCATAGGTTTCCCTAAATGAGCACTTGAGCAACAATATGTATGCAAATGATGTACCTTGGGGAAGTACACAAAATCCACATTCCATGATCACGACAACATACCACATGCAGTCCTAGAAATGATCCACTCTAATGTTTGTGGACCTTTCTCGACATCCTCCACTACTAGACACAAATATTTTTTCATTTTTAACGATGACTTATTACGGAAGTGTTATACCTTCTTCATGCAGAAGAAGGATGAGACATTCTCCAAGTTTGCAGAATTCAAGGCACTTGTTGAGAAATAAACTATCGAGGAGGCGAAAGATCTCAGGAGCAATAATGGATGTGAGTATGTGTTTAATGAATTCAAAAAAAAATTGTGCTAAAAAAGGCATTCAACGAGAGTTGAAAACACCCCACAAACCAGAACAAAATGGAGTAGCTGAGAGAAATATCCATAGTATTATGGAAGAAAGAGGGCGATGTTGCATGACCATGGCCTACCACTGAATTTGTGGGGAGAATCATGCAACACAACATTCTATTTACAGAACCAAAGTCCTCATCAGCTTCTCGACATGATTACACTAGAGGAGGCTTTCTCGGGGAGGAATTAAGATGTGTCGCACTTTGGGATTTTGGAGCCTCTGTTTACTGCCATGTCTCCAAATAATTAAGGAAGAAGCTTGAGCTGAAACAATAATTGGGGGTATTTTTGGGTTACACAAACACTCATAACTACCATGTATACTTTTAATCCCTCATAATGATAGTTGTGCAAAGGGATGTAAAATTTGATGAGGAGAAAGCGATGTGGTGCTCCCTTGAGAGGAAGCTTCAAATCCCACCAGAATAGGAACCTTTAGCTCCAAAGGAGGAGCCTCGGGAAGTTGTGGAGAAACCACAAATTGAGAAGCAGATATTGGAGGCATCCACTCAATCAAAACCATCCAGATAAGGCATAAAAAGGACTAGGGAAGTTGATAGACTTGTTCAAGATGCGAGGGAGAATGTGGGTTCTCCTTCAAATTAGCGTAGGCAGAGAATGTCACCTGATCGATACACTCACTACATGGATTTAATGATGGAGCCTATTGATACTAAGCCATCATCTTTCAAGGAAGTAGTAGAAAAACCTGTATGGGTTGATGGAATGGTGGAGGAATATGAATCCATTATAAGGAGAAATGTAAGGGAATTGGTCCCAAGACCAACAGATAAATCATTTTCAAGTTCGAAATGGATCTTCAAGGTTAAGCATCAAAAATACAAAAGCATAGAGAAGTATATGTCTAGATTTGTGGCCAAGGGGAACTCTCAATTTGAGGAATTAGCTATGAGGAGACCTTTTCTCTTGTATCAAGGTACTCATACATTAGATAAATTATTGCTATGACCGCACAGATGGGATGGAAGATCCACCAGATGGATGTAAAAACAAGATTTCTCAATAGGGTTATTGAGGAGGAGGTGTAAATCGATCAACCAAAAGGTTTCAATACTTTTAATCAAGAGTCTCATGTGTGTAGACCCAAGCAAGTGTTGTACAATCTCAAACAAGCACCTCATGCTTGGTACACCATGATCGATAGCTATCTCATTGGTTTGGGATTTACCAAAAGTGAAAAGGATGCAAACCTCTATCACATATTTGTAGAAGGTAAATTTCTTATTATTTTCTTATATTTTGATGATTTGATTTTAATCGGTGATGAGAAACTGATCAGATCTTGCAAGGAGGACCTTGCAAGAGAATTTGAAATTAAGGACATGGGTCTCATGAATTACTTCCTCGACTTGGAAGCATGGCAATTCAATGGGGAAATATTTGTGTCTCAAGGAAAGTATGCAAATGAGTTACTATAGATATTATGCATGGACGGTTGCAAACCCTTGGAGACACCTCTAGCGACCAACCGGAGGAAGGAGGATGCTACATTAGGAGAAGAGGTGGATGCTACCATTTATCGAAAAATAGTGGGTTCACTGATGTACCTTGTGAACACATGACCAGATATGTGCTATGCAGTCAACCAACTGAGACAAGCTATGGTTAGGCTAACTAAATTATTTTGGAAGGAAGCTAACCATGTTTTACGGTACCTCAGAGGCACTACCTAGTTTGGACTATGGTATAAACAAAGAGAGGGAGTGAAGTTGTGTACCTTCACAAATGCAGATTGGGTGGGGATTTCATCAGATTGAAAGCACACATTAGGTAGATTTTTTAGCATTGGGTGTGCAATGGTTTCCTAGTATAGAAAGAAGCAAAGATTTGTGGCTCTTAGTTCGGCAGAAGAAAAATACATGGGTGCAAGTCAAGCAACATCTGAGGCGATATGGATGATAAAGATACTGTTTGGTCTCAATCTAGTCTCCTAAATTGAGCTCATTTAATTGTCAACCAGGGTTGGTAAACTGCTGAAGTGAAGTGTACTGTATGTACCTAGGTGCTTGTTTCCTAATGCGTTGTGTGTAGTGTTTTGTGATGTTTTTGGTCTTTTGTGATGATTTATCATGTTTTTGGTCTTTTGGTGGTTTTATCTTCACAAGGAAAGTGCCTAGAAAACTAATGGAAAGGAGCTAGAGATTAAAAACAGAGTTAAGCCTAATTGATGGATGACAAATGACAAATGCAATTGGAAACACTGAAGCAAAATCAAATCTAAACTATGACTAAGTAAAAGCAAAGCTTGATAATGACTTTTAAGTAAATGATTCAAAACAAAAACTAAACTTGAGAAATGATCACTAAGTATGCAAATCCTCTAACTAAATAGTTAAACAACTACTCTTACAATGATGCAACATTTTGCCCTTGATGAGAGATTTGAAACGGATTTGGAGGAAAAAGATTGATACCATCCTAAGATCTTCTATTCTAGGACTAGTTTCTAACTCTATTCTGCAATTTAATTGAATGTCACAAGACCTTACTCAAGAGTTATTGATTTCTTTTCAAGGTAATCTTTTGAGGGAGGGCTCTGTTTATGAAATGATAAGGAAATTGCAGAGATACTTCAGGCCTTATAGTGATGTTGTCTTCTGTTCATATGGTTATGGATCAATTGTAGATCTTAGAACAAGAATATGTTTGTAAATAATGAAGGCTATCTTGTTAATCTTAACAACTGAAGTAATCTATTGTGCAGTGGATGACAATCTGAATGTGAAGTGCAAGTGCAATGAGTTAATCTAAGAATGAACTTAAGATGCCACTAATCTAGAACAATGCTGAACTACAAGTCATCATCAAACTCAAAATAAAATAATTGAACATGAATTAAGTGCAATGAAACTCCGGAGTATCCTAACTATACTATCATGCATTATTCTATGAAATTATACAGTCTGTTTGTCCATCATTGTTGATATTTTGGAAGAGTTCCTTATTTTGGAAGAGTTAGAACAATTCCAACTGTGTAATTGAGTGCAAATGAAAACATAAAGGACTGAAAGCAATGAAAAACTAAGATATCATATCCATATCCCACTCATCATTATGATATTTTGGACAAGCGTTTAAGAGCAAGAACAGAGATGGTACTTAGTGAAAACACACAAATAAATCATTCATTATGACGGTCATGTCTTGGACTCCTTAAGAATTTATTGGAAGAGTTTCTTCTTGTGGAAGAGTGATTAGAACAAGTGTAACTGTGATAGTGAACAACAAAAATTACAACTAAATCCTACAATACTATGGCCATTTCCCATTCATCATTATAATCTTTTGGAAGAGCTTCTTCTTGTGGAAGAGTTAGAATGAGTATAACTACAGTAGCTAATTAAAAACAACTACGAATTCAACTTCAAATCCTACAATACTATAGCCATTTCCCATTCATCATTATAATCTTTTGGAAGAGCTTCTTCTTGTGGAAGAGTTAGAATGAGTATAACTACAGTAGCTAATTAAAACAACTACAAATTCAACTTCTAAAACGTAAAGGCAGCTAGAATACTTATCTAATTTACGCAAATAAATCCGTGCAAGAGGCAGGGGCCCTCTACCACCTGACGGAATTCAACTCCAAATTAAATCAACGCTTTCAAAACAACACTGTCTGCTCCATTAAACATGAAATAGTTTGAACATAGCACTCTGCGTCTTCAGAAATGTAGCACAGAATCTAAGCAAAATCTAGCATAAAATCTAATCTAGCTCTCGGTTTCCCAAGTGTTTATATAACAAATGTAAATAACAAGACTTGCAACAATTTCAGGAACACTGTCTTTCCTTATCGGAATCACATTAGGACTCTTGAAGTGGCTGCGTAAAAAGGAAAAAGACATCTGGACTAAGACAGTCCTACTAGAAGTCTGCTTTCTTAAATGTGTTCCCATGTATCAAAACCATACCCAGAATTCGTTTCTTCCTTCATGGTGAGCAACGAACCATGTAGACATGACGTGGAATATGCCCATATGCGGTTTTTCTTGAGAGGCCACCTGGAACATACCCAAACGTGAAGATAGCTGCAGAATCGCCGGTTAGCTACGGAATGTCTGCATTCTGTAGCTAGTTCTGGTCAAAATGCTTTACAATGGCAAAAATCACAAAACTTAGCAAGTCAGTCATGTAAATCATTCTAGAAGTAATTTTAACTATATTCATTGATCAATTGGGTCTAAGATAGCAATGGACAAGGGAAAATGAGGTAAAATGAGATGAAAGAAAGCACAATTTTGAGGCTCAACATACCCCCACTACTGACTCCTTGCATGTCCTCATGCAAATTATCCTATGAACTCAGAGGCTTCTGCAAGAACATCTAATCCTCTCCTTCTCCTTTGTCTGGAAGCTAAAGATCTTCTGGGTTTTCTGATAACAAGTTTGAACCTTAGGTTGGTGAGTGCCCTGATTAGCTTCTTGTTCCTTTTCTTAAACTTTTCATTGGTCTTCTCCACTTTTTCTATATGTAGGGATAAGGTTGAGTTCATATTAGTTTTGAGCTTGACTTGATCCTTGAGAATTTCATTCTCATTTTTTATATGTCTATTCAGTAATTCCAACTCATACCTATCCCTTCTTAATATATCTATTTCAGACAGTGGAGGACTGGGGGTTCTCTCCCTGCTTTCTGAAGCTCTCCTTTCCAAAGTTTCCACATAGTCATAAATTTCCTGTTGAGCAGGGTCAATTTCAGGGGTTCCTTCATTAAAATCCTCTTCAATATATTCTTCAATGGATGTTTCTTCATCTTCTATATTGATTACCCCTGTTTTTTTTATTAGTGTTTTCTTCAGTTTCCCCTTTAGTCTGTGGCTTCTTCTAGGCTGAGAAGATCCCTCTCCTTTCTCCATGGCAGATTTCCTGATTACCTTTTCTTCCTTAAGCTGTCTCTTGATTTGAGTCAAATTTTCTAAAATGATTTCCTCACTGCTCTCTTGGACTGTTTTGTCAATTTCAACTTTTGAGGCCCTCCATTTCCTACTTCTCCTTGTAGGCTGTGGTTCTGGTGAGGGTTCTTTTGGCTCTTCAAAATGATTTCTTATCAAGAAATTGTCCCATGTATCATTTGTTTTGGTTAAATGATGTTCAATCAAAATTTTAACCAACCCATGATGATATAAAGTTGTCTCTAAAAATTGAACCCTTCTTTGAACACAGGAAGCCATCTTTTTCAAGCTTTGAAGCAAGAAGTAAGGTAGGTTTAGGTCTTCCCCCAGAAAATGCATTATCAGTCTAATGAGGTAGACATAAAATGTCCCATATCTACCCTCACATGTAATAAATTTTTGCAGAAGAAGTAGTATGTTTCTCCATTTATTTTTCAATGCAGAACTGGGAATTCCTTTCCTAAATACAGTGACATCCATACCTGGTGATTTTAAAATTTTTTTCCAGGATTCATTGTGGAATTCTCTGTTTTTGAACCATCTCTCTCCAGTTCTGAGCAACCCTGTAGCCTCTGCAATGAAAACTTCAGTGACAGTAAATTTGACATCTCCCACTTCAACTTTAGTTCCTTGAAATGATCTTGCAAATGTTTTAGTGACTTCCTTGTGGAAGCCATTAAATTTCTCCAAAAATTGAAGCCATCCTATTTGTTGCAACATTTCTTTACATTGAGGGTAGCCTTCTAAGTATTTTGAACCCACTGGTTCTGTTCTTACAATGAAACCCATAATTGCTTCTTCAATGTTCAAATTAACACTCTTCTATCCACAGAAACAATAACTTTCACCTTCGAATTGAAATGGCTTCAAGTTCTAGATAACAATGGCTTCAAATTTTGGAATGACATACCTCTGGTTGAGAATGACAAATGTCTTCAAACTTCGGAATGATATCCTTCTGATTGACAATGACAACAGCTTTAAATTTCGGACTAATATGCCTCTGGTTGACAATGAAAACAGTTTCAAACTTCGAGCTGATATGTCTCTGGTAGACAGTGGCAAATGGCTTCAAATTCCCACAGTATTATACCTCTGTCTCTTGATAACAAATGACTTCAAATTCTTCACTGCAATACCTCTGTCTCCCGATGACAAATGACTTCAAATTATTCTCTGCTATACTTCTGTGTTTATAGTGATCATTTCAATCTCTGCCCACAGTGATACTTTGTCTGCCCACGAAATCAAATGGCTTCAAATTCTCACGCTGCTATACCTCTGAGTTTACCCTTTTTCTCTGCTCTGCGTTTACAATGATAATGCTCAATGCTATACCTTTGCGTTTACAGTGATAATGCTTTGATATTCAAACTGATATCCTTTTGCTCTGCCCTCGGTGATAAGAATATCTCTGTCTACGGAATGAAATGCCGGCTACAGAATGGAGTGATGGCAGTGGTCACGGAATGAGGTAATGGAGTCAGGTGGAGGGAATGAATTAATGATTGAAGAGACGGCGGAGATTTTTACAACGGCAAAGAGAATCATCATTGAATGATTTGGTTAAGAGACGTGAAGAATTCAAATACCTTGACCATTTTAACCGCTTAAATGATGTCGGATATGGAATTTGAAATGAGAGATTTTAATCCAAAGTCTGTGGAGGGTTTATTGGTCTTGATCAATAAAAATAATTAAAACAACCTTTTCGAACAATCCATAACTAAAACTATGCTAAACTTTAATGAAATGCCATTATAATTTAAACTTGTTACCTCTGCCTTTCATTTGATTTTTTGTAGTCTTTGTCTTCTTTGTTCACCTTTGGAAGAGTCTTCATAATTCTTCTTTGATGCTTTTGATTCATGGATACACTGGATCATTTTGTTGCAATTCTAATGTCTGCTGATTGATGCCTTCAGGGTTTGTAGCTGCGGAAAGACTGTCTGGCTGCAGAAAGGCTAATCAGCTGCAGAATGTCTGTTGAGCTGCAGAATGTTCCTGTAGAGCATTTTAATCATGGAATGGAGTGTTTTTGGAATATAGGTGAAATGTTATATGGTATGAATGAAGATGGATGATGGATTATGATATGTATGAAGTGGATGATGAAATGGAATGGATTTAGTTTATGAAATGGAGTGAAAGAACATAAGAACTGTACTGCAATTCATGACATGTTTTATTCACTTACAGCAAGACATCAAATTTTGTATTTTGACATGAAAATGAGATGGATGGAGTATGGAATGCGATGAATGAAATGTGGAATGGAGTGAAATATGAATGATGGAATGAAATGGAGTATGGATGGATAAGTGAATGGAGTGAAATGAAATGAAATGAATCATAAGCACTATGGATCTGAACTTATGATTTTTGTAACAGCTGCTTGTAAAAACAAAAATGGGAAAAGTTAGAGTGTCAGAGAGACTCTGATTTTCACCCTATATTTTCTGTATAAACATGCCAATCAATGATTGGTTTTCATGTTTATACCTTTATTTTATTTTTTTTATTTTTTTTATTTTTTTTCAAAGAGAAATGCTTCAGAAAATTTAATCAAGTTGATGAAGAAGAGAAACTCTTCTTCATTAACTTCACATCATTGCTTTCTTGGAACTTCTTGACAAACTCTTCTCTTGAGAGTGGTTTATGATATAGCTTCAGTCTATGACCATTCACAAGAAAAGTGACCTCTTCTTCATCTATAGTTCTGATTTTGACTGCCCCATTATCAAAAATTTCAACAATTTCATATGGCCCAAGCCAATGTGTCTGAAATTTACCTTGAAAATCCTTGAATTTTGTATCAAACAAGAGAGCCCAGTCACCTTCTTTGAATTTCTTCTCTTTGATGTACTTGTCATGCCATCTAGCCCTTTTCTGTTGGACTAGACTTGTTTTCTGAACTGCATGTTGTCTGATCTCATCCAATTCATTAATTTGCTCCAGTCTATGCTTTTGTGCCTTCGTTAGATCAAGTCCTAGCTGAACTACCATCTTGAAGGTTTTAATTTGGAACTCTATGGGAAACAAAACTTTCTTTCCATAAACAAGCTCATAAGGAGTATGGCCTGTTGTGTTTCTCCATGTAGTTCTATAGGCCCACAAGGCTTCAGGAAGCCTATCTACCCAATCTCTTCTATGTAAATGAACAGTCTTTGTTAGGATCCCTTCAATAACTTTATTGGTAGACTCCACTTGACCATTTGCTTGTGGATGATAGGGAGTAGATTTTCTATGCCTGATTCTGTACCTCTCCATCATTTGCTCCACTAGCCTTGATGTAAATTGAGCTCCTTGATCTGTAACAATTTCCCTTGGGACACCAAAACGAGTAAAAATATCCTCAAAAAGAAAATTAACTACAGATGATTCATTAGCAACAAGTAATGGTTTAACTTCTACCCATTTAGTAACATAATCAGTGCAAACTAATATGTATTTCTTTTGTCTTGATGGAGGACTAATAGGTCCTACAAAATCCAAAGCCCATTTTTCAAAAGGTTCAATGTGTACCCGAGGTTGTAATGGCATCTCACCTGAAGGAGAAGGTTTCCCTACCCTTTGGCAACTGTCACACCTTTTGACATACTCCTTAGCATCTTTAAACAAGGATGGCCAATAATATCCTAAGTTAAGGATCTTATAGGCTGTCCTCTTATCTGCAAAGTGTCCGTCACAAGGTTCATCATGACATGCCTTGAGAATCTCAGGCATTTCATCTTCACGAACACACCTTCTAATGATCAAATCTGGACCTGTCTTGTACAACTCATTAGCGACCCATGAATAATTTGCACTATCATTAATGATTTTTATTTTATCCCTTGCATTCATAATTGAAGGAAATTTTCCTGAAACTAAATAATTAGCAATATCAGCAAACCATGGAGTTTGAGTTAGAAATTGCGAAAAAAAGATATTCATCGGTGAAATTGATCTTCAACGGAGTGTCATCTTTAATATTTTGGGAGTCTAGACAGGAAATCGGCCCCATACGTGTTTTGTTTTCAGTGCCTATCTAGAATGGTAATGTTAAATTCTTTAGTAAGAAAATAACCATCTTATAACTCTACCATTAGTGATTGATTTGTTCATTAAGTATCTAATTGCGAGATGATCGGTGTGAGAAAAAGTTTCATACCTGTTATATAGTGTCTCAAAATTTGTTTATGTGACATCAACAAAGCTAAAAAACTCTTTTCGCATATTAAAGTATAGTTTAACTTTCTGCGAGAGTCAAATTTTTACTCTGGTATAATGATGATGGCATAGGGAATCAAGTCTTTTTGCCCCAATACTGCTCCTAGAGATGTATCGGAAGCATCCGTCGAGATATGAAAAGGTAACTTCAGTTAGGTCCCGTTAATATAGGTGAAACTTGACGAAATTTTGATAGTGGTTTCAAAAGCTAACCGGCAATCATAACTCCATTTGAATTCACAAATCTCTGTGTGAGTAATTTAAAGAGTGGAGATGCTATTTTGGTGAATTTTTCTATAAATATCTAGATAACATCTCGTAAATCCTAGAAAACTTCTAACATCTCTTTGACAACTTGAATGGATAAGTTAGATATTACTTCAACTTTAGACTCATCAACTCTAATCCCATCCCACGAAATGTGATGCCCTAAAACAATACTTTCAGGTAAACATCATAAAACATTTTTTCATGACTAAGTGAAAGATTTGCTTCTACGAAAAATCTCTTTAAAACTTTTTTCCAAGTTTTCTAAAGCTTCTTCAAATGAGTTTCCATAAATATGTGAAATCATCCATGTACACCTCTACACAATCATGTATTAGATCCGGAGAGTCCTAATCACTGCCTTTGGAATGTTGCGGAGTTATTACATAAATCCAAATGGCAATGCTCTAGTAAGCATAGGTACAGCGTATGTAAATGTGGTTTTGTCTTGATCTTCAAGTGCTACGTGGATTTGATTGTAACCACTAAACCCATCTAAGAATGAAAAGTACTTTTTGCTAGCTAATGTATCTAACACTTGATCTATGAAAGGTAAGGGAAAATGGTCTTTAAGAGTAGCTTTATTTAGTTCTCGTTAGTCAACACATACCCTCCATTTTCCATTTTTTCTTTGGCACAATTACCAAAGGAGAAACCCACTAACTATTTCTGAAAATGGGATAGATGAAATTGACATTTATACATTTTTCTGCAATTCTTCCCTTTAACAATTTCCCTAAGATTTGGATTCATCCGTCTTTGAGGCTGTCTGATTGGTTTGCAATTTGCCTCTATATATATGTGATGAGTACAAGTCTTGGGAGTTATCCCTTTCATGTCAGTGTATTCCCATGCATATGCAGAAGAATGTCTCTGTAATATTTTGACTAACTCTTCTTGTTGAGATTTTTCTAGGTTCTTGTTTATATTCAAAGTTTTGCCTGGAAATATCTCACTTGTAGAGCTGCCAAATTTATCCATAGAATGAAGAGACATCTGCCTTGATGAAAAAAACTCAATATTGGATCCCTCTTGAAATGATTCATGTTTGTGTTCTGGAGAGGATTCAAATTTTTCTAGAGTATTCAGAATTTGATTATCTTCACTAATTTCTGAAATTGTGAAGAGTGGTTGTAAATCTTCTTCATCCTCTATCCATTGAGTGTCATCTAGATCTGTAATTGTCCTAGTTGGAGGATATAAAGTGAATCTCTTAGTTGAACTACCATCAGAAATATACATATCACCGGACCTACAACTAATAAAAGCATCAGCTGTAGCCAACCAAGGTCTTCCTAGTATAACAGGATGGCCTCCTAGATTATTCTTAGGAGTTAGGATCATGAAATCCACGGGGTACTCCCAAGAATCTAGGGACACTGGAATGTCTTCTATTACCCCATCTGGTTTGATCACAGATCTATCTGCTAATTGTAATAGTGTGGGTGTAAAGAGAAGATTAGGAAGTTTCAGTTTGTTCATGATTTGTCTACTCATGATATTTATTGCTGCTCCTAAGTCAATGAGTGTGTTTTGAATTTCAATTCCATTGATGTGAATTTTGACAACTGGATTTCCTGGGTCAAGGTACTTTGGAATAGTAGTCTTACCCATCATAATGTCTGCTATTTGTCCTACCGGTTGAATTTTCTTGGTTTCTCTTATTCTTTTCTTTGTTGTCTTCATACTCAACTCCTTTATTGTTTTGGCTAAAATTGGGATTTCCTTGATGGCTTGCAATAATGGAATTTTAATGCAAACATTTCTCAATTCATCTAAGAAATCATAATTAGGCACCATGATTTGTTTTTCTACACCTCTATCAATTTTTAATCTTTCCGGAAAGGGAGGTATAGAAGTAGATGTGGATGGTTGCTCTAACACAGGAGTTGGATTTATTGGATCTTTTTGTTTTAGTTTTTCAATGTGTGGGTCTTGAAAGGATGTGTCTTCCTCAAGACTTTTATTCACCCGTAGAGAGTCTTCCTCATAATTATCTTGTTCTTGTATGATCACAGAAGGTTTCCTCTTTTCAAGTATCTTTCCAGACCTAAGTTGAACATCACTAAGGTCTAGAGGAGTAATTAAATAAGTTGGAAATTGTTGACCTTCTATCATGTATGTATTCTGAGGGTTCTTATTATTAGGGTTTGGTATGGGTTGAGCTGGCAATTGATTGGATTTTTGAGGGAATGGTAATGGAAGTGGTTGATTTTGATGTGGTTGGTTCTGATGATGTTGTTGAGGATTTTGTTGAAAATTTTGTTGAAGATTTTAAGAAAAATTTTGTTGAGGATTTTGAGGATAAAAATGTGGGTATGGTGGATAGGATGGTGGATACTGATAGTATGGAGAGTATCTTCCATAGGGACTTTGTGTTCCTTGTGCCCAAGATTGAGATTTATTTTGAAATTGGGGCCAAGGTTGCTGCCAAGAATTCCAAGGTGGAGGTTGATTATACATTTGATCATGGAATCCTTGTGTCTGAGGTCCCTGCCAAGGTCTTCTAGATACAAAATTGAGAGACTCTGTGGAATCTGTAGGAGTTTCCTCCTGAAAGACAACCTTGAGATCAGGAAGAGAAGGACAATTCTTGGTCTCATGTTTCTCAGAACAAATAGCACAGGTCTCTACAACTTTTACATCCAAAGGACACTCTCTTAAGGCATGTTTCTTTCTACATTTGGGACAAAAGATTGCCAAAGCATCAGATTCAGCCTTTTTCTTGTTTTGTATCTTAAGGGTGTCTATTTTTTCACTAAGACTCCCTAAGATGTCAGATTTAAAATCATCAAGCATATGTCCTATTTCTGATCTACTTACTGTCCCAGAAGCAGATTTACTTGCCCTTGCAAGAGCGGGATCTCTTGGACCTTTGACAGTTTTAGATTTCCCTCTAGAAAGGTTGATACATAACTCAGATATTTCAGGTAATGTGAGTTGTGATATATCCCCTTTTCCCATCATGTTAAGAATATCCAACCATTCATCCCTAATTGTTTTCAACACAAGAGCTTTTAAGGTGTCTTGATCTAGATTTTCCATTTTTGCCCTTTTGATGTTGTAATTAAATCTTTCCAACAAATCTTCTAAGTTTTCATCTTCTTTTTGTAACATCTTGAACACTTCTTCCTTATGATTAATCGGCATACAATAATCCAAATATCTCTCTAGAAATTCTTGTTTCATATCTTCCCATGTTCTAATAGAACTACTGATTAGACTCATAAACCACTTCAATGCTGCTCCCTTCAAAGTTGAAGGAAATAATTTCAGTTTTTGAGCATCTTGTAGGTAGTCATAAGTTCTACACATCACTTCAAATTCGAATAAGAAAGTTTCAGGATCTTCAGTTTTAAGTCCATAGAAGTTTGGAAGGACAGAGGGTGAAATTTTTTTCATGGTTGTATTGGTTTCTTCATCAAGTATAGGAAACCCAAAAGAGCTTCCTATTCTGCCTCTTCCTCCATTTGCACCTCTACCTCCTTCTCCTCTAACTCTACCTCTACCTCCAAATAGTGTGTTTTCTCCATTAAAAACTCCTCCTCCTCCTTCTTCTGCCATGGTTGACTCTCTTGTAGAAGTGGAAAGGTTTGTATCCCTACTAGGAGTCTTTAGATATTCTTCTATGGCAGGTTCAGTGGATGAATTGGAAGGTTTCTCTAATGGAATAGTTGACCTTAGATCTTCTAGAAGTCCAGGATCAATAAAGGATGGAAGATGGGTTTGAGTTGAAGGTGTACTAGCTCTGGATCTAGATGAAACAAGTGGTGTTCTAGAAATCAATCTTTTGCCTCTGCTGCTTATAAATATCCCCCTTGAATCTCTCTCCCTATGCATAAAATTGTTTTTGGATGCTAAGAAACAAAGGTTACCTAGTTTTCACTTCCCCGGCAACGGCGCCAAAATGTTTGGTCTCAATCTAGTCTCCTAAACTAAGCTCATTTAATTATCAACCAGGGTTGGTAAACTGCTGAAGTGAAGTGTACTGTATATACCTAGGTGCTTGTTTCCTAATGCGTTGTGTGTAGTGTTTTGTGATGTTTTTGGTCTTTTGTGATGATTTATGATGTTTTTGGTCTTTTGGTGGTTTTATGTTCACAAGGAAAATGCCTAGAAAGCTAATGGAAAGGAGCTGGTGATTAAAAACAAAGTTAAGCCTAATTGATGGATGACAAATGACAAATGCAATTGGAAACACTGAAGCAGAATCAAATCTAAACTAAGACTAAGTAAAAGCAAAGCTTGATAATGAATTTTTAAGAAAATGATTCAAAACACAAACTAAACTTAAGAAATGATCACTAAGTATGCAAATCCTCTAACTACACGGTTAAACAACTAATCTTATAATGATGCAACATTTTGTCCTTGATTAGAGATTTGAAACAGATTTGGAGGAAAAAAAACATTGATACCATCCTAAGATCTTCTATTCTAGGACTAGTTCCTAACTCTATTCTGCAATTTAATTGAATGTCACAAGACCTTACTCAAGAGTTATTGATTTATTTTCAAAGTAATCTTTTGAGGGAGGACTCTGTTTATGAAATGATAAGGAAATTGTAGAGATACTTCAGGCCTTAAAATGATGTTGTCTTCTGCTCATATGGTTATGGATCAATTGTAGATTTTAGAACAAGAAGATGTTTGTAAATAATGAAGGTTGTTTTGTTAATCTTAACAACTGAAGTAATCTATTGTGCAGTGAATGACAACTGACTATGGAATGCAAATGCAGTGAGTTGAACTAAAAGCTAAACTTAAAAGTGTCACTAATCTAAAACAATGCTGAACTACAAGTCATCATCAAACTCAAAACAAAGTAACTGAACATGAGTTAAGTGAAATTAAACTCCGGAGCATCCTAACTATGCTATCATGCATTATTCTATGGAATTATACAGTCTGTTTGTCCATCATTATGGATATTTTGGAAAAGTTCCTTCTTTTGGAAGATATTTTAGAACAATTCTGACTATGTAATTGAGTGCAAATGCAAGCAAAAATACTGAAAGCAATGAAAAACTAAGATATCATAGCCATCTCCTACTCGTCATTATGATATTTTGGGCAAGTGTTTAAGAGCAAGAACAACGATGGTACTTAGTGCAAACACACAACTAAAACATTCATTTATGCCTTGGACTCCTTAAGAATTTATTGGAAGAGTTTCTTCTTGTGGAAGAGTGATTAGAACAAGTGTAACTGTGATAATGAACAACAAAAATTACATTTAAATCCTACAATACCATAGCCATTTCCCATTCATCATTATAATCTTTTGGAAGAGCTTCTTCTTTTGGAGGAATTAGAATGAGTATAACTACAGTAGCTAATTAAAAACAACTATGAATTCAACTTCTAATCCTACAATACTATAGCCATTTCCTATTCATCATTATAATCTTTTGGAAGAGCTTCTTCTTGTGGAAGAGTTAGAATGAGTATAACTACAGTAGCTAATTAAAACAACTACTAATTCAACTTCAAAATTGTAAAGGCAGCTAGAATACTTATCTAATTTACGCAAATAAATCCGTGCAAGAGGCAGGGGTCCTCTACCACCTGACAGAATTCAACTCCAAATTAAATCAATGCTTTCAAAACAACACTGTCTGCTTCATTAAAGATGAAATAAATTGAACATAGCACTCTGCGTCTTCAGAAATGTAGCACAGAATCTAAGCAAAATCTAGAACAAAATCTAGCCTAGCTCTCGGTTTCCCAAGTGTTTATATAAAAAATGTAAATAACAAGACTTGCAACAATTTCAGGAACATTGTCTTTCCTTATCGGAATCACATTAGGACTCTTGAAGTGGTTGCGTAAAGAGGAAAAAGACATCTGGACTGAGACAGTCCTAATAGAAGTCTGTCTTCCTAAATGTGTTCCCACGTACCAAAAACCATACCCAGAATTCGTTTCTTCCTCCATGATGAGCAACGAACCATGTAGACATGACGTGGATTATGCCCATATGCGGTTTTTCTTGAGAGGCCACCTGGAACATACCCAAACGTGAAAGGCAGTCACAACGAGAATCGCCGGTTAGCTACGGAATGTCTGCATTCTGCAGCTAGTTCCGATCAAAATGCATTACAATGGCAAAAATCACAAAACTTTAGCAAGTCAGTCATGTTAATCATTCTAAAAGTAATTTTAACTAAATTCATTGATCAATTGGATCTAGGATAGAAATGGACAAAGGAAAATGAGGTAAAGTGAGATGAAAGAAAGCACAATTTTGAGGCTCAACAAAGAGCCTTGGTTAAGTTTGACCAAGTCAAAAAACGTGGGGTATGAGGTGGAAAGCACTACATGGGACAGTGCAGAGATAGAGGAGGGAATATTCCTTGAAGGATGAAACCTTAATAGAGTGGGGCCCATGGAGAGGGATCTCTCATGTGTTTAAAAGGAGGGCAAGGCAACAATTGTTATTCATGCTTTGATTATTCATTTCATGTCTATTCAGACATTGTGCATTCTTTTTCTGTTTAGCAAGAATTGCCAGGGAATTCCTGTTTAGGATTCCTCCTCCTTTCTTCAGAAGCCTCTTGAAGTATTTTTACTGATTTTTCTCACATCTAGGCTTGAGGCCAAGCATCCTCCTCCAAGACAGCATTATTGCTGCAACAGCATAATTCTGTGTTGCAGGGTGTTGCAGTGAGTAGTCACAACACCTCTTCCATTGCTTACTTTTTAGAGGGAGAGTCTTTATTTCCTTTGGAGGATTATTTGGAAGCTTTGGAGCTTATTTTCAGATCTTGGCACTTGTCCAACTCAGTCTATTCCACCTACAGTGCATTTAGCTCTTAGACTGCGTTATTTTCATAGAGAACTTGCAGTGAGGGCTTGTAGTGTTGTTTGGAGGGAGAGATCTCAAGTGTAAGGATCAACCTTCCACCTTGGAGATCCATTGGAGGAGTTCTAATTCATCTTGCTAATCATTTCCATCCTTCTCTATTGAGTTCCAGATTTGAGTTGCAGCAGCAGCCCAACAAATCCGACATTTTTGCCATTTTGCATATTTCAACCAATCCCTCGGAGGATTGATGCACTATTGTTTCTAAGGGTTAGAGCTTTGCTCCCCTATTGTATTTGAGCCTTATATTGTCATATTCATGTATTGGCATCATTTTGAAGCTATATTCCATAATAGGTTGCGTCCTCTTAACCTGGTTTTATGCAGAAATAGCAGTGTTCTTCTATTTACATGTACATGTCTTGTTGAGGCTTGCATTGCCTTTCTTGAGTAGATGTTTCCTCAAGAAATTATACCTTATTTGCTGCTATAAAATTATTTATTGGCTATCTACATCTTCTTGTCTCATAGCTCTTAAAATAACGTTGTCTTTCCATGGTATGCTCATGTATTGTTGCAGCCCCATTCCTTGGGCAATTATGAAGGGAACAAGATGTGGGAGGCTTGTCTCACCACACTAGAAGGATTTATTTGGTCCTATCTCATGGATTTAGGTCTTAGACACACTGGTATAAGGGATTTAGGTCTTGGTATCAAATCCTGCTGCCTCCATTTCTGGAAAATGTGTTTTCCATCCATGGATTTCTAGTTATTCCAAAAAGGGGATATTACAGTGGTATCAAAGCAAATTTCTTGGCTCAGCCTGTGATTCTAAACCCAAGAAGATTAGAATGTTGAATAATATGAGATTTCTCTCATCATTATTCAGATCCAGAGAGAACCTCTCCGAGGAGGTCAAGATGAATGGAGAAATAGAAGAGGAAGGACCATGCACTTCCTATTCTCATCAAGAAGAAGACATTGAGCATGGAAGACACTTGTATTATGAGATCCTAAGTGATTACCTTGTTGAGTACAGATCTCAACCTAGAGGCTTCAAGGAGACTCTATATTTTCCTCATTTCATCCAGTTGAAGGAAGAGAAGAGACCCTATAGCAGAAAAGAAATCAAAGGCAATAGATTTCTGTTTTCTACCTTTAATGGGTTATCTACTGCAAGAATTTGGGTGAGAGAGTTGGAGGAATTTTTCCTACTACATCTTGTATCAAGGAAATAATTTGTTGAAATATCAGCGCTGTACTTGTAGGGTGAAGCCTATGATTGGTGGAGCGGCCACTTAAGCCATGCAAGGGTGAACAATTTTGCAGAGTTCATCCAAGGGTTGATCAAAACCTGTGATGATGAGAAGGCAAAGGAAGGGAATATCACACCACCACTTGAGGAGACTTGTGATAACGCTGTCACACTCATGGAGGAGTAGCCACTTGCATCAACAGTTGGGGAAGCCAACACATTGGAGGAAGGAACTCTTGCAGCCCTACAAGAAGTTCCCAAACATAATAAAGGTATGAAAAGATTTCCACATTCCATTGTTACAACAAATTCTTTTGATCAATGTGGAGATTTACTTTTTCATGACTAAGGGTCAAATCACACTACTACTATAGAGCATCTTGGTTACACTATGCTGTGCAACATGAGAAAATTCAAGGAGGAAGCAAACCATCATTCTCATGAGCCATTGTTTGATTATACATCACATTTGAGGTGGGGGTTTGAAGACTTGAAGAGGGATGGTAGACATCTTGGAGTGAGAAACCCTTTCTCCTTTCAAGATGACACTTTCTCAATGGGCTCCTCTCATCTCAAAGAGGAACTTCTACTTTCAGCAGATCTAAGACCTCATTGGTTTTGGAAGACCATTATTGAGAGGGAGGTCTCAAGGAGAGATCTCATTAGAGGTGCACTTCAACACACCATGGAGTGAAATGTTTTTCTTCCTTTCTTACAGGAGCAGATAGAAGATGGAGGACATCTTCGGATGGATAACATCTCTCATGTTTGTGTTGGAAATTCCTTGAGCCATACACATCATGATGGGAGGTTTTTTCCTACCACATATTTGGGTCCTCATAGGGTCTCATTGATCCTTGAGAAGCTTGCATTTCAAAATCCCATGAAGTGAAAATATAGATATTTGGTTTGGGAAGATGGTAGAACTCATGGGAGGAGTACCAAGATGAAGGGAAGGAGAAGGCATCCACAAGTGGTTGAGTGGATATGGTTGATGAGAAAGGAGCTGGGAGGCTACTTGCAAATTTATCACTAGAAAATTTGGCAGAATTTCCGACGGCCAATTCGTCGCTATTCCGACACATAGTCGTCGCAAGAGAGACAGTTCGAGGATGGGAAAAACATGGTTTTCCATCCCATCACAATTCCGACGCACTTAAAAAGTGTCGCACTACCGACACTTTTTCCGTCGCTTCCAAACAGGCGTCGCTCTTCTAACGTTTCCCAAGCCGTCGCACTTCTGACATTTGTGAACTATCACACTTTCGACGAAATGTGGTCCGACATTTTGAACGTCGCTCTTCTGAAGTTTGTAAACTGTCAAAATTCTGACGAAATGTGGTCCGACGTTTTGAACGTTGCTCTTCCAACGTTTGTAAACTGTCGCAATTCCGACGAAATGTGGTCCGACATTTTGAACGTCGCTCTTCCGACGTTTGTAAACTGTCGCAATTCCGACGAAATGTGGTCCAACATTTTGAACATCGCTCGTCCGACATTTTTAAACTGTCTCTCTTCTAATGTTTTTAAGCTGTCACAATTCCAACACTTACAAGGCATCGGTATACCGATGGTGGGTTCAATTTTAAAACAGGACAGTAAATCTCCAATATTTTTTATGAATTGTGGGCGTTCCAATGACCGTGACATATTAATATAATAAACCACCCCGCAGCGCTTCGACTATAAACAATCATTTTTTTTTTCACAAGAGAAAAAACGATGTTTTGAATATATTATATGAAGTAAAACAATCCATGAAGTCATTACATATTCACATCTGAAGATTGGAACCCAAATATCCATCCAGAAAAGTGGAAGTCCCACCCCAGACAATGATAGAAAAATACCCCATGTCACATATAGGGACATGACATAAAACCCAGTAACGGTCCACATGGAGATTATCGACAATCTGAGAAAGCATCCAAATATGCCCGAGGCATCTATAAGAAAGTGAAATAGCAGTATGTAGAATATTAAAGCAACAGATAGAGTACCGACGTCCATTGTTCCAAATACAAATTAAAGTACCCAAAACCCTGCAACAGAGAAAAACGCTAATCATGTGAGGAGTGTGATATGTCCAAAATATAAAAAGACCATCAGACCATATCAATAAACCAGCAACATAGACTAGCATCGCTAGTTTTGAAGGCAAAGTGATAAACATTAATCATTTTTTTTTCACAAGAGAAAAAACATTGTTTTGAATATATTATATGAAGTAAAACAGTCCATGAAGTCATTACATTTTCACATATGAATATTGGAACCCAAATATCCATCCAAAAAAGTGGAAGTCCCACCCCAAACAATGATAGAAAAATACCCCATGTCACATACAGGGACATGATATAAAACCCAGTAACGGTCCACATGGAGATTATCGACAAATCTGAGAAAGCATCCAAATATGCCCGAGGCATCTATAAGAAAGTGAAATAGAAGTATGTAGAATAGTAAAACAACAGATAGAGTACCGACGTCCATTGTTCCAAATACAAATTAAAGTACCCAAAATCCTTGAACAAAGAAAAACGCTAATCATGTGAGGAGTGTGATATGTCCAAAATATAAAAAGACCATCAGACCATATCAATAAACCGACATCGCTAGTTTTGAAGGCAGAGTGATAAACATTAATCATTTTTTTTTCACAAGAGAAAAAATGTTGTTTTGAATATATTATATGAAGTAAAACAGTCCATGAAGTCATTACATTTTCACATCTGAAGATTGGAACCCAAATATCCATCCATAAAAGTGGAAGTCCCACCCCAGACAATGATAGAAAAATACCCCATGTCACATATAGGGACATGATATAAAACCCAGTAATGGTCCACATGGAGATTATCGACAATCTGAGAAAGCATCCAAATATGCCCGAGGCATCTATAAGAAAGTGAAATAACAATATGTAGAATAGTAAAGCAACAGATAGAGTACCGACGTCCATTGTTCCAAATACAAATTAAAGTACCCAAAATCCTTGAACAGAGAAAAACTCTAATCATGTGAGGAGTGTGATATGTCCAAAATATAAAAATACCATCAGACCATATTAATAAACCAGCATCGCTAGTTTTGAAGGCAGAGTGATAAACTGTCAACACATAAAATAGTATCATAAAGTGGATACAGGAAATGTGCAGAGACATGTACTGTTGATATACGCCTCACAAAAAAAGCATCCATGATAGAGAAAACAGGGCAACATTTTTTTTCGAATTGTTATGAACATAATTCGACCGTGAAATGTTAATATAATAAACCACCTCGCAGCGCTTCGAATATAAACAATCATATAAACATGGCTCTGTATTTCAAAAAACAGGTTTAAAATAGAAACAGGGAAACATTTTTTTTTCTAAGTAAAGTTAATCTATTAACAGTGGGAATAAAATTACACCAAAGTCAAAAACATTGCCCAGACTCATGGCAAATTTGTCATCAAAAAATCAAAAAATTAAGAATACTGCCCTCATATGGGGAAACCAATCTTGAACGTTTACAGAATTCAAAAATATTGCAGAGGTCCAGCACAGTAATATAATCTAAAAGCAGCCCAATTAAGTGGGCCGCAAAGCAAGAAAAACAAATTAACCAAACTACTCCTCCAGCTCCTTGACGATTCGGCACCATCCTTCAGAAGGTCCAGGATCACTAGGTGCTACCTCCACAGTCATGCCACCGCTCCCCTCCTGAAGGCCCGAATGTTGGCCATCTTTTTCTGAGCTCAGACCTGCCGGACGGGTGCATTGTTCTTCCATTTGGGCCTCCTCATGGAAAACCACAGTAATTGAAGCTGTGATTCATGGGCAGTTCAGAGAGAAATAAAAGGAAAAAAGCGCAGTGCGCGTCGTGGGAGAAGGTGAAGCGCTGGGGAAATGAGGAGCAAGGGAGCCCATACGGTGGCCAGATCCTAGAACCCTACCCCGCCCACTTCTTGAGTATGCGGATAGGACACAACGTGATAATCAACTGAATTTGGGAAGACGACTCGGTTGAGGGGATGGAGGGGGCATGCGAGTTGACCTCTAAAGATTACTCCCAGCTGCGGCAATGCATCCTTTGGCGCGCATGCGAACTGCAGGTGTAGTCTGGTGATGGGCACAAGGGGAGACGGAGAAGAAAAATTCAAGAAACGAGGAGGAAGACGGAGACAAGGACCGGGCAAGAGAAATAGGATATCTCGGCAAGGTCTAACGGCGGTTCAATAGCCACTTCTCCTTCTCGTCATAGTGAGCGACGATGTAACCTAGCCGGCTCGTACGAAAAACCATAGCGAAATGCCATTTTATTGACCGGCGCAATGCGATAGAGGACGCTCGTCATAATTAATCTTTGATCATTAATGAGAGCGAAGGCGGATCATATTGGAGCATCGGAATCGCTAACGAGGGGTTGAGGTCTGATCTTGAACGGTGTTAAAACTTAATGCGATTTGATGTGAAAACCTTGAAACTTAATTAGAGAACGACATTAAAACTTAATGCGATTGATATGAAAATGTCGCCACATCCATGTCCCATCGCCTTAAATGCCATCGAATTCACCCACATCGGGGAATAGGGCAACATTTGATTGAGGACATGGTAGAAATTGATTGGAGAGCGGATCTTTGTTGGGCACTTTCATGTGATGAAATCTGGACCGAAAAATATTAGGCGAATTTGATAAGAAATTCGTGTGACGACTCTCCTCCGTACGCCAGCCCAACTTCGGACCCGAAAAGATTGGGCGAATTCAATTGTTTTCCTCTCGGCTTCTTATCTTTGCTATACATTGGTCCTCTTCTTCTTACTTTATCCCTTTGTCTTTTATGTTTCTTCTATTATATTATAAGCGTGTTGATTAACCTCCTTTTTCCCAACTTGACCTAGCTACCTTCCTTCTCTTGCTCACAACATTCAACCTTTTTATTTTCTCAATACCAGGCTACTGCCCAAAGGTCTTTACGAGCTCGAATCGACCCATGGTACCTGTATTCTTATTACCTTAACATTCGAGATTTGCCTTTTGCTCTATGCCCAGTCCTTACTTGAGTCATGTGTCGAGACTTTTTTTCTATTTATCAAAAGCATAACCGTTTATCTCACGTAGTGTCGGGTTGTTCCACACGAGTCTCTTGATGTGTTCAAACTTTTTTCTTTATAAACGAGTCGTAAGACTTGGACCTCAAATATATTACCATGTAACTCTAAATAAATCTCATCCAACATCCTTTATCACATTTTATTAATTTTGAGCCATTTCTCTTTCGTATTATATGTTATAGGGAGCCTTGTTCTCCTGGTAGCGTTTCTTAAGGGAAATACACCCTAACTTGGACTTTGAAATGTATCGAAATTTACATTTGAAAATGCATTGCATACTTTCCACCTACGATGTGATTTAAAGCAGTTAATGCTTTACATGTTTGTATTTGAAATCCTTTAGAGTTCACCTTTGTCATTCTTTGCATGATTTATCTCATAAGCGATAACAAGTTTCCTCTTATCATATGCGATATGTGATCGCATACGCATCTAAACCGCACTTATTATTTACGTACAACTTAAAACATTTAACTTGTGACAACTTAACATATAAATATAAGAATCGATAAAAATGTGCGGTATGCGAATGGTCCCCATGCCGAACGTACTCTAGACTTTAGCTTTAAAGCATATCGTGTTTGATACTATTATGACATTTTGCACTTTGACATTTTAACATGATTCTTGAGTGCTTGTCCTCGAGCTTGTGATGTGTGATATGCGGGTTAAGGGTTCACTTCATCTCTAAGTCATCGTGTCACATCACCTTGCCACGTCAACTTTGCCATATCATCGCCACATCAGCACCAACATCATTGCCATGTCACTACCATGTCATCTTGCCATATCATCTCTAGCACTTTTCAATTCTCAATTTATGTCTTATCGCAAATAAGACATTTTAACTTATCATCAATCGAAAACATTATCACAAATCGCGAAATTTAACCATCGCAAATCATAATTTTTCACATTTACCTCTACAACGTACTTGATTATATCATATTACATGCGATGTGCAATATGCGCATGGACCTGCGACATGTGGCTCCTCATCGCATCGCAACTTAAACAATATAAATTGCGATGTCTTAACATGTAAATACTTATAAAAATTAGCCGGATTGTGATGTGCACAATCATCTTCTGTGATATATTCATTCCATCGCTTACTATCATTTACGTGACTTGATCTTCGCAGTCCGTTCCACCTGTGATCTATGTCAATAGAATTGTGTCTGTAATAATACTCATTACGCCATAGTTTGATCTCTAGCGAACTTCATGGGAACTTTGTCCACTATTCGTATTCATACAACCTGATTTTCACATTATATGCACGTGACACGACTCGACCTATTGAGTGCATGCACCCTTGTGCAGCATTCTAAATATAAAATATTCCGACTTGACTGCTTGTATTCAAAACTTGATTCAATATATTCAGACCTTTGACTTCCTTTGCCTTTGGTGCCTTTATGCTCTTTAGCTACCCTTTTCTCCTTGATAAATATTCCTAATCTTGCTCCTTGCCTTTTTACTACTCCCTCTATCTCCTTTGCCTTAATCATGATCTGGTGTTTATCCAGCCTCTTTGTTGCTCCTCTTCGCATCCTTTGTACTCGAGTTGATCTTGATCTGCGCCTTTGTCCTTAATGATAGTGCAGTGCTGCTCCTTTCTTCTCTTT
Organism: Pinus albicaulis; assembly: GCA_034641835.2. Taxonomy (NCBI): domain Eukaryota; kingdom Viridiplantae; phylum Streptophyta; class Pinopsida; order Pinales; family Pinaceae; genus Pinus; species Pinus albicaulis. Next base: position 756,663,172 of record CM076581.1, on the reverse strand, counting down.
GCCATGAATGACAATATTTCCAACATATGTGTCATATCATCAAAGCTATTAGGCTACTAGTAGTGATGAGGGATGTAGGGAATGTAATGGAAGATACATCGAGATGAACATTCAAGCGAGTTTAACCCCATCGAGACATGACGATGAGGGTGGTGATCATGATGCTTCTAGTAGTACTACCACATCATATCATGGTCGGTGTGTCGGTGATTCTTATGCTAGTACACCTTATTTTTCATTCACATGTTGATTAGATGCTAGAGCTAGAGGATATGCCTTATGATTCTCCTGAGAAGAGTTGACCATCCACCTCTTCTCCACGTCAAAGTTTGATAGATGTTGAAAGGAGTAGTAGTTGAACATCCATCGTCTTTTTTTGCTACGGACAAGCTAGCACTACTATGTCTATTGTATCAAATATTTGATTGTAGATGTTTGATTTGTTTGTGTGTGTGTGTGTGTGTGTGTGTGTGTGTGTGTGTGTGTGTGTGTGTGTGTGTGTGTGTATATATATATCATTTTTCATGTTTATTTACTTAATTTATATATTTTGTGTTGATGTATTATTATCTTGTTAGTTCATGTTAGATATGTTCATTTAATGTGCTTGTAGATAGATGTGTATGTGATATTAGTTATTTGACATGAGATGTATATTAATTTGAGGATGTGTGTGGTGATGATGTTAGATTACAATGTTTGTGTTTTGTTAGATGTGATCCACCCAGTGATGATGCCCTATTAGATTATTAAATTTGTGTGCTAGCTAATGACGTTTATATGTACTAAAGGTGTATATAATTAGATGATAACATTGAATTTGAATGTGTATCTTAGATGTTGTTTATCTTTGCTAGATGGTTATCATCATGATGTCTATTTTAAGAAATAATTTTTATTATAGATTATGTATTGGTGAACTTATATCAAAATTTTATATATGAAATTGCATGTAAAATGAATTAAAAAAATGAAAATATAATTTTATAAATTACAAAGTTTAGTGCAATGGTTGAAACTATCATTGTATAATTACGATAAATATTTTTCTATTGTAGATAATTCATTCATATTCATTCTAACTTAATTAGTAAAATATTTCAATACTCACAAGGAAAAAATAATTAAAGGTAAAATAATTTAGTTAGTTCTTAATAAGACGGAAATGTGTAACTCATTCAATTTTTAATATAAAATATTAATAATAATAAATTACTCAAAAATACTATTTAACCAACGAAAAATTATAGTATGTTCGGTTTATATATAGAGATAGAAAACCAATACTATAGATCCATTTTAATCATATTTATCAATCACTAAACAGATTAAATAGTTTGACATGTACACCTTTTTTCAAGTTTTACATTTGAAAAAGATATTTTCATATAATGAGATTTGATCCCTCTAGGTCTCTTGGTAGATATGTTCTTAATATGGGTCTATATTGGTTTATAAAATTCAATATATTGTTAAATTTAAAAATAATCTTTTTAATAATTAATTTAGATTTATTATAACTTAAAAAATTCTATTTTATAAAATTTAATTTATCATAGGGATTATGAGATTTTAAAGCAATTTAATTTTATATTTATAACAACTCTTACCAATTTAAATTAAAAAATTCTCTCTAAAGATGAGGATCAAAAAATGTAAAATAAGGCTTGTGAAGTTACTTGTAGTAAGGTATTTTCTCTCTTGTAAGTTCTCCATTAAAGAGGAAACTAAAGTTTTTCTAGTAATAAAGATATAACATTTTGTTGTTATTTCACTTCTTTGTTTTTTATTGTACTGGTTTAAATTTAACACTTTTTAATAATAAATACGAGTTAAATAATAACAAATCATACTATATTAGATTTAAAATCTTGACAAATAATATATTTGATTATTTCTTAATGAACAACTCAAGAAATATTATTTTTTCCACACACTTATTAGGATATAGTCATTAAAATTCATGTTTTCACATTTCTCCTAGCTGACATTACATCATTTCACAATGATAAAAACATGTCTACTTTAAATAATTTACTTATAAATACATAAAATGTCTACATATGAAACAAAAATGAATCACCAAGTCTATTAGAAAGTAAAACAAATGTCTCTTAACCACTATCACATTATTTATCATTTAATTCTTAGCCATAAAATATTTTTTAATTCAACTTTTATTTATAATTACCATTGAAAAAAAAAGGTCAAAATTGTTCCATTATCCATAAAGAAAAACTTAAAACCTCTCACGCATATGTAAACCCATTTTTTTCTCTTATGATACAAAAATATGTAATCAACATTTTATACATCCATAAGACCTCCTTTAATTTTACATAATGTTGCAAGAATTGTAAACATAATGTTGCAAGAACACTTGGTTGCAATGTTTTGGGAAAAAATAAGGCTTCCTACATTCATGCCACATATTTCTAGAGTTGATAGATATCAACCAACTATCGTGATGTTCCTTTACATTTTTTTGATCAAATTTGTCCCACCACTTCCACCTAAAAATAACACATTCGAGCAAACAAAAGTCCACTTGAATGATCTCTTCTATCTTTCCAATGTAACCTAACATCCCCTACATTAGGTTTTGATCATGGTGGCTATCACAACTATATTGGTTGAACTTGACTTCCAATCCACAGTCTTGTGTCATGCATCCATCATCGATATTGTCCATGTGAACGCGATGTTCATATGACCACATAAATGGGAATAAATGAACCTATAAAAAAGTGAAAAAATCACAATTTCATGTGTCTAATAACCAGAACATTATATATGTGTGTGTGTGTGTGTGTTACAATTAAAAGGTGTAGTATGAAGTTAAAAATGTATAGAAAGAGATTATAATTATCTACTTGTTGCAACCAATCCCTATTTTAGCGCATCCTCTTCAACACACGGGTAATGACCAGATGCACCGTCTTTCTCTCTGACATGATAAGAAACCCAACTATTAGGGCATGTCATTGGATTCATCTACTAATGGTTGTAATTATACATTCATATTATTCGTTTGTCTTCTACTAGGGACTATGAGAGCCAACATAAGGTGTTCATTCTTCATAGACAACCATGGGGAGATATTGTTATTGATCATTGTTGGAACGAGGTTCCCTAACCTGTGTTTTTGTACAATTTTGTTAAATTCAGTCCTAAATAGGGATTTTGGGGTGGGTCAAAGCCCCTAATGTGCTGTAATGGGTTGAAGGGTAGCTCTAGGGTCTGCAAACCACGGTTTGCGGACCATAGGATAGTGAAGGCTACAATAGTATAAATATATAGATAGTTGGGTCTAGTAAGTAGGTAAGTTGATAGATTAATGCTACGTGCGAACTGTTAGATCTGTTTTGGGTTGTTTTGGGTAAGGAGTCCTGTTGGCTGTGTGCACAGAGAACCTCAGTCCTACTGTGTAGATACCCTACTAGGCTGTGTGCGCGGGTTGTGTTTAGGTTGTAAGTGGATCTAGATATTAATGAATGTGAAGTATCATTAAATTATCTGTGTGTTATCTGAATTGGTTATGTTTACGGCTGAAGCACATATGTAATGTTTATTTAAGATGTGAATGTTTTTGTGTTATGTAATTAGCATAAGTATATCTGTGATCTGATATTAGCTGTGATTCTAGTGCTCTATGATATAACTGGTAATACGCATGTGGATGCAAATGTACTGATTAGATCTGATAGCTCTGTTATGATTATATGATGCTTACACTGTAAAAGGGCTGCGAATAGACTTATTCTGTGCAAACCTAGTAATTGATAACACATATCTGCCTCGAATTACCTACTCTCTCCCAGGGTGTAGAAACCTGGTTCCAGCACCCTCCCATACTGATTCGGGTGAGACCTTGGCCTACGCAAGCAGGTCATTGCCGAAAGGGCCAATAGTATAGGGGTTTCTTGGCAAACCTTAACCTACAAACCTGGGTCAGGACCCCTCAAGCCAGAAAATGGTTTCATTGGTGGAACCAGGAGAATTTTTAGAAAGAGACCAGGTAATGCCACAAGGTCCTTGGAGACCTGAGAGGGTGGAAATTGAAGATTGGTTTGAAAGACAAATTCAGGAGTTTTTTGTAAAGGAGAATTACAACACGAAGTTGACGGCTGAGAAGTGGAAGAACAAGTACATCTTCATAGAATTATATGAAATTTTCTTTGTAACCTTCACGCACGAGCTTCAAGAGTGGTTGGAAAGGCTCGTAGAATTCCAAACGTGCTAGAAGGACAATTAGGTTACGCAGTGGACACCATAATTGATTCAACGGCTGGAGAGGACTGACAATATGATCACCCACATAATATATCAGTGCGTAGATAGCGCGTTGGGATGATTCGTGACAGAATTCAGAGTTGATCAATTTGTGTCCTAATCTTAGGCAGAACGGAGGTTCTTCAAGGGTTTCCGAGGCAATTTCTTAAAAACATTTCCTTTGTTGATCAAAATTTTACCGTGCGAAAAGGGTGTTCTATGCAGCCACAAAGAGTGAATGAACTCTTATCTGAGAGAGTGGTAAGTACTAGCGAACTAATCAAGAAGGAGATAGATCTGTCTACATTCCATTAAGAGAATCGGTTGCGCATAGTCCTCCAATTACACCACCTTCAAGTCAGCATAAGGGTAAGAACTCACCCACACCTCTGCTACCACCAGAAGAAGATATGGCCAACCACATGAAGTTGCCCACTTTCAAGTGTGTAGGGGATGAAGATATGGACCAATTTTGGTTTGTCCCTGAATCAGTATGGACTGTGTAGAATGTTACTACCAACGCTATAAAGAGAGCGCAACTATCACTCACCTTTGAAGGAAGGGCTTTGGACTGGTATATGGGGTATGTAGGACATCACGCAAATCCATCTATTCAAGAGATTAAGACAGCTTTAAAAAAAAAGTTCCAAAAGACTAAGTCCTACTCTCAAATAGTGGTTGACTTGAAATATTTTAAACAAGGACCCAATCAATCGAGATGGGAAGTTGATCAGCGGTTGAAAAATATTATCAGAGATGGGGAATTTTAGTATGACGATAGACAACAAAAGGAATGGTTTATCGCTATGCTCCTGCCTCATCTACGTGGACCTATGGGTCAGCAGTTGATTTCAATGCAAGAGAAGGCCTTGGGGATTGCTATAAAACTAGAGGTTGCGCCGAGAGATGATGCTCAGTTTGGGGTGAAACAGATCCAGGGACTGCTGGAGGAAATGCACATAAAAATATAGAATCTACGAAAAGAACAGGGGAAAGAGACTAGCCCCGACATATGGTGCATAAGATGGAGGGTGCCCATCCATACCAAGGATCAGTGTCCTCTATTGACATATTACATGCAAGCTGGGGGACCTAGATCATTGTGCCCTGAGGAGGTTGCGGGGCCAAGTGGTCCAATGTTATGGTGTGTTGATTTTCATTTTGCTGGGATACACGACACTAACCATTGTTCCCGTCTCGATGCCTATGTCCCATAATTGAAGCAGCAATGGTGTCGATTTTTCTCCTCTGTGGGACATGACGAGCATAAGTTTTGGACCTATGATTTGATGATAGATCGAGGAAACTTATACTGGGTGCAAGCTGACCCGTCTTCACCACTATCTCCCTCAAGCAGAGGAGGCTCCCCAACAAGGGGTAGGGGAGGGGGAAGGGGTGGAGGCGCAGGTAAGGAAAGAGGACAATTGATATGTTACAACTACAGATAAATGGTGCACTTTGCGAGGGACTGTCCAAACCCTGTGAGACAATCTTGCTAGTATTGTCGATAGTTGAACCATGTGATTGAAGGCTGTCCAAGTATAATAGAAAAAATGCAGTAAAAATAGCAGACACATACGCAAAAAATGCAGAGGGTTAAGGCTGAACCGTGTGATGAGGGACCGAGTATTAATGTCATAGTGCACAACGACATGGCTACTAGGGGAGCTGAGGAGAAAGCCATGACTAAATCTCTTATCCGGAAAGCAACTGTCAAGAAGGAAAGCTTAGACCTACAGAGGGAGAAGGAAACCTTAGTCGCAGCCTGCAACGACTTTACGAAGGATGAGGCACCTGCTTCCAAGGCTCTAGTAAACCTACGAATGGACGACGAAGTAAAACCATTCCTACAGGCATGTATGAAGCTATTACGTAACCAGAAGCTGGTAGAAAATATTCAAGCCCTAATAAATAGCTGTGCATAGAAAACTAACCCTCTCACGAAAGTTAAGGATGTACACAAACTGTACAAGCATAAGAAGTGCACTGGTCAGGAAATGCGGCTAACAACGCAAAATTTGTGACTACGAAATGGATCGAGTTATCTTGGACTTGGGGTCAGATACGAACGTACTGCCCAAGAAAACTTGGAAATGGATGGGAAAGCCTAAGCTGGAATGGTCTACTATACTTCTGCGCATGGCTAATCAATAGAATATTATACCATTGGGGAGGCTATCAAAGGTTATGGTAGATATCGAAGGTTTTAAGGTATGCACCCACATCGAATTAATTCAGATCGTGGAAGATGTAGACCCTTATCCTGCTCTCCTGGGACTGGATTGGGAGATATATATGGGAGGCATTATCAAACTAAAGAAAAGAAGCATGGTATTTGAGAATGAGGGTACGAGGTTGATATTCACCCTAGACCCTATGAAGGGAGAGCGGTATACAGAACCGTTGCGCAAAGAAGAGGATGTGGATCATATCTATAAATTAACCGCTCGAGAAGAGGATTGGATCAATCTTATGGCTAATGGTGTGATTTTATGGGGGAAGTACAACGAATGCTTCTCTAACTTCGATGGGCAGATATAAAATTGGCAGAACCGATTACATGACATATCTACACTGCAATGTCTTAGAATCACAAATAAATTTCAGTGTACCTCCTCAGAGGTAATATAATTGCCCTACTTCGATGGTTCTGGTAGCATTAAGGAGTTTTTGCAAACATTTGAAGCTGAAGTCCTAAGGGATCGAAGGATGTGGGCCCTTAATCTAGCCATGCGCACAACGGCAGCAAGGTGGTGGGATAAGCATAAGGGGACGTTCCAGGACTAGTAAGAGTGTCATGAGATTAATTCCTTTGAGGTCCGAGAATTTTTTTAGAAATAGGTCCTGGTATTTGGTGAGGAGTTATGGATCCACCACGCGAAAAGCACCCCGCATCATCCACAAGCAAATGGAGCGGTAGAAGATTTTAATAAAATCTTGGAGCAAGCACTAACTAAGGTCTATAATGTCGATTTCAGCAACTGGGATGTGCGCATCCCATCAGTCCTTTCAGCCCATCGAACCACCTGCAAAAATTTGGCTCGAAAAACACCATTTAGGATGGTTTATGGCAAGGAGGCCATTATGCCAATGGAGTATATTGTTCCTATCCTGTGCATCATAGCATTTACAAGTAAGGCTAAGTCAAATATCCTAGAGGAGTAGTTAGTGCAGCTCGTGGGCTTGGAGGAATATCGTTTCATTGCTAACTTCCATCAGCGATTTCAGAAGGCCCGGGATAAGGAATGGCATGATCGACACATTCAGCACAAGAAATTTGTGGAAGGAGAATTGGTTCTACTATATGATATCCAGCTTGCAAAACACCCACTAAGTTCCGTCAACACTGGCTAGGTCCCTATGTGGTAAAGGAAATTACTGATGAAGGAGGGGTTCGGTTCGCTACCCTGGGCGGTGATATGGTACCAGGCTATGTCAATGGCAACAGGTTCCAACCATACCGGATCAAATGACTATATGGCCGGAGTAGCTATATGAGGCAGGATACACACAGAAAAAGGGACAAATGCAGAAAATACCATGGTATGCATAGGGGTCGCTTGCAGGTCTAGAGGCACAGAGAGGTGTGCTAGGAGTGTAGGAGTGTGCTGAGAGCGTAGGAGGTGTGTCGAGAGCTCATGGGTGTGCTCAGAGTGTAGCAGGTGCACTGGAAGCGCATGTATAATCTACAGCTGCGAAAACTAGTCGTTGGAATAGTAAGACAAGGTAAAAAGAAGATTTTACCGTTGCAAGGAGCGGGCAGCCGACAATTAATGAGAAGATTTCCAAAGATTTTTTTACCATTTAGGTGATGGTAAGTTTCTGATAAGACTCACCCAACCATTGGGTGATCTCTGAGGCTATAAAAGCAGAGGGATAGCTCATTTCACTTTGTTAATTTCTAGGCATACTACCCCCTCTGATAGTAGCCACCCTGAGTTTATTTTTTGCGCCAGGATGACTGCGACTAATCCTGCTAAATTGTCCTAGACTATGGCCTCAATGGAGAAATAATCTGAGGAAGTCTAGGAAGTCACCCCTAAGGTTGAGGAAGTTATGTCCACACCCAGAAAGGGAAAGAAGAAGGGGAAATCAAAAGAGAAAGGGTCGAGGAAACCTGCGAAATGGACTAGGGTGAAGCCCTGCACCTCCCCTCGAAATGTGAAGTCCCCGCGAGCGGTGCCCTAGGAACGTTCACCTAACCCCTAAAAAAGACCTTTGTCTTCCTAGGAGGAGGCTTGGCTCACTGAACCCATAAGCTGGCTACCACCCTATGTGTGGCCTCATAGTCCCTCGGTGCACACACCCAAGAAACTCGATGGGATGCGTGTTTATCTGCAGATGCTTCTAATACCAGGCGAAGTCCCTATTATTGGAGATTCATTTGGCAAGCTCCAAATGGTCAAATTCGATGATCATGACCTTGTAAACCTGGAGGGATTCTCGAACTGGCACTGAAACTGTATTTGGAGAGGGTGTTGGAGAATGATGTACTAAAGGTCATCCCTATGCCATGGGAAAGTGGACTGGCTGGGTCCGGGATCTTAAATTTTCTGTGCATGCCTCATTTTGGCCACTATAATATCACTGACAGGATTGTGAGGTAGCTACTCACATTGGTCCACGACGGTTGCTTATGGATTCAGGACTGTATCCCCATCGATGCAGTGCTCATCCACCATATCACTGTTCTTCCCATGAGAGCACTAACTCCCATTGAGAGCGTAGGAAACAAATACAAACAAAACATTACTTAGAAGGTGAGTGATGATTATCACATGGAGCGGAACACCAGGGGGTTCATTATCAACACTATCAGCGACCCCGGTGCACGTATGGGTACCTTTTTGCTAGCTTGCAAGTTGATGCGCAAGTTCCAAGTTGCCATGGTGGCTGCATATGTAACCCAGTTGGCCGGATGCTGCGAAAAGGGGGTCTGCTTCAACTGGTCCCAGTTCTTGTGCACTGAATTCCTAGAAAACGTGCGCGAAGCCCAAGATCATGGAAGAGCATTCTGCTATTCTTGGTTGCTGCTTCTCATTGTGCTGGTCACATGGGAAGCCTCAGAAGATTTGGTCCTCCCCGACCTAGAGCAAGATATGTGCGAAGGAGCACGATATGAGAATCTATGGGATTCAAAGGATGAAAAACAAATTGAAGACAATAAGGTCTTCTGGGTCCTCTTTTAGAGCAGGCTCATAGCTTCCATTCACTCCCGGTCACGCTTATCACCAATGATCTATGAAAAATACAAAATCATCGCAGTGTTCCAAGTGACAATGCATAATGTACAGATCATGGGTCGTATGGATCCAACATGGGTATCATTCCCGTACATGGTCGCTAACGAGGAAATTGACCTCCTTATCGCTAATTGGCCTCCACAATGGAAGCTCGACTTCAAATCAGGAACGACGGATACTACAGGTACGAGCACCGCAAAGGTCACCCCACACGTCACCACCAAAGAAACTAGAGGACAGGGTAAGAGTACTGGGAAGGGAGTGGACCCGGAATCATAGAAGGATTCACTGCAGGGCAATAATACTAGGAAGGAAGTGGAACCAGAGTCACAAAAGGATTCGCAATAGGGTCTGGGCACAAAGGGTCTAGATGCGAGAGGTGTTGACTCCCTTTAAGGTACAAAGTAGACTGGTGACCCTGTGAAAGGACCTCGGAAGAAGCAACGAGCTCAATGGTCAGAATGGGACACATGAGTTACTTTGATAGAGGAGGACCTGGAGAATATCACTGACGCAGTCACCCTTGTTGCAGAAGATAAATGGTTGGTTTTGGAAGAGTAGCAAAAGGCTATGATCGATACACTCTAGGCTGAGCTCCAAGCTCTGCAGCTCAATACTGATACCTTGCAAACAAGTATGATCCAACAAGGTCAGCCCTAGAAACAAGTAGCACATTAATCAATACAACAGAAATCTGCCTCTACCCTCTGCTAGGCACAACCCTCATGCTGAGTCCACCCGAATTAGGAGCGAAAGTACAGGCCTATGCAAAGGTACAATTGGACCTAGCCCACTTGCCACATGAACCATTGCAGGTCCTCAACGCATCCATGTTCGAATAGATTCAATACAGAGACCTCTGAGTGCACTAGTAGCTCAGTACTGCTGAGTAGACGATAGTGGAGAAGACCGCTGAAGTATCCCAGGCACAGGTTGCATGTACCCTCGTTGTTGCATAGCAGATAGAGTTGGAACCCCTAATCAGTAGGCTCTACACAGATGTCATTGAAGATATCCCAGCTTCTTCCAATCCATAGGCCAAGATTGAGGGGCTTGCTGCAGCACTCAAGGCTTCGAGGACCAAGATCCAGCTGGTCAAGATAGATATGGAACAACAAATTGTGGCCTTGTAGGAAAAATTGCAGCTAGAAACACCACCTTAGGTAAGGTCCTAGCGAACTTTGCTAGTCACAGAGGCCACCAATGTCATCACAGATTAGATTTTTCAGGGCGCAGGACTATTGGAGACCGCTATGCAGCTGTGGACTAAAGTGCAGTGCAATCCTCTCCTCCGCGAACTTACTCGGGAGTTGCACCAGAAGGAAGAATATTTTGAGCAACTGGAAGCCACTATGCCTACTTTGATCCCTGCTCAATGCTTGGCACGCCTACGTACCATCCATACACTTAGAGATGACATTGAAGAGCTCCGCTAGAAAAATAAGGTTCTTAGTGACCACCTTAAGCCTTTGGTAGATGAGGCCCTCAAACTCTCTCAGGACGTCGATATCGCAGTCAACCAACTGAACCAGACTTTGGAGAGCATCACTACTGCTATAGAAGGCCCAACTTCGTAGAAGTTGGTAGATATTTCTCAGAACGTTGTTGCACAGAGTGAAGGAGTGTTTCCCCCATTGGTTGATGCGATGAGGCTACTACAAGCGAAGGTGGAGAACCCATGAGTGCAGTGACTCGAGACGAGTCACAAGATTGTGATGGGAGCCTGTTGGAACTGGGTTCCCTAACTTATGCTTTTGTACAATTTTGTTAAATTCATTCCTACATAGCGGTTTTTGGGTGGGTCAAAGCCCCTAATGTGTTGTAATGGGTTGAAGGGTAGCTCTAGGTCTGCAAACCATGATTTGTGGACCTTAGGATAACGAAGGCTATGATATTATAAATAGATAGATAGTTGGGTCTAGTAAGTAGATAAGTTAATAGATTAATGCTATGTGCGAACTGTTAGATCTGTTTTGGGTTGTTTTAGGTAAGGACTCCTGCTGGTTGTGTGCGCGGAGATCCACAGTCCTGTTGTGTATGGACCCTACTAGGCTATGTGCGCTGGTTGTGTTTGGGCTATAATTGGATCTGGATATTAATGAATGCGAAGTATCATTAAAGTATATTTGTGTTATCTAAATTGGTTATATTTACGATTGAAGCGCATCTCTAATGTTTATTTAAGCTGCAAATGTATCTGTGTTTTGGAATTAGCATAAGTATATCTGTGATGTGATATTGGCTGCGATTATAGTGCTCTATTATGTAATTGGTAATACGCACGTGGATGCAAATGTACTGATTAGATCTGATAGCTCTGTTCTAATTATATGCTTCTTACACTCTAAAAGTGTTGCGAATAGACTTATTATGTGTGAACCCAGTAAGTGATAACATAGATCTGCCTTGAATTACCCACTCTCTCCCAGGGTGTGGAAACCTGGTTCCAGCACCCTTCCATACTACTTTGGGTGAGACCTTGGCCTGCACAAGTAGGTCATTACCGAAAGAGCCAGTAGTATAGGGGTTTGTTGGAAAACCTTAACCTTCGAACCTGGGTCAGGACCCCTCAAGCCAACAATCACTGCTACAGTCCAAATAGAATAGTTGGTGTTTTGGAGGGAATATGGGTTAACGCCATCCATGTCTATGCTGAATCGTAGACTTCATACTTCATCATTAAATGTTTTAGGCCATGTATCTTCTATATGTTTCATAGCTATTGAATCTATCAAGATTCACATAACTCCTAACTCACTTTTGTGTGAGGCAAGCCATCCTTGCAACATAGTTAATTCTTTGCAATGAAAGAGAGTTTGAATTGGTGGGATTATAGGCATGTACCTCAATATATTATGAGAAGTACCATGTGATTTACCCATTTTTTTTTTAACTACAGTACCTCTCATGTCCACATTTTGGACATATCTCTTTTTATACATATTCTCCTCTATATAGAATACAATCATTCAGACATGCATGACATGATATGTACTCAACACCAAAAATTTTCAAAAATTTCTTTACCTCTTAACAGTTACTTGGGAAGACATTAATAATAAGAATAACCTTATCTTTGAATAACCTACAGTTTGTGGGGAATATAATTGTAAAATGTCGATATTTAACGTTCTTAAAATTGACCATTTTAATGTTAATTGTATGACAAGATTTCTCAAAATATAAGGGACTTGATCGATCATGTAGGTGAATTACCTCAATATTTCCAAGAAACATGCATTCAACATGTCGAAATTTTCTTGCAAGTTGTATAGGAACATCATTGTCCCCAATTGAGTAGAATTTAACTTTCCGCAAGGTCCAAAGAGAGAGGTGATGGAAGTAGATTCCAGGCTTTCAAATAAGGTATCAATGATATGAGCATCATCCCTTAGCTCATCATTTTGGAATGAATCTAGCAAAATTTCCTCCATGGAAGTCGTATCCCATAAGTAAAAATCCATACCAACCTCTATTTGATTGCCTCCATTGCCAACTTGTGATGAAGAACTACTATTGATGTAGTCATTCCTGATTGGAAAATCTGGATGTAGTGGGAATTGAATAGGTGGTTGATACAACCATGATTTTTATGCTTCTTCTCCAAGTATTTCTCTTAGTTAAAAATTCTCTCGAGTTGACGTTATAGTGGAGTAAACTAGAAAATTGTAGGTGAGTCGCTCGTCATCACTAGAATCCTAATTTCAAAAAATATTGAACTTCATTAGTACAATATGAATGATACTAAAAAGCATTTCAATGCAATTGACTTGTTGAAATTACATTATACCATACAATTATTAACATCGTTGATATAGGATTGTGGCTAGAAGATGCCATGTTCCAATTAGTAGGGTGAAAAGGTTGTCCATTTTCTTCTACCAACTGCTTGCAGTATGCTACTCCTGATAGGAGCTTCTGACATTTTTTAAATGGAGGAATATGTTTTGCATCTGAACTCGATTCTGAATTAGATCCTGCAAATTTTGATACATTTTTATTCAAATTTACATGGATTAAAAAAAATCAATTATTAAAAATCCTTTCCTGAAGATGGATCCCCATTGGGATTCGAAATGTTGACCATTGTTTCTTAACACTATGGATAATCTGGAAATTTCTGCAATTAAAAATCAATTAGATAATCAAATATAAATAAAATTTGAAATTATTGGAGATGGAAAGGGGGAACTCTGTCAAGGACTTTGATCAACAATATGGAACAAGTTGGAATTGGAAGAATTGTCCATTTGATATTATTGATATTTTTCATTTGATAAAAATCAGAAATAAATTTTTTTGTGCATATCTAAAATTAATTTTGAGAACTATATAACCAGAATTTGAATTTCAATATAGTTTTCAAGCCATTTTTCAATAATAAGGTGATTTTAAGCAGAAAATTTATACTATGAACTAATTTAATTCATGTGGATGTGTCCTAAAGGATAATTTGAGATTAATATGTCATTTTATGTAAAAATAAAATTTCAAATAACTTTTAAACCCTACTAGTGTGCTTATCATAAAACATCATACCATCGCATTTAAATTATAACAACAGGCATTCAAATGAAACTAGCACCAGTTTCCAGCATTCTGAAAAATATAAAATATGTTATCATATTGGTGCTTTTATACAAAACACACCAATTCGTTTAAATACAAATAACACCGGTACACACTTCATTTCAGGATGTTGAAAACAAAAACAAACTCTACCATGTTGGTGCTCTTATTACAATTACAACATTGATGAATTTAAATACAAACTTCACTGTTGCATTAAAATAATAATCGCGCCGCTTTGGGATTTCGAAAAAATAAGGATCGTATCATGTCGGTGCATTGAAAAAATTTGGCACGCCGGCAATGTTGGTGCGATTTACTTGTAAATGCAACAATGCTCCTTACTATCAAACACACCGATGTTTTTAGTAAGTGAAAAAAACTGATTTTTTCTTTCTTTCTTTTAAATTAAAAAATGAGCGGTAATTGATTTTCAAAATGTAATTTGATAAATTCTTTTAAATAGTAAAAGGTTATTCACTATTTCATTATTTTTCCCAAAATTTCAAGCAATTGATTTTCAAGAGAGACATAGCAGGAGCATTGTACAACAACGAAATACTTTGAAGCAATAGAACTATTCAAAAGATCAAAAGCTGAAACACATGGTGATTCACTCAAAACCTTGTATAGTAAAAATTTTAAATTTTATTGTTGGTTTTACTAATAATTTTTTTTACAATTTATGTTTGGGTTTAATTAAAAGAGATATCATTTGCAAGAGAGACATACTGGGATCACTATGAATCAAAAATTATTTTGGAAGTGCAGAAAGATCAAAATTTGAAAGGTATGGTGATTGACTCAAAACTTTACATAGCAAAAATTTTAAATTTTACTATTAAAAAAGTTACATTTTATGTTAGATTTATTCACAATTCAACACACACACACACACACACACACACACACACACACACACACACATATATATATATATATATATAAACCTTTTATATAAAAAAAAAATATATGATTGATTTTACTCGTTTAAATTTTTACAATCTCTGTTCCAATTTAAATTTAATTAAAATTCGGAAAATAAAGAAAAAAAATCAATGCTTACCTTTAAACCTTGCTTCTTGTTGTTTATGTGACTACAAAATATCACCTTAGGGTTTAACTCCCTATACCACTTCACAATTAGTGTTTTTGATTTTATGCATTTTAGATTTAATGGGTTTGTGTACTTACTATATATAGGACGTTTGACATCTAAAGTAGGGGGATCACATACTGAATTAGATCCAAACCATGTTTCCTTGTTTTCTCTTTTGAAAAAAATGTATGTTTCCTGATGCACTAATGTAATATAATGCACCAATGCACCCTGTGTAATACAACGCACTGATGTATTATAACCCCGCGGCTTTATCCAATTTGTTCATTGGTACTCCCGATGTAACATAATGCACCAACATGACTCTACCAAGTAACATAATTAAGTAAATGTGGTGCGTTTATTGTTAAAAATAACACCATCATAATTTAAAATTATTTTTTAAAAATAATTTTATTTGTGATAGTGAGCAATTAAACATTCGGTGTGTTTAATGGCCAAAATGCACTAGTGCATTTATTCAAATGCGTCTGCTTGATTACCAGAGCTCTTTTTGACTGAAAATTATTTGATTTATGTATAAATTATATTTAATGGCTTCTATATTGAATGATACGAGTTGTATATTAATAAAAAAATGTCTGAGAAGGTGCCAAGTAACAAAAATACTAATCGACACAATGATATTACATAAAAAAAACAGAGAATGAAAGGTTATTTGTAAATTATTTACAAAATTATTATGTTTTAACTATATGTACGTTTAACTAATATTCAAAGCCACAAAATGAAGAAGGTCAATAAAATTATTTCTAATCTAAATTGAAAAAGTGCGTAAAAGTGTTGATTAGCGGTTTGGAAATAAACCATGGCTTGAGAGCTAAACTAATGCGCATGGGAATTTTGACCTAAAAAATTAATATATTCTTGGTCAATAATGCTTTTGATGGTTTCTACTTGTCAATATGTTTCCGTTGATATATGGCATGCCATGTAATTCTTCACGGTTTGAGAGATATTCTTGTTTGAATTTTGTACCCCCAGTTAGTGGCCTAAAACCCCATGGGGTTGGGGCATGGGTCATTGAAAATTTATAATTAATATTTTTTAAGCTCCTAAGAGCCCTCCCACGTTCACTTGTTGAAGCCCCTATCAACTTAAGCATTCATATAAATTGTGATCTTCATTAATTCCTTAGAGCGAGGATTTCAAAATCTAAAACGAGTCCCAATTGTGGAATTCTCGCCTTAACTTTTACGCAAGTTTGAAGCTGAAATGTTTATGAGGCAAAGCCAAAATCCTGAGGAATCTTCTATAAAAATTTCAGATCAAGGTGCGCAATATTTTTGGAGATATGATCTGTGGAATTCAAGGTTTTTGCAGGCTCCTGAAATTCATCTCAAAGAAGTGACCTTGGTAAAATAGTCATAACTCTCTCTTTGAGTATCGGATTGGAATTCCATAAAAAGTTGCAGAAAGTGAATAGTCCTTGGTTTTCTCTCTATCAATTTAATTGCCAAATGAAGAAACAATGACACGTGGCACGCCGTAGAAGTGCGCTTTGTTGAAACAGTCCATAATTAGGGCATTGTGAGAAATTGGGTATAAATCTCCCTTGAAGAATCCAAATTGGGTCAGACCTGTATACAAATAAAACAGAGGAATACTACAAGGCGAAAATAAAATATTTAGGATGCGAAATATAGATACACCAAATTCAATATCAAACTCCTAGAAGGAAAGAAAAATCTAGATCATGTGACATCGAGGATTGCAAAGCCAGACTTTCTGACGAGAAAAGCAAAGCAAAGAGTGCGAAGGAATTACTTGTAAACAAGAATGCCAACCAAGGTGCATAACAGCAACAAGAAGTTCATCATATGAAGTCTTCAAGTGGGCAGCACTGCATACAATCATTGTAAAGGTATCTTTGTACTAAGTCATTGTAAATACACTATTGTAAAAATTGTACTAGTGTCTATCTACCAACAGTTGAAGAGGCAGTTTTGGGAGGTCTAGGATCATCATTAGGTGGTTTTTTCAAAGTTGGGGTTATGGTCTAATATATATTCTTCTTCTACATCATTCTATATCATTGTAAAGTGGACCATTTTCCATGGTACGGGAGTCCATTATTCTTTTATTCTTCTATAGGGTGGTAGGGTGGTGCTAGGGTGAGTTGTAGCTCATTGGGTGTTGGGCCATCCATTCAGTTGACTACTAAAGAATCTCGGGTGTTGGAGCATCCATCCAGTGGTAGCTGGAGAAGAATGCTTTTCTAGATTCTAGAAAGTTGGAGCTTTATTTTCAATTGGAGTTGAAGATTAAAGAATTATTAGAAAAGCATTAGGTGGTTTTTGTCCTGGAGTGGGTTTCCACCTTAAAAAATGTGTGCATTTGTGTTCCTATTGTTTGCTGCTATCATTGTACAAACACTGATAATAATTGAAGATTAACTAATGCTCTCATTGAAAGGAATACTGATTCACCCCCCATCTCGGTATTTCCAACAGGTGGTTTTGAGCTTGGTTCCTTCAATAGCAGTTCTCTTATTTGGAAGGAGGTCATGGAGCATACCAAGAATGGTATACCTCTGTTCAATGAAAATAATTATGCACTCTGGAAAGGAAGAAAGGAGGTCTATCTCTTGGCGCAAGGTTAGGAAGTATGGGACACTGTTCAAAATGGATTTACATCAGCTGCGGATGAAGGTAAGAAGAATTTGGTAAATGATGCAAAAGAAAAGAATATTATTATCAGTGGACTTATTGAACCTGCTTATCATAAGGTGTTGGGTTGTAAAACCACCAAAAATGTATGGGACAAGCTTGAGAATATATATGCAGGTGACTCAAATGTCGAAGAAGCAAAGCTTCAAATCTATAGAGCAAAATTTGAGCAACTCAGAATGAAAGAAGATTACAACATTGCTGCATACTTCCAATACTTTGATGAAATAACCAATACTCTGGAAGGATTGGGAGAGCCAATTGACGAGAAGACTATTATACGAAAGATTCCTAGAACGTTACCAGGGAGATTCAACCCAAAGGTATCAGTCTTAGAATACAGTGCAAATCTGGACAAACTCGGCAAAGAGGAATTACACAGAGTTCTCATAGCATATGAAATGAGACTTGATGAAGAAGAGAGTACTTCGCATCTAGAAACTACGTTCGTTGCATCTAAGAAAACCAATAAGGACAAACAACCTTCAATTAAAAAGACAAGCACATGTAAGTGTGAGGAAAAGGGAGATGATGGAGAAGGTCTTTCAGATGAAGAATATGCTTTACGAGAAAACTAAAAATTGGTAAAGGAAAATTCAAAGGTAAACTTCCATTGATATGTTTTAGTTGTAATGAGGTTGGGCATTTTGCAGCAAAATGTCCAAACAAAAGTAATGGAAACTCAAAAAGAAAGAAAGGATTTAATAAATTCAACAAGCAAGGATCCAAAAGGAACTTTCTCTCTAAAGAAGATAGCTCATCATCCAATGAATACAATGGCAGAGTGAAAGAAGCAATGAGAGAGTATTGTTTATGGCCAAGCACAATAAACCCAAGTACAATAAGCAAGATGTATCAAACAACAAAGAAGAAGGATGGACCATAGACGAATTTTATGAGGAAGCAATCAAACTTATAAAAGATCTCAAGGTGGAGAAGATCCGTTCCAATACTCTTGAAGAACAAGTTCAAGGTCTCAAAATTGAAGTTGAAGAACACAAATACATTGAAGAGTCACTTCAAAATAAGTTGTAATAAAGCAACCAATAAAGGGGAGAATTAGAAGCCGAAGTAGGCTCGCTGCGTGAGGAAGTGAAGAAAGGAAAAATTATCCAAAACTATGCCAACAACTCAAGGGCATTAGAAGAACTCATCAACAATCAACGATCTTACAATGACAAAACTGGCTTCGGTTACAAAGAAGAAGAAGTAGGATCTTCTACAACAAAATACAAGGAACCTATGAGATCTGACATGCATGTAGACTTCATTGGACAAGATTCACAAGTACAGCCTTGGAAGACAATTCCTTGATGAAGATTTCCATCCAGGTACCAACATATTTTTTATGGCTATTATTATTCATGTGGAAAATTTGATCATAAAGTTGTAGAATGTCGCACGTACCCTAGGAACTAATACAATTCCAGAAGGTCTGTCAAATATGAACCTCCCAGGGCTCAGCGAAACATAAATAGATTTGAACATTTAAGAAATAATATTGAGTGTTACAAATGTCGAAACTTTTCACACATAGCCAGAGATTGCAGACTTAAAAATCCTCTAGAAGAATCTCAGAAGCCACAGAACGAATGAACATGGAAGAAGAAGAAGACAGATAATTATTCTCTCACTCTCAAGGCTCAAAACAACAAAGATGTGTGGTATGTTGATAGCGGTTGCTCAACACATATGACTAATGATAGAAAGAAATTTGTATCTATGAAAGAGAAGAAGGATGGAACCGTGTCCTTTGGAAATGATGGATCTCCAAATGTTATAGGATCTGGTATCATCACTCTCGGAAGCAAAGATGCTCTAGCCAAGAATGTTCTATTGATTGAAAACATGAATCACAATATGCTCAGTGTTGGACACATGTGTGATCAAGGAAAAACAATACTATTCAACTCCAAAAAATGTGAAATCGGGAAAGGCAGGTATGGTGAAACTATGGCTACAGCATGTCGAGCTCCAAACGACATATATGTTATAGATGAAGCAACTAAAGCACGTCTAATAGCTAAAGAGGATGATAGAATATTTGGTAGAAATGATGATCGACTAAGTAATAGGTTTGCTACAAAGATGCAAAGTGATTTTGATATGTCTTTACTTGGTGAGCTGACATACTTCTTAGGGCTTCAAATATCTCAGCAAGAGAAAGGAATATTTATATGTCAAGCCAAGTACATCAAGGAAATGCTTAAGAAATTCAAAATGGAGGATTGCAAACCGAGTCCTTACTCCAATGATAACGAGGCTGCAAGTGGCATAGCTACTCATTTAAGGATGTGGATCAAAGGATGTACGGATCTATGATTGACGATCTTCTATATGTAAACCTCGACTGGATGTTATGCGAAGTAGTTGGACCAAATGTGAATTCCAAGCGACTGGGCAATTCATATTATTTCCATAAAAAATATTCTGCGATATCTAAAGGGAACAACAGAATATGGCTTGTGGTATCCCAAGGGTAGCAATCTCATTATTCATTCCTTTACAGATGCATATTAGGTGGGACGTTTTGATGATCGTGAGAGTAATCGTGAAGCATTGGAATATCTTCACCAGAATCTTGGGATTCTCCCAAGTTCTCATTAGATTTTCCTTATTCAGAATATAAAGGGGGTGAAGTGTGTACGGATCCTGAGGATGGTTGTGTGTCGAGAGTGGAGTGTGTCTGAGTCAGCAGAGATGGTTGTGTTAAGAGTTACCCTTTGCCATTGATGTCAAGGGGGAGAGAATGTTGTAGGAAGAGGTGTTGTATGAGTCGTGGGGAATACTTATTATTTGTACGAAGGGGAGATTGTTGATCAGTGGTTGGCATTGATGTCAACCTAAGCAGCACCAGGGGCTAACCCAATATTGCATGGGAATTTTGACCTACCAAATTAATATATTCTGGGTCAATAATTCCTTTGATGGTTTCTACTTGTCGAGATGTTTCCGTTGATATATGGCACGTCATGTAATTCTTCATGGTTTGAGAGATATTCATGTTTGAAGTTTGTACCCCCAGTTAGTGGGCTAAAACCCCATGGGGTTGGGGCATGGGTCATTGAAAAGTCATAATTAATATTTTTTAAGCTCCTAAAATCCCTCCCACGTTCACTTGTTGAAACCCCTCTCAACTTAAGCATTTATATAAATTGTGATCTTCATTTCCTCCTTAAATGAGGATTGTGCAATCGAAACAGGTCATCGTGAATTTTTTCTCTAACGTTTTGACTCACAGTTGAAGCTGAAATCTTAACGCGAAGTCGAAATCACAAGGAAAAATTTCTTTGTAAAATTTCAGATCAAGGTGCGCAATAGTTTTGGAGATATGATCTGTGGAAGTCAGGGTTTTTGCAGGCTCCTGAAATTCATCTCAAAGAAGTGACCTTGGTAAATTCGTCATAACTCTCTCTCTGAGTATCAGATTGGAATTCCATAAAAAGTGGAGGATAGTGCACAATTTTAATTTTCTCTCTATCAATTTGAGATCCAAATTAAGAAACAGTGACATGTGGCACGCCATACAAGTGCGCTATGCTGAAACAGTCCATAATTAGGGCATTGTGAGAGATTGGGTATAACTCTTTCTTGAAGAATACAAATTGGGTTAGAACTGTGGCATTGGAAAGAAGACTTAGAGGAATACTACAGGACCGAAAATAAGATATTGAGGATCTGAAATAACAGAGATACACCAGATTCAATATCGAGCTCTTAGAAGGCAAGAAAAAGCTATATCATGTGTTGTCAAGGGTTGCAAAGGACCATAATTTCTATGGCAGAAAAGTAAAGAAAGGTGCAACATAGGGTAGCATGACAAGAGCAACAACCAAGGTGCATAACCGTAGCAAGAAGTTCATCATATGGAGATCTTCAAATTGACACGCATACAATGCGTTGTCAAGGTATCATTGTACTAAGTCATTGTAAATACATTATTGTAAAAATTGTACTAGTGTCTATTTGCCAAGGGTTGAAGAGGCAGTTTTGGGAGGTCTAGGATCATCATTAGTTGGTTGTGTCAAAGTTGGGGTTATGGTCTAGTATATATTCTTCTTCTACATCATACTATATCATTGTAAAGTGGACCATTTTCCACGTGGAGTCCATTCTTCTTTTATTCTTAATAGAGGTGGTAGGGTGGTGCTAGGGTGAGTTTTAGCTCATTGGGTGTTGGGGCATCTGTTCAGTTGACTATTGAAGAATCTCGGGCATTGGAGTGCCCATCCAGTGGGAGTTGGAGAAGAATTCTTTTATAGATTCTAGGAAGTTGGAGCTTTATTTTCAATTGGAGTTGAATATTAGAGAATTATTTGAAAAGAATTTGGTTTTTTTGTCCCGGAGTGGGTTTCCACCTTAAAAATTGTGTGCATTTATGTTCCTTTTATTTACTACTATCATTATACAAACACTGATAATAGTTAAAGATTAAATAATTCTATAATTGAAAGGAATACTGATTCACCCCCCCCCCCCCCCCCTTAGTATTTCCAACAAAAATTCTAATAGAAAATTTGCAAAAGGATGAATCAAGTGAAAGAAAAAATACTATTCAATCTGAGTTTTATATTTTTGGATTTTCCTTAATAATATACTTAAGAATATTAGATAACATATTTCAAACATTCTATTAATTCATATATTTATAATTTTATACATGGAGCAACAATTAAGGAAACGATCAATGTCATTCTGAGAAAAGAAAAATTAGAGAACATGTAAACGATGATGAATTGGGCCTTAGCTCACTTGGAGTGGTGCTGGAGGTTAATGAAAGGGGGGAATTTTTTTACAAAACTATGAGATATCTAGTAGGATGAATGAATAGACATACTTTCCAATTACAATAAAAAAATCAAGCCAATGATTCCAAGAACCAAATTATATCTAAACTATGGGGACTGTTTCCAGAGAAATGGTTAATGAGACATGTCAAATTTGCAATAGAAAAATCATACAACAAAAAATAACATTCAAAAGGTAATATTCCTAATTAAAATGATTTTCTATAATTATATGTAATTTATCAATATCAGTTTTGCTATATTTATTTTTCATATATCAATATAAAAATATTTTATTACATTTTTGAGGAAGATTCTGAAAATACCAAATGATTAATGAGCTAATATGCGAAACATGACAATAGGAATGTCAAAAAACATATACAATGAGTTGGTCAAAGAAATGGACATAATTTCATCACAGGAGGAGCCATCTCAACAACAATGTGCTTCAAATGTATGTGATCATGATCGACTTTGTACATATAAAAATATAATTTAGCATTAAATATTATTTTTCATGTATTTTCTTGTAGAGAAGAAAACAAAATAGAACTCATTTAGCTCATAAAATAGGATGACAAGCAATAAAAGGGTTGATATCAAAGTTTGTGAGTAATTGTTCATATTTATTTATAACAAATCAAGGTTTCATTTTGTATATTTTGAGTTGTTTTACAACAATCATCCTTGAGTGTCTTCAAATAAGTGCAAATATACAAAGAAGACCCATCGAAAGAATTGATTGACATTGGGTTAAATATGGGTTGTGAGTATATGTTGGCATATCAAAAATTAATTGTGGAATTTGTAAGTATCTGTGTTGTTTTACATCTCTGAGTTTATAATTAATAGAAAAAAAAAACATTGAATCTAAGATTTATAATGGGATTTAAAGCATGCAAGAAACAAAGTATGGAACTACACCAATAAAAAACTTTTTACAATAAGGCACGAGACTTGGTTTTGAAACCGGGTGTACATTTTATGAGTCACTTCTTGCTATGGCACATTTCTATTCGATTTACACTTATGTATATTATTTATTTCAATTTTCATTATTCTCACCAATGTAGATACACTCATTACACTTTAGTTGTATTTTTTCAGATGGAACAATATCAAGAAGACAAAAAAAATTGATGCAATCAACAAGAATTTGTCCAAATAGCTCAAGTCATCGAAGTAGCTCAAGCACACTGCAAGAAAAAAGGACATTGGTTACGGTCCAAAAATGTAAAAGAGCCCACGTCACAAAAAACTGAATGTCACCAAAGGTGACGTCGCCAAAAGTATAGGCGTTGTGGTGACATTCTAGGTCCGTTACCAATAATGATTTATAATGACAGATATTGACCATCACCATTTCACATGAGAAATGGAGACAAACCTTAGAATATGTCATCAAAAAATTAAACATCACCAAAAGTATAGGTGTCGTGGTGATATTCAAGGTCCTTCATGAATAATGATTATAATGACATATATTGACCAGTGTCATTTCATATGAACAACAATGATTTATTGTGATGGACCTTTCATGGTTGTCACTATTGATGGATATATATGGCGACGTTCGTTGATCGTCACCATTTCATATTTTTGCGAGGGTCAAGAAACATCACCATAAGTTCATTGGTGATGGTCAAAAGAGCCTCTATCACCAAAAAATGAATGTCAGCAAAAACCACATCTCAAAAAGTATAGGTGTTGTTTCGACATTCAAGGTTTGTCACGAATAATAATTATAATGATGGATAGTGAGCATCACCATTTTGATATGAACATCAATGATTTATGGTAATGGAAATTTCATGATCGTCACTATTGATGCATATATATATATATATATATATATATATATATATATATATATATATATAGTGATGTTTTTTGACCGTTTCCATTTCATATTTTGGTGAAGGTCGAAAAGTGCCACCATAAGCTCATTGGCGACGGTCAAAAAAGGCTCCATCACTAAAAATTTATCATTGTCGTTCCATATGAATATCAGGGCATGATGGAATCGAACCACCAACCTCCTGCTTGTAAGTAAGTTGCTCTTCCATTGATATATCACCCTTTAAATAATTAGACTTTAAAAATTAGAACTTGAAACTTTATAAATTATAAGTTCCAGAACTTTCAATAAATCATAAAAAAATGTTAAGTCTTGGAAAATATACTAAAGAAGCAAAATAGAATCAAAGCAAGAGGTCCCTACATAATGGTTATGGATGTTATGACATGTGGGTGGACGGAAAATTTGTTACGTATAAGCTACTCAACATGTTTAGTTGAATACTCAATTTAAAGTGAAACTTTGAACACATTTATAACCTATAAATGACTATTTTTTTCCTATTTATGAAATGATCCTAAAATGTAACCACTAAACAAAAAATGATAAAAATGTAAGCACAAAGTTTAACTAATATCCATTACACCAAAAAAATATCCAAGGGGCATTCAAACACTCCGAAATCCATACCAAGCACTAGTATTCAAAGATGTAATTTCATGGATAAAAGGAAAGAACTCTCTAACTCTCAATGATAACTATGTCCTCCTACAAGTACTTCAACTAAAAAATGGATGTGAAGGCAAGAACCTCAAATCAAAAAGAACTACACTACACAAAAATACACTTCATCCCCCCTCTATCGATATAGAAGAGATCTAGGGGAATAACAAAAAAGTCCATAGAGAATAGCAATAGAGTGGAAAAAATAAAGATGACAAGAAAAAAATAACAAGCAACAAAATTTACTAATTTGAACATGTGTCCACATGTACACAAAGATTAGAGGAAAAACAGAACCCAACATGATTGATTATGCACTTGATAAAATGGCATTTAATTCTTTAGTAAAAAGGAAGAAAATATCAGCCTATTTTTTATTGTCCTCTAGAATAAATCCTCTATGTATGGAATTAGGGTTTTGTGCTACACTTTATGCTTACTTTCCAACATTAAAATGAGAGTTCCCAAATTTGTTTCTAAATATGTTTGATTTGTTTGAGTTTAGGCAAAACTTAGTGAAATATTGTCAAGTTTGGCCAAGATGAAATGAACTTAATTATGTTCACCTAAGTTAGCCAACAAGCTTGACCCAGGGTTTCCAAAAGGAAGTTTGATAGAGATGATTGTTCTAACATATTTTGATGAATTTTCCCTTTCTATATGCCTCGAAGAGAGAATTTGATCTAGTCTCCTCTTACCACAATGTGGCTAGATAAGTGAGACAAATCAGAACCAATAGTATCCACTAAGAGATTGCAATTGAGGTTCATTTATTATGCAAAAATATGCTCAAAACTCGCATATAAATCTAGCCATATTTTTTTGCGTTGTTGCATCCATAAGCAAAAACACAATTTTTTCATCAAAGAGGCTTGAACACTGATATGGGAAATTTTGACACCTCACTTTCACTAACTAGGCAAGCCACTATTTCAGAATTTATTTTAATTGTGGATTTTTATGCCAATTTTCTATTGGAGAATCCAAATCAGTCTTACTTTTTAGACATTTCCCAAAGTTTCGCACGACCATGTCTTGTGATTGTGCTCTCCAGTGGGATACAAAATTTTGAAAATTAATCTCTTTGAATCAAAAACTTGTACCATAAAATAAATAAGAGACTCATGCCTTCCAATTTAGAGGTTACCCTAATTGAAGATTCCCCTCCACATTTTGGTCCATATATGAAGTTTTACATGTTAACTAGGATTGGCCATAGAATTTACAATAGTTGAGAAACCTTTTAAAGGGTGGTACCAATTTGAATTCATAATAAATAAATTTTAGTTCATTCATCACTGAAAGATAACGTTTTTGGCCTGTAAATCAAGCGGTGCTAAATCAATTTTGAAAATTTGGCATATGTTCAAGAAAATAGTAACTTATGTAAATAATAAATAATAAATATCAAGTATTGTATTCTATCAAGTTTCATGTTTGTTGCATCAAACAATTAGATTATAGGAACTACACTCAAGAAGTCTAATTTAGCATATGATTTAAGAGATATGTACAATGGAAATTTTGGTGGCTACTTCACAAATTCAAATGGGATTGTTTGTATGTATTCAAGGTGGTTTTGTAGTCAGAGAAAACTACAGTGTGATTCATTCATACATCACATTGTTGGAGGCACTATAATTTTTTTGGTGGGGTTATTTCTTATTCAATTGAAGACTATGTCATGAGAAGACTCAATAGAGAAGGCAATGAATTCCATGGATGTTGTAGTGATTTTACTATAGGCTGTGAAGTTATGGGACACTTGGAAGAGAAAATCCACTTTTATTGATACCTTAAATGTGACCAAGCTTGGAAATAAAGATTGTTCTGGTGCAAAAGGATAAAAAACAACAACAAAATAATGAACAACAAAATTTGGGACCTTGTGCACCTCTAGAAAGTAGTTCTACACTTCCTCATATCTATTGTAGCTATTGCAAAACTCTCATATATGATTGAACATGGGAGGAACATGATAAAAAATTTATTTTCTTTACTCTCTTCCTCTATGAATTTCATGGCGAGTAAAATCATCACTTTCTTCTATGATTTGAACATTATATGGAAGGCTTCATGTAGTTGTTTCACAAGTTGACAAAATTTATTTTCAACAGGCAGTTTTTCAGCAAACCCTAATTAATGAGTCATATTGGATCATGTTAGAACTAATACTTGAATATATCATTCCAACAATTCTCCTCCTTCCATATTGTAAATTCATCATATTTTTTTCCAGGACAAGAATCGATGAGTGATTCCATAAGAAAAGTATTTGAGATGCTAGTTGGAGTGTCTATAAAGTTTCAGGTATTGTAAAGGTGCTTCCACAATTAAAAAAATGTGGACATGGATGCTTGATATACTAGAACACTACTTGAACTTCTTTGAATTTACATATTTTAGAATGGATGGGAGAACTTCAACGTTAGAAAACAAAACTTGAATAAAGAACTTCGATGGCCTAGATAAAACAATTTTACATTTTTTGTTTCAACTGGATAAGGGCGGGTTGGAATCAATTTTGCAAGCACACATACAATTATTATACATGATCTATATTTGAGTCCCTTTTTTTATTTATGGTCTCAATCATGATCTCAAAGGATAGGCCAAGAAAAACCAACGATTTTACATCAGTTGATAATAAAGTATTTTGTTGAGGAGAGCATATTACAGTAGTAAGGAAAAAAGTTGGATTTGGAGAATATCATGATAAATATTTGTAAAAACGAAAATTTTCAAGAATTAAATAGATCACAAAGAACCTTTTTGGAGACTTCCAAAATACCACCAATGACATCTCTAGATTTTTCAACTGAAAATTTATTGTGAGGGATTATGTCCTTGTGAAATTAATAATAATGGTAGACCATGTAGAAATGTTTATGTTGTGAGTAGATTTCATTATACAAATATGTGTGGTTCAATATTTTTTGTAATAAAAAACCCCAAACAAGTTTCATTATTTTACTCTACTAACCAAACCAAGTTTCATTATTCTATGAAGTACATATGACATTCTAATAGCTCAATGTGGGTGTTTTTACTACCTATTTCTTCTACTCATGGAAAAAGGTCTAGAAAATACAAATATGATAATAGATCAATGAAATAGGTGGGGGGGCCTTTAGAAGTGAGGTGAATTTAGGAATAGATACTCGTTTACAATAGATAAGCTACAAGGGTCCATTTACAAAAATGGGAAATAATGCTTTGGCAAGTGCTTTTGCTAGAATGTTGACAAGTATTTCTACATCATTTATTTATACTCTTGTTGTGTGTGTTAAACAACAGATGCAAATTGGTTTATAGTATTGCAACAACTGGCATGTATATTGGAAGTGAATTTTCCATTTCCATAAATAAATCTCCAACAACAACAAAGTAACGTAAAAAAAACATATACCACCTGAGTAGACTATAGTGGACTAGAAATGAATAAAATTTAATGCCAAGTTCCATAAATTGTTAAGTGGTAAGAAATAGAATAGGAAGGAACGCTTTTAGCTACCTGAAATCATCGTGTTATGTTATATGAATACTTCCATTAAATGATCAATTGGGCAAGAGTTGGCACAAGTATCATTTTTTGTTAGAAGGAGATTATTGAGAGGCTAACCTATTGGAAACTATCAAAAAGTTACAATGCTTGAACCTGGTAATCATAGAGGTACCAAAATTGTGGACTCCAATCAATTTAGCTCATTGAATTGTCATAGATGGATAACCATTCAAATAAAATGTGGTATTGTCTCTACCAACAATTTTTCTCATATGCATGTGCACAAGAGAAAAATGTTACTTTTCATAATATAGATTTTGTTCATCTATCCATAAATGAATAATGTTGGAATTGAACTAACCTTATCTGGATGTACAAGGTGAATTTCATTAAAATATGTTTGTGGATGATGCTCAATAATTAATAAGTTTTAGATGGATACATACGGAGTATGGAAATTATGGTATCATAACATTCTATTATTTCTAAATAAAATTTATACCTCGCCACCAGTGTTTCCTGAAGGTAGGATGAAGGTAGCCATGATTTTGAAGAGGTTGCATATTAATTTGACTTGGTCGAATGCATATGAATAGGCTTAGTACAAATAAAATAGTTGTGGTTAAATGAAATATTAACATTGATGGACGAACTTCTATGTTTGAAAGTGGTTAATGTCAACACAAGTGTTCTCGTTTGACTGTTGTTTAGGGGCTGTTAGTTTTAAAATCCAAGATGCACATCAATTTCTCAATGTTCAACCATTATAGTAAACAATTATGTTGACTAGTCTACCTGAATCGTGTCCACAACTGAATACAAAACTTCCTAACTTGGTTCATCTACCTGAGATTCCAAGTCGTATTACATCTAACAAATTTTTGAAAGGATCAGCCACCCACAGAAACTTGTACCATGAATAGTGATTCATTAATCTACAGGTTTCACATAAGGAACATTCATGGAAGGGGCTATGAACTGGTTGGAATCTTGTTGAATCTTTTGAAGAGGTGGGTAATAACACCACTAACGAAAGACATTTTGAGCATAAGAAATAACATATTAAAAAAAACAAACAAAATGAAAAATAGTCCTACTTAATAGTTGCATTCATATACGCACGCTCTCTCTAAGACAACATGGCAATCAATACACCCTCAGGCTTATAATGTAAAAAATCTATAGATATTCCAAGGAATGGAATTTTCCTAAATGTGGTGGCACAAGACCTAGGGGATTACTAGGTGTAGAGAAGGGGTGCACCACATTGACGCAAGCTGATGGAGGGCATGCGTCTCTATGTTGGAGGCCGCTGGGGTTGGTTCCTTGGAAAGTTGAGGTACCAAGAACAAGAAGAATACTTATACAAATAAGTATTTGCTTTCCTTCTCTTGTATTATGAATATATGTTCTTTAATTATGAATTGAAATTCTTATGGATACAATAGTTTTTGTATATACATGAATATAATATACATTTTTATTTGTTGAATTTTGTAGGTGTATGATGAAGAACAAAAACCTTGAATGCAATTCGAGGTATTCAAAGGAACATTCTGGAACATGAAGATAATTAAAATATGAATGCAGTGAAGACTAGTGACTTGGTACTATGTGTATATTTCTGAAGACAAAGGAACACAGAGGATGATTTTATTCTAAAGGGGAGGGGAAAGTAACACTCCTAGTTCTACTCCTGAATGATTAATGTAATTACCATGCATAATATGTGTTAACTGGTGAGCCCAAAACTCATTGAGGCTTGTGTGCCTCTATATGTATATATATTTTAGGCCAATGGGGCCAATTTATGAATATTGTTAAGTTCGATGTGACTATGTAATGGGCTTGAGGACCCTAATTTTTAGGCTAGTGAGCCAGTACATAATTAGTCTAGCAACCCAAGAGTTTATTTTTGGGTGATGCACCCATGTGTATGTGTGTTTGTGTATTGGGGTCGTCTTTCCCATGTGGTTATGCTCTTATATTCTATGATATCGAGAGGTCTAGTGTGGTAAATATGTTTAATCCATATATATTAATAAAAACATAATGGATGCTTAAAGACTTATATAAAAGGTACGAGGGGCCCATGACACCACAGTTGGAAAAGGCGTATTCATGGAAATATAACATCATGATATTATAATATTTAATAGAGGATGTAGATATTTATAAAATGGGGAAGTTGGGTACTCAAGAGGGAATTTAGTGTTTGTGACTAAGGAGTCAAGGAGTCATAGGGGTTGGACTCTGAAACTAACTAGTTGGGATGCATCTGAGCTTTTGTGGGTGTTGGTGGTCCTAGGAGCTTGGTGGCTTTGATTATGTCTTGGTGGCCATGGAGTTCTGGGAACTTAGTTTTGAGATAGTCACTAAGTCCTAGGCTTTGACTCTATAACTAAGTAATCATAAGGTGGGACCTGTGCCTGGAATTTGTAATCGAATGAGGCATGGTTATTTAGGTAATGATGCCATAGAGTGTGCATCGTGATGTGAGAACCTTGGTGTTTTTGTTGAAATTATGATGTTTTATGCTGAAACAAATACTTATTCCAAAAGCTTATTTATGTTGCAATATTAGCTGAGAAATTATAGATAGAACATAAACCAAATGCACAATAGAATACAGCTAAGAAAAAAATGAGACACAAATAATTTGGGTCCAATTACCGAGGAAAAACACACAAGGGGAAAAACCAACCATATTATTCTTTGGTTAGATATCAATTGTTTTGAAAATATAAAAAGTACAATGAGAGATAAATAGAATGAGTAAGTTCACCCAAATCCGAACAAGCTATAGCATAAATATCACTGATAAAAACAACAAATGAAAACACTGAATCAACATTCCCTTCAATTGAATCAAAACTAAAACATTGAATCAACCTTGTCTCACCAAGTTCTCACCGTACTCTCCAAGTATCTCTCTCACACACCATCTTCTTTAAGTCTCTCCAATTCCCTCTCTCTCAAGTTGGAATTATTCTTTCACAATGCACAAGTAGTAGTAGTTAGCTGAGAAGACATGAAACACATATATAGGAGGAGCAATGAGTTCTTTTCGTAAAGGACGAGAAATACACATGCTTTGAAGAAGAGTAACATATACTATTTAGGGGAGTGTAACTCATGCCATTAAGGAGAGAAACGCGTGCCTTAGTAATTGATACCATTAAGAGAGGTATGCATGTCTTAGTTAAGGAGAGTGTAACATATGAATAGTGTAAGAGGAATATTTTATGACATGCCTTTAATGAGTGTAGGAGGACTATGCCATGTACTTAATGAGAGTATAAGAGAGAGTGTAAAGTATCATTAAGGGAGAAAGAGAGTTAGGTATTTACATTAGAGTCATCAAGGAGAGAGGTGCAAAGTGATTGAGGTGATGAAGGTAAGGATACTTGTAATTCTTTTTAATAATAATATTGTAGTATCATTAAGGATAATAATAATAATAGTATTAATAATGTTGATGATTAAGTCAGGATTGAAATATTATGATTGATTAGTGATAATTTAAGTGATTTTCTTTCAACTTTACTTGATTACGAATACGTGCAAGGTGATTTACTATTTTTGGAAATTCATACTTGAGATGTTAGATGTGACTTTCTAACTTTAGAAGTTACTCCATAATTGTCAGAAATGAGATTTTATTTAAGGAAATTCATCCATGAGCTGTTAATTTTGAACAGGTTCTAGTTATGGCCCAGGTAGCCATGGAGTCGTGGCCCAAGCGCAGGGGTAACGGATTGTTGAAAGACAATGAACAATGCGGTCTATGGATGGGAAGAATGTTAGAGTCCACAACCGGTTCAAAAAATTTACATATAAGTATTTCTTAATTTGTTATTGTTCATTATGTTACATTTACATATGCGTTTTCAATCTTGTGGTTGATTGTTCTCAATATCATATATTATGATTAAGTTAAGCATACATTTCTGGTTATACTTGGTAACAATGTAATCGGTTAAATGAATATGGTCAATTCACATAAATGTATATTTATGTTTTAATTTTTCCTAGGGTTGTGTATTTATGGTCTATCTGTTTGTGGAACTACTATTATGGTTAATTCCAAGTATTTATATATAATATTGGTTATGTTTGAAATCTACATGTATTATGTGAATTTGGGTATTGGAAGTGTGGGCGTATTATATGCTATGGTTAATTTAAGCTTCTGATTTTGGTAAATTTTGGAGAAATTTTTTGGGTTTGTGTGACTGTCATTGCCAAGAGGTGGCTAGGGAGAATATAATGATATCAGAGCACCCAGCTTGCAATATTGGGCCTGCATGGGCTACAAACTTATAACACAATAAAAATTACTGAGTATGGTGGCAAGCCATTTGAAAAAATTCAAAAGCTAGATTATAGAAGGGTTATAAATACCAACAAAATAGAGGATTCTCTTTTGAAACCTCTATTGAGGATACTCTTGAATGGAACATGTCATAACTTAGAGTTTTCACACCTATCGCTTGACACAATTCATGTACAAAATGAATGACATCTTGGATGGTTGTGTTTAGATGTATTGATGGTGGTCTCACTATGCATTGTATATGTTTGTTGATTGGATTCAGATACCAAACCATAACACCATTCACTACAGCAACAACTACAATGATGAATACTTCCATGATTACAAGGATGCCTTCCTCTAATATAAAGGAAGACTGTCAGGATGCCAATGAAACATAGACCATTGACTCAGATGCCTATTACTTCTTGTAGTGGGGATGTATCAAAAGGAAAACTCCATCAAAAGGCCATCAATTCCATGCCTATATGCTCATCATGGGAGTATTAACCCTGCGTGTCTTCTTGGTAACTAATATTTTCAACATGTATGCTCATTCTAGAAGTATGAAGGGCACACACTAGGTGTTTGACAAAATTCCCAAGAGAAATTTGTCTGCATGGAATTTTATTTTCAAAGATTGTGTTAGGGATGGACACCGCTAGGAAGCCCTCAAGATGTATTACCAAATGAAACATGGAGGACTAAGTGGAGATAATCCTTTCCAATTTTCCTCAAGGTGTGCACTGAGATTGTATCCCTACAGATGGGCAAGGAAATCTGTAGTTATATGGAACACCATGACTACAAGATATTTCGAAATTAGAAACTGTTAAGAGGCAGGAAAGCTACTTGATGAAATGAAGCTGTGAAGGTTCCAACCTAATGTGATAATTTGGAGTGTGATGATATCCAAGTATGACTAGAATGGCTACAACAATAGTGCAGAGATATCTTTTCTAAAATGAAGTTGGCTAGAGAAAAATCCAATTTAGTCACTAGTTCCAGCGCTCTTGCCTTTTGTGCAGAATTAGTAGCGCTACAACAACAAAAATGTGGATGATGCACATGAAGTTTTTTTGAATATGAAAAATATGGATCTGATCACATGGAATGCAATAATTTATTGTTATACATTTATTGGATATTGTGATGAAGTGTTGGGACTCTTTTATCAACTTCAGAATGACATGAATCAACCCAAATGTAATTAGTTCGGTCATTTTGAGATCTAGTCAATTTGGTCATAGTGTTGAATCCTTGAAACTCTTTATTTTAAATGCAAGTTGTAGAGGTAAGCCTAACTCTGTTACCTTAGAATTTTTTTTTCCTTCATGTGTTGACTTAGTGGCTTTGTAGTGTGGGTATTGAATGCGTGGGACTGAGGAAAATGCCCTAACACTTTTATGAAATAAAATAAGTGGGAACTAAGGTAGACCATATCATCTTCATTTCTACTTTATCTACCTACAACCATGTAGGACTAGTAGATGAAGGTTGGTGTCATTTCAATTTAATTAGAAGAAATTTTGAGGCGAAGCCTAGAGTGGAGCCTCATACGTGCATGGTTAACATCCTCAACCACTCGAGACACTTAAATGAGGCATATGTGATATTTTCAAACATCTACGCTACTTCTATGGGATAATGCAGTCAACGTGAGAAAGCTAATATTATATAATGGAATTAAAAAAAGGAAACGAACATCTCATTTTCACAGACAATTCTAGTTGTTGTTAACTTAGGATGTTTTTAAATATATCATGGAATCTCTTTGACAATGTTATCGGGTTTCAATGATAATAAACCCTCTTCATTTTAATGTATCCTCTTCGCTATGTCCACTTCAAGTTATTTCTCATGACATATTTTAGACATGACCCAACATGAAACTAAGTTGAATCTAAATTCACAACTTACCTTTTATTGTTCTTGTTACATGTACATTCAGTTCGCCTACTTTTTTTGCATGTTGGACAACTGACAACTCAAAACTTGTCAGCTTAATCTAGACGTATGTGGACCCACAACATTATCCAAGTTTAACTTCACCAATCCTATAGGAATAATTGAGAAATTGCTTAAAAATACATTTAGCCTAAAATAGAGAACAAATCGGAAAATAACAACTGAGAAGCAAACCTCATAGCCACATTTCCAAGGTTTTAATTGCTTATATATCAAATCCATTTCCTTAACACAAAGTAGGCACACGTTATCCCCATGTCACTTGCTTTCTCCATGTCTAACTATGTATATAGGATCTTTGTGACGAATTTTTGAGAACATAACCAAGAAAATACTGTAACATAAAACAAAGGATCGGGAAATATAACATCCACTATAAAGTATAAAAAAAGAATGTATACAATTAAAGTAGGAAAAAAATAAAATTGATTGTACATACACAAATCAATTTCTAGAGGACCACTTCTTGAGTGATCCAAATTGAAACTGAAGAGACAGATTAAAATTTAAAGTAGGTGCATGGTTCTTCATTCCATACACATTAGTTTTATAGAATTGGAATTTCAAGGATATGGATAATTATGGACGGTCCCAAAGGCAAGTCCATGGCACAACACAATTCACAACTATTTAAGTGGCCTTAATTTGGGTTGGGTGTTAACCATACCCAATATTAATTTCATAATATTTAAATCTTTTATCATTGAAAATACATGAATTAATTTTAATGTGCCTTTAAGAGAGAAAATTAAAAATGAAGTCAAAAAATGTACCAAGCAGTTCAACACAAATGACCACATACTTTAATATTGGTAGATACAAACATGGACTAGATAGGCAATTTTTCTTTGGAACAAGGATTGGCAGAAGATTTCTTTGGGTCGAAATATGTTCAGTTATTTCATGTGTGGAAGAGCTATATAACACTAACTGCATCCATAGGTATCATATACATAGGAAAAAATTGGTGGCATGCATATATACATAATATGTACCCTCCCCTATGGATGAACCAGATCTTGGAAAAATTCTCTCCACCCAATGGACTACCATGACCTAGGGTTTCGAGGTTTCAGTGCATGCTGCACCAAGCAGACCTCCCTCCCAGACCATCAGGCCATGATCACACTCTTGGTTAGCCTTGAGGCTCACCTATGACAGAAACCAGTGGGGGGACCATTGATCCCCCATCACAGGCCAACTTCCCACAGGGGCGGCAACGGTGGCTAGCATCGATAGTCAACAAATCTGGCCCGCCTCATGTCACTACAAGGGAAACTCCCACAGTGAAACAAACATCTACATCAGTAATATGAGAATAAACTATCACATCAGCCACATGCATTCCAAATAACCCCAAAAGGACAATGATCGAGATCCCTGCGCACTGCATCAATGAAAGAATACAGTTCATGAAGGATCATGCATTGATAGGCAAGCTAATGGGTTTCTGGCCCACTAAAAAATCTCTCCTAGGATGGATAGATTCCAAATGGAAACCCAAGGGCCATATTGACCTTTAGTTGTGTGATAAAGGCTTCTTCAATGTGATCTTTACCTTTATTTAAGACAAAAATAGGATGACGGATGAAGGACCCTATTTCTTCAGCTCTACAAGTTTATACCTCTGCCATTGGACTGAGCGATTCAACCCAAGAAAACAAGATCTTACATGGGCCCCTGTCTAGATCCGACTCTACTCCCTCCCCTAAGATTACTAAGATGAGCTGATCCTAAGGGACATTGGCAATCCCCTAGGTGAATTCTTCAAGACAGCGGAGGAAACAAAGATCAATCGTTACCCAATATATGCACAAACCTGCATCTACATGAACATAGTGGAGTCACTACCAGGTGAGGTAATTATGCTGCATGAATATTTTGAATGGATACAAATTGTAGATTATGAGCATGTTCCTTTCAGTTGAGAAATTATAGATAGAACATAAACCAAATGCACAATAGAATACAGCTAAGAAAAAAATGAGACACAAATAATTTAGGTCCAATTACCGAGGAAAAACACACAAGGGGAAAAACCGACCATATTATTCTTTGATTAGATATGAATTGTTTTGCAAATATAAAAAGTACAATGAGAGATAAATAGAATGAGTAAGTTCACCCAAATCCGAACAAGCTATAGCATAAATATCACTGATAAAAACAACAAATGAAAAGACTGAATCAACATTCCCTTCAATTGAATCAAAACTAAAACATTGATTCAACCTTGACTCGCCAAGTTCTCATCGTACTCTCCAAGTATCTCTCTCACACACCATCTTCTTTAAGTCTCTCCAATTCCCTCTCTCTCAAGTTGGAATTATTCTTTCACAATGCACAAGTAGTAGTAGTTAGCTGAGAAGACATGAAACACATATAGAGGAGGAGCAATGAGTTCTTGTCGTAAAGGATGAGAAATACACATGCTTTGAAGAAGAGTAAAATATACTATTTAGGGGAGTGTAACTCATGCCATTAAGGAGAGAAACGCGTGCCTTAGTAATTGATACCATTAAGAGAGGTATGCATGTCTTAGTTAAGGAGAGTGTAACATATGAATAGTGTAAGAGGAATATTTTATGACATGCCTTTAATGAGTGTAGGAGGACTATGCCATGTACTTAATGAGAGTATAAGAGAGAGTGTAAAGTATCATTAAGGGAGAAAGAGAGTTTGGTAGTTCCATGAGAGTCATCAAGGAGAGAGGTGCAAAGTGATTGAGGTGATGAAGGTAAGGATACTTGTAATTCCTTTTAATAATAATATTGTAGTATCATTAAGGATAATAATAATAATAGTATTAATAATGTTGATGATTAAGTCAGGATTGAAATATTATGATTGATTAGTAATAATTTATGTGATTTTCTTTCAACTTTACTTGATTACCAATACGTGCAAGGTGATTTACTATTTTTGGAAAGTCATACTTGAGATGTTAGACGTGACTTTCTAACTTTAGAAGTTACTCCATAATTGTCAGAAATGAGATTTTATTTAAGGAAATTCATCCATGAGCTATTAATTTTGAACGGGTTCTGGTTATGGCCCAAGTAGCCATGGAGTCGTGGCCCAAGCTCAAGGGTAACGGATTGTTGAAAGACAACGAACAATGTGGTCTATGGATGGGAGGAATGTTAGAGTCCACAACCGGTTCACAAAATTCACATATAAGTATTTCATAATTTTTTATTGTTCATTCTGTTACATTTACATATGTGTTTTCAATCTTGTGGTTGATTGTTCTCAATATCATATATTATGATTAAGTTAAGCATACATTTCTGGTTATGCTTGGGAACAATGTAATCGGTTAAATGAATATGGTCAATTCACATAAATGTATATTTATGTTTTAAATTTTCCTAGGGTTGTGTATTTATGGTCTACCTGTTTGTGGAACTACTATTGTGGTTAATTCCAAGTATTTATATATAATATTGGTTATGATTGAAATCTACATGTATTATGTACATTTGGGTATTGGAAGTGTCCGGGTATTATATGGTATGGTTAATTTAAGCTTCTGATTTTGGTAAATTTTGGAGAAATTTTTGGGTTTGTGTGACTGTCATTGCCAAGAGGTGGCTAGGGAGAATATAATGATATCAAAGCACCCAGCTTGCAATATTGGGCCTGCATGGGCTACAAACTTATAACACAATAAAAATTACTGAGTATGGTGGCAAGCCATTTGACAAAATTCAAAAGCTAGATTATAGAAGGGCTATAAATACTAACAAAATAGAGGATTCTCTTTTGAAACTTCTATTGAGGATACTCTTGAATGGAACATGTCATAACTTAGATTTTTCACACCTATCGCTTGACACAATTCATGTACAAAATGAATGACATCTTGGATGGTTGTGTTTAGAGGTATTGATGGTGGTCTCACTATGCATTGTATATTTTTTTTGATTGGATTCAGATACCAAACCATAACACCATTCACTACAGCAACAACTACAATGATGAATAATTCCATGATTACAAGGATGCCTTCCTCTAATATAAAGGAAGACTGTCAGGATGTCAATGAAACATAGACCATTGACTCAGATGGCTATTACTTCTTGTTGTGGGGATGTATCAAAAGGAAAAATCCATCAAAAGGCCATCAATTCCATGTCTATATGCTCATCATGGGAGTATTATCCCTGCGTGTTTTCTTGGTAACTAATATTTTCAACATGTATGCTCATTCTGGAAGTATTAAGGGCACACACTAGGTGTTTGACAAAATTCCCAAGAGAAATTTGTCTGAATGGAATTTTATTTTCAAAGATTGTGTTAGGAATGGACACCGCCAGGAAGCCCTCAAGATGTATTACCAAATGAAACATGGAGGACTAAGTGGAGATAATCCTTTCCAATTTTCCTCAAGGTGTGCATTGAGATTGTATCCCTACAAAAGG
This sequence comes from Pinus albicaulis, assembly GCA_034641835.2. Taxonomy (NCBI): domain Eukaryota; kingdom Viridiplantae; phylum Streptophyta; class Pinopsida; order Pinales; family Pinaceae; genus Pinus; species Pinus albicaulis. Next base: position 756,623,776 of record CM076581.1, on the reverse strand, counting down.
GCAAGGAAATCTGTAGTTATATGGAACACCATGACTACAAGATATTTCGAAATTAGAAATTGTTAAGAGGCAGGAAAGCTACTTGATGAAATGAAGCTGTGAAGGTTGCAACCCAATGTGATAATTTGGAGTGTGATGATATCCAAGTATGAATAGAATGGCTACAACAATTGTGCAGAGATATCTTTTCTAAAATGAAGTTGGCTAGAGCAAAATCGAATTTAGTCACTAGTTCCAGTGCTCTTGCTTTTTGTGCAGAATTAGTAGCGCTACAACAACAAAAAAGTGGATGATGCACATGAAGTTTTTTTCAATATGAAAAATATGGATCTAATCACATGGAATGCAATAACTTATTTTTATGCATTTATTGGATATTGTGATGAAGTGTTGGGACTCTTTTATCAACTTAAAAATGACATGAATCAACCCAAATGTAATTAGTTCAGTCATTTTGAGATCTAGTCAATTTGGTCATAGTGTTGAATCCTTGAAACTCTTTATTTTAAATGCAAGTTGTAGAGGTAAGCCTAACTCTGTTACCATAGAAATTTTTTTTCTTTCATGTGTTGACTTAGTGGCTTTGTAGTGTGGCTATTGAATGCATGGGACTGAGGAAAATGCCCTAACACTTTTATGAAATAAAAGAAGTGGGAACTAAGGTAGACCATATCATCTTCATTTCTACCTTATCTTCCTACAACCATGTAGGACTAGTAGATGAAGGTTGGTGTCATTTCAATTTAATTAGAAGAAATTTTGAGGTGAAGCCTAGAGTGGAGCCTCATACGTGCATGGTTAACATCCTCAACCACTCGAGACACTTAAATGGGGCATATGTGATATTTTCAAACATCTACGCTACTTCTATGGGATAATGCAGTCAACGTGAGAAAGCTAATATTATATAATGGAATTAAAAAAAGGAAACGAACATCTCATTTTTACAGAAAATTCTAGTTGTTGTTAACTTAGGATGTTTTTAAATATATCATGGAATCTCTTCAGCAATGTTATCGGGTTTCATTAATGATAATAAACCCTCTTCATTTTAATGTATCCTCTTCACTATGTCCACTTCAAGTTATTTCTCATGACATATTTTAGACATGACCCAACATGAAACTAAGTTGAACCTAAATTCACAAATTACCTTTTATTATTCTTGTTACATGTACATTTAGTTGGCCTACTTTTTGTGCATGTTGGACAACTGACAACTCAAAACTTGTCAGCTTAATCTAGACGTATGTGGACCCACAACATAATCCAAGTTTAACTTCACCAATATTATAGGAATAATTGAGAATTTGCTTGAAAATACATTTAGCCTAAAATAGAGAACAAATCAGAAAATAACAACTGAGAAGCAAACCTCATAGCCACATTTCCAAGGTTTTAATTGCTTATATATCAAATCCATTTCCTTAACACAAAGTGGGAACACGTTATCCCCATGTCACTTGCTTTCTCCATGTCTAACTATGTATATAGGATCTTTGTGACGAATTTTTGAGAACATAACCAAGAAAATACTGTAACATAAAACAAAGGATTGGGAAATATAACATCCACTATAAAGTATAAACAAAGCATGTATACAATTAAACCGGGAAAAAAATAAAATGGATTGTACATACACAAATCAATTTCTAGAGGACCACTTCTTGAGTGATCCAAATTGAAACTGAAGAGACAGATTATAATTTAAAGTAGGTGCATGGTTCTTCATTCCATACACATTAGTTTTATAGAATTTTACTTTCAAGGATATGGATAATTATGGACGGTCCCAAAGGCAAATCCGTGGCACAACACAATTCACAACTATTTAAGTGGCCTTAATTTGGGTTGGGTGTTAACCATACCCAATATTAATTTCATAATATTTAAATCTTTTATCATTGAAAATACATGAATTAATTTTAATGTGCCTTTAAGAGAGAAAATTAAAAATAAAGTCCAAAAATGTAACAAGCAGTTCAACACAAATGACCACATACTTTAATATTGGTAGATACAAACATGGACTAGATAGGCAATTTTTCTTTGGAAAAAGGATTGGCAGAATATTTCTTTGGGTCGAAATCTGTTCAGTTATTGCATGTGTGGAAGAGCTATATAACACTAACTGCATCCATAGGTATCATATACATAGGAAAAAATTGGTGGCATGCATATATACATAATATGTACCCTCCCCTATGGATGAACCAGATCTTGGAAAAATTCTCGGCTCTAGGTCGACTGCCATGACCTAGGGTTTCGAGGTTTCAGTGCATGTTGCACCAAGCAGACCTCCCTCCCAGACCATTAGGCCATGATCACACTCTTGGTTAGCCTTGAGGCTCACCTATGACAGAAACCAATGGGGGGACCATTGATCCCCCATCACAGGCCAACTTCCCACAGGGGCAGCGACAGTGGCTAGCATCAATAGTCAACAAATCTGGCCTGCCTCATGTCACTACAGGGGCAACTCCCATAGTGAAACAAACATCTACATCAGTAATAGAAGAATAAAATATCACATCAGCCACATGCATTCCGAAGAACCCCAAAATGACAATGATCGAGCTCCTTGCACACTGCATCAATGTAAGAATACAGTTCATGAAGGATCATGCATTGACAGGCAAGCTAATGGGTTTTTGGCCCACTAAAAAATCCCTCCTAGGATGGATAGATTCCAAATGGAAACCCAAGGGCCATATTGACCTTCAGTTGTGTGATAAAGGCTTCTTCATTGTGATCTTTACCTGTATTGAAGACAAAAATAGGATCATGGATGAAGGACCCTATTTATTCAGCTCTACAAGTTTATACCTCTGCCATTGGACTGAGCGATTCAACCCAAGAAAACAAGATCTTACATGGGCCCCTGTCTGGATCTGACTCTACTCCCTCCCCTAATATTACTGGGATGATCTGACCCTAAGGGACATTGGTAATCCCCTAGGTGAATTCTTCAAGACAGCGGAGAAAACAAAGATCAATCGTTACGCAATATATGCACGAACCTACGTCTACATGAACATAGTGGAGACACTACCAAGTGAGGTAATTATGCTGTATGAATGTTTTGAATGGATACAAATTGTAGATTATGAGCATGTTCCTTTCAGTTGAGAAATTATAGATAGAACATAAACCAAATGCACAATAGAATACAGCTAAGAAAAAAATGAGACACAAATAATTTAGGTCCAATTACCGAGCAAAAACACACAAGGGGAAAAACCAACCATATTATTCTTTGATTAGGTATGAATTGTTTTTCAAATATAAAAAGTACAATGAGAGATAAATAGAATGAGTAAGTTCACCCAAATCCGAACAAGCTATAGCATAAATATCACTGATAAAAACAAAAAATGAAAACATTGAATCAACATTCCCTTCAATTGAATCAAAATTGGCTCACCAAGTTCTCATCGTACTCTCCAAGTATCTCTCTCACACACCATCTTCTTTAAGTCTCTCCAATTCCCTCTCTCTCAAGTTGGAATTATTCTTTCACAATTCACAAGTAGTAGTAGTTAGCTAAGAAGACATGAAACACATCTATAGGAGGAGCAATGAGTTCTTGTCGTAAAGGACGAGAAATACACATGCTTTGAAGAAGAGTAACATATACTATTTAGGGGAGTGTAACTCATGCCATTAAGGAGAGAAACGCGTGCCTTAGTAATTGATAACATTAAGAGAGGTATGCATGTCTTAGTTAAGGAGAGTGTAACATATGAATAGTGTAAGAGGAATATTTTATGACATGCCTTTAATGAGTGTAGGAGGACTATGCCATGTACTTAATGAGAGTATAAGAGAGAGTGTAAAGTATCATTAAGGGAGAAAGAGAGTTAGGTAGTTCCATGAGAGTCATCAAGGAGAGAGGTGCAAAGTGATTGAGGTGATGAAGGTAAGGATACTTGTAATTCCTTTTAAGAATAATATTGTAGTATCATTAAGGATAATAATAATAATCGTATTAATAATGTTGATTATTAAGTCAGGATTGAAATATTATGATTGATTAGTGATAATTTAAGTGATTTTCTTTCAACTTTACTTGATTACCAATACGTGAAAGGTGATTTACTATTTTCCGAAAGAAAGTCATACTTGAGATGTTAGACGTGACTTTATAACTTTAGAAGTTACTCCATAATTGTCAGAAATGAGATTTTATTTAAGGAAATTCATCATGAGCTGTTAATTTTGAACGGGTTCTGGTTGTGCCCTAGGTAGCCATGGAGTCGTGGCCCTAGCTCAGGGGTAACGGATTGTTGAAAGACAATGAACAATGCGTTCTATGGATGGGAGGAATGTTAGAGTCCACAACCGGTTCAAAAAATTCACATATAAGTATTTCATAATTTGTTATTGTTCATTCTGTTACATTTACATATGTGTTTTCAATCTTGTGGTTGATTGTTCTCAATATCATATATTATGATTAAGTTAAGCATACATTTCTGGTTATACTTGGGAACAATGTAATCGGTTAAATGAATATGGTCAATTCACATAAATGTATATTTATGTTTTAATTTTTCCTAGGGTTGTGTATTTATGGTCTACCTGTTTGTGGAACTACTATTATGGTTAATTCCAAGTATTTATATATAATATTGGTTATGTTTGAAATCTACATGTATTATGTGCATTTGGGTATTGGAAGTGTGCGGGTATTATATGCTATGGTTAATTTAAGCTTCTGATTTTGGTAAATTTTGGAGAAATTTTTGGGTTTGTGTGACTGTCATTGCCAAGAGGTGGCTAGGGACAATATAATGATATCAGAGCACCCAGCTTGCAATATTGGGCCTGCATGGGCTACAAACTTATAACACAATAAAAATTACTGAGTATGGTGGCAAGCCATTTGACAAAATTCAAAATCTAGATTATAGAAGGGTTATAAATACCAACAAAATAGAGGATTTTATTTTGAAACTTCTATTGAGGATACTCTTGAATGGAACATGTCATAACTTAGATTTTTCACACCTATCGCTTGACACAATTCATGTACAAAATGAATGACATCTTGGATGGTTGTGTTTAGAGGTATTGATGGTGGTCTCACTATGCATTGTATATGTTTGTTGATTGGATTCAGATACCAAACCATAACACCATTCACTACAACAACAACTACAATGATGAATACTTCCATGATTACAAGGATGCCTTCCTCTAATATAAGGGAATACTGTCAGGATGTCAATGAGACATAGACCATTGACTCAGATGCCTATTACTTCTTGTTGTGGGGATGTATCAAAAGGAAAACTCCATCAAAAGGCCAGCAATTCCATGCCTATATGCTCATCATGGGAGTATTAACCCTACGTGTTTTCTTGGTAACTAATCTTTTCAACATGTATGCTCATTCTAGAAGTATGAAGGGCACACACTAGGTGTTTGAAAAAATTCCCAAGAGAAATTTGTCTGCATGGAATTTTATTTTCAAAGATTGTGTTAGGGATGGACACTGCCAGGAAGCCCTCAAGATGTATTACCAAATGAAACATGGAGGACTAAGTGGAGATAATCCTTTCCAATTTTCCTCAAGGTTTTCACTGAGATTGTATCCCTACAGAAGGGCAAGGAAATCTGTAGTTATATGGAACACCATGACAACAAGATATTTCGAAATTAGAAATTGTTAAGAGGCAGGAAAGCTACTTGATGAAATGAAGTTGTGAAGGTTGCAACCCAATGTGATAATTTGGATTGTGATGATATCCAAGTATGAATAGAATGGCTACAACAATAGTGTAGAGATATCTTTTCTAAAATGAAGTTGGCTAGAGAAAAATCCAATTTAGTCACTAGTTCCAGTGCTCTTGCTTTTTGTCCAGAATTAGTAGCACTACAACAACAAAAAAGTGGATGATGCACATGAAGTTTTTTTCAATATGAAAAATATGAATCTAATCACATGGAATGAAATAATTTATTGTTATGCATTTATTGGATATTGTGATGAAGTGTTGGGACTCTTTTATCAACTTCAAAATGACATGAATCAACCCAAATGTAATTAGTTCGGTCATTTTGAGATCTAGTCAATTTGGTCATAGTATTGAATCCTTGAAACTCTTTATTTTAAATGCAAGTTGTAGAGGTAAGCCTAACTCTGTTACCATAGAAATTTTTTTTCTTTCATGTGTTGACTTAGTGGCTTTGTAGTGTGGGTATTGAATGCGTGGGACTGAGGAAAATGCCCTAACACTTTTATGAAATAAAAGAAGTGTGAACTAAGGTAGAACATATCATCTTCATTTCTACTTTATCTACCTACAACCATGTACGACTAGTAGATGAAGGTTGGTGTCATTTCAATTTAATTAGAAGAGATTTTGAGGTGAAGCCTAGAGTGGAGCCTCATACGTGCATGGTTAACATCCTCAACCACTCGAGACACTTAAATGGGGCATATGTGATATTTTCAAACATCTACGCTACTTCTATGGGATAATGCAGTCAACGTGAGAAAGTTAATGTTATATAATGGAATTAAAAAAAGGAAACGAACATCTCATTTTCACAGACAATTCTAGTTGTTGTTAACTTAGGATGTTTTTAAATATATCATGGAATCTCTTCGATAATGTTATCGGGTTTCAATGATAATAAACCCTCTTCATTTTAATGTATCCTCTTCGCTATGTCGACTTCAAGTTATTTCTCATGACATATTTTAGACATGACCCAACATGAAACTAAGTTGAACCTAAATTCACAACTTACCTTTTATTGTTCTTGTTACATGTACATTCAGTTGGCCTACTTTTTGTGCATGTTAGACAACTGACAACTCAAAAATTGTCAGCTTAATCTAGACGTATGTGGACCCACAATATAATCCAAGTTTAACTTCATCAATCCTATAGGAATAATTGAGAAATTGCTTAAAAATACATTTAGCCTAAAATAGAGAACAAATCAAAAAATAGCAACTGAGAAGAAAACCTCATAGCCACATTTCCAAGGTTTTAATTTCTTATATATCAAATCCATTTCCTTAACACAAAGTGGGCACACGTTATCCCCATGTCACTTGCTTTCTCCATGTCTAACTATGTATATAGGATCTTTGTGACGAATTTTTGAGAACATAACCAAGAAAATACTGTAACATAAAACAAAGGATCGGGAAATATAACATCCACTATAAAGTATAAACAAAGCATGTATACAATTAAACTAGGACAAAAATAAAATGGATTGTACATACTCAAATCAATTTCTAGAGGACCACTTATTGAGTGATCTAAATTGAAACTGAAGAGACAGATTAAAATTTAAAGTAGGTGCATGGTTCTTCATTCCATACACATTAGTTTTATATAATTTTACTTTCAAGGATATAGATAATTATGGATGGTCCCAAAGGCAAATCCATGGCGCAACACAATTCGCAACTATTTAAGTGGCCTTAATTTGGGTTGGGTGTTAACCATACCCAATATTAATTTCATAATATTTAAATATTTTATCATTGAAAATACATGAATTAATTTTAATGTGCCTTTAAGAGAGAAAATTAAAAATAAAGTCCAAAAATGTACCAAGCATTTCAACAGAAATGACCACATACTTTAATATTGGTAGATACAAACATGGACTAGATAGGCAATTTTTCTTTGGAACAAGGATTGGCAGAAGATTTCTTTGGGTCGAAATATGTTCAGTTATTGCATGTGTGTAATAGCTATATAACACTAACTTCATCCATAGGTATCATATACATATGAAAAAATTGGTGGCATGCACATATACATAATATGTACCCTCCCCTATGGATGAACCAGATCTTGGAAAAATTCTCTGCACCAGGTCGACTGCCATAACCTAGGGTTTCAAGGTTTCAGTGCATGTTGCACCAGGCAGACCTCCCTCCCAAACCGTTAGGCCATGATCACACTCTTGGTTAGCCTTGAGGCTCACCTATGACAGAAACCAGTGGGGGGACCATTGATCCCGCATCACAGGCCAACTTCCCACAGGGGCGGCGACAGTGGCTAGCAACGATAGTCAACAAATCTGGCCCGCCTCATGTCACTACAGGGGAAACTCCCACAGTGAAACAAAAATATACATCAGTAATAGAAGAATAAAATATCACATCAGCCACATGCATTCCGAAGAACCCCAAAAGGACAATGATCGAGCTCCCTGTGCACTGCATCAATGAAAGAATACAGTTCATGAAGGATCATGCATTGATAGGCAAGCTAATGGGTTTCTGGCCCACTAAAAAAGCCCTCCTAGGATGGATAGATTCCAAATGGAAACCCAAGGGCCATATTGACCTTCAGTTGTGTGATAAAGGCTTCTTCAATGTGATCTTTACCTGTATTTAAGACAAAAATAGGATCATGGATGAAGGACCCTGTTTCTTCAGCTCTACAAGTTTATACCTCTGCCATTGGATTGAGTGATTCAACCCAGGAAAACAAGATCTTACATGGGCCCTTGTCTGGATCTGACTCTACTCCCTCCCCTAAGATTACTGGGATGAGCTGACCCTAAGGGACATTGGCAATCCCCTAGGTGAATTCTTCAAGACAGCGGAGGAAACAAAGATCAATCGTTGCACAATAAATGCATGAACCTACGTCTACATGAACATAGTGGAGTCACTACCAGGTGAGGTAATTATGCTGCATGAATATTTTGAATGGATACAAACTGTAGATTATGAGCATGTTCCTTTTAGATGTCGGAGGTGTCACCAACATGGGAACCTATTTAGAGACTACCCTCTAAACAAAAAAGTGGCATCTAAAAATGAATCAAATGATCAAGCAACATAAGGGTTCATGAAGGTAGCAAGTAAGAAAAGGCATAACAAGAGAACTAATTCTCACCAGAATAAAAAAGGCCCTTTGTTTATCAATAACTTCGCAACCCTAAACCACTAAGTGAAAATGAGAATGAACCAACCAAAGAAGCAGGGAGAAACTCGCAGGAGCAACCCCAGACCTCAAAGAAACAAAATGAAAAGATCCAATCGGAGGCCTTTCTGAAACCCAAAACCCCTAGCCTCGTAGGGGACAACTCTACATCAAAAGGTAAATAACAGGTGTTGGATTCGATCCCAGAAGCTAGGGAGGAGGAACCAAAGAGCATTGATCTTGAGGGCCCGGACCTCATAGGGTTAGAGGATGCATGCAACAAGAGACTTTCGCTCAATATTCAAGCAACCGATCCAAAATATGGAATAAATCCTCATCCGAGCACAACAACTCCCCTCTCTGGGAATTCACGGGGGTACGCTCATAAATACAAAATAGTTCATGAAATAATCCCACAAAAGAGGACAAAAAACAACACTGCAAATAACAAAATAAATGGGCAAAGAAACTGTGGATTCTGGGAGATTCCCCAACTTAACTCGATTCTACGCCTACTCTACCAACCCCCTTAATCAATATCATATCGAGGAACATAAGAGGGCTCAACATCCCCACCAAGCACAAGATAATCAAGGAAATAATCACTGAGGAACACCCTACAATTTTCTACATGCAAGAAACCAAATGCTCTAGCTCCACTCTGGAAACAATCTTCAAAAAAACATGGAAAGGATGCAGAACAATAGCGGTAGATGCAAATGGAGCTTTAGGAGGACTGGAAATCATCTGGAACCCCCAAATCATCTCCCTGGATAACTACCATGCCAATAGGCATTTCATTTAGGCCAACTTTCATCTGATTGGAACGGACATCCATGGCTTGCTAACGAATGTCTACTTTCCCTAGAATCTTCACTAGAAAATGAAGCTTCTAGAAAACATGGTTGAGCTCAATAAACAGAGATATCTAGCACTCTAGCTGTTGGGAGGATATTTCAATATGATAACAAATCTACAGGAAAAAAAGGGAGGAAGGCTACATCTAGACATGGACAACAATGGATTCAAAAACTTCATCCAAGACAACCACCTCATAGATCTATAAACTTCCAGTGGCATCTTCACCTGGAACAATATAAGAGGAGGTACCCATCAAATTGCTTCCAGACTGGACCAGTCTCTCTTCATGGAAGACTTCATACGTCTGGGGGGTAATCTAGTAGCCACCATTATCCTGGCCGCCAACTCTAAACACTAGCCAATACAACTTCAATGGTTAAGACTAGGTACGCTTGCACCCAAACCATTCTGCTTTGGACACTGCTAGCTCATACATCTAGGTTTTAAGGAAATCATCTCTGATTAGTGGTCCTCCCTTTTACCACCGCAAGGAAAAAAAATGCACCAATTCCAGACAAAGCTAAAAATGCTCAAAGGGACACTGAAGGTATGGAACAAATCCACCTTCGGAAATATCTTCAAATATCAAAGAGAGCTAGAAGAGAAAATGAAGAAGCTTCAACAAACTATCATTATGGAAGGTCTCTCTGTCGATTTAGAATACTAAGAGAAAATATTAACAACTCAAATGGAAGAGAGAAGGCGTCAGGAAGAGATCCTATGGAAACAAAAACCTAGGATCTGTTGGCTCAAAGAGGGAGAACGAAACACAAATTTTTTCCATCGCTCCACCATCCAGCACAAGATGCGTAATAGAATCACAATTCTCAAAAATCAAAATGGAGAGTGTTTGGAAAAGCAAGAGGACATCATGAAGGAGTTGCACAACCACTTCAAGAACATTTTTCAAGAACCTAATCATCAGAGGCATGAGGCAATAGGAAAAATCACCCAGCACATACTTAAGTTGGTTATGGAAGATCACAACCCGACGTTGCTCAAAGCCACTACTCTTGATGAAGTGGAGCAAGCAGTCTTCCAACTGAAGGAGGGGAAAGCTCCGAGCCCTAATGGATTCACCACCAACTTCTTCCACTTATTTTTGGAAACTGTTAGCGCTCAAATCTACCTCAGGCTGAAATGAAGTAAAACTCGAGGCTACATCAAACCACGCTCAGCCTCGTAGCTAGCCCTACGAGGACAGGAGAGGGCTCTCTCCGTCAATCTCGAGAAAATGAGCAATAGGATGCGAGATGACTTACAATAAGAACTGATTTTAGGCTAGTAAAGAGATAGGTATGTTTGATTTTTTGGTTTTTGGGTTTTCGCTGGATAAATGGGAAAACAGATTTTGGGTCCGGGGATAAGGTCAGACCTTTGCAGATTTCGAGTTGGGGCGAGGTAGGTGACGATCTTGATGCTTTTGATTGGATATATGGACAGATCAGACCGACGAGGAGCTGAAGAGGGCAAAGAAGAACTTGGATCCTCTCCAAACAGCTGAAAACATATAGAACTAACTGAATTCAAAGGTAGAGCACTGTAAACAATGGATTCAACCTCACTTACTCATTCAATTTAGTTCAGAAGCATATGAAAGGATGGTATACATTAAACATGAAGAAACTTACAGTAAACAAAGAGGAAACACCATCAAGAACATAACACCACAAGGATCCCAACAAGTGTCGCAAAACCCCTGATCTTTCCTTAGCCAAAATATGAAAAATATGTACAATGATATCAAAAGTATCCCAAGAGTCCAACCTGTAGAATGCCTCAGAAATTACAATATATAGATCACTCTAACACCTTTCCCCACCTCTAGGGGTCGAATTCTCTCTTCAGGGATCAGTTTCAACCAATTCTAATCATGGAACTACAATCTAGGCAGCTAACAACTTGCCTCTAAAAGAGTGGAAACTGATCCATTACATGATTTTTACCCTTTTTGTGAGTGAATCTTCTAGAAGAGATAAAAATAAGCCAAAGTTAGATGCCCAATATACATTTACATCATAAAAACCCAAAAATTCCATCCACAAACAAAACTGGTCCATACTAGGCGAAAATCTGAGCTGGCAGTTGAAAATTCAGCAAAAAATTTAAGTGGGTCGCATTTGAGCCGAGTGGGTCGCATTTTTTCCAGCCTGAATTTGAGGTACTTCCCGGCATCCAAATTGAGCTCATGATAGCTCGTTGGAAAGACCTGGATGTTGACTATCCAACCCAAGTGGAATTTCCCAATTTGGAGCTCATTTGACCCTTCAAAACTTTTTTCTCCCAGAAGTACTTCCTGCTGGTGCAAAAGGTGGCAGCAAGGTGGTTTTCATGGTGTTTTTGAGCTCTTTGACCATCCAGAATCTGATGAAATGTTTAGGTAATGTCTGAGGATGCATAACTAACCATGAAAAATCCAAAAATGCAAAAATTTCCTTCAGAAAGTGTCCCGAAAAAAAGTGAGCATATGAGTGCGAGACCCACTTAACTGAAAAACCTGTTTTTTGACCCAAAAATTTCAAAATGACAAAATTTTCTCCGAATTTGCTCAAATTTGGAGCGGAGGTCCTCCATCATGTATCTTTCCCAGTCAACGAATCCTCGGCAAAAATCCAAAGTGGATTAGGCCTTTTCCGCCGTCTTAGTGCTTCGCGCAACCTCCTCTTTAGAATCTTCATTCTCGCTTTGCAGACATGCATGCGAGCCCAATAATGTCCTTTCATGTGACGAAGCATGTCCTTGTTTCTATCATTATCCTGTGAATGTACCTACGTTGATGAAGGAGGCGAGACCCCTTCCACGCCATGTGGAGATAGTACTCGCGCTACTGATGAAGTCAACGAGACCCCTTCCACCCCGGGTGGAGATAGTACTCGTCGTGATGCTGCAAACAAAGCTCTGTGGCCTCTCTGATATGTTACCACTACTGGCGCACTACTATGATCCATCTCAGTACATCAACCTCAATGGTTGAGTCACTGTCCTGCTCATATCCTTTCTCATAAACTGAATCCGTCTCTGACATGGCTTTGAACAAGATATTTGCAATATGGATGCTCATATAGGTGCAGTGAAGGCAAAGTCTTAATGTTTGTTCAAAACCCAATAAATGTCACCCATGTACCCAAGTATCAAAGGAAAACCAAAATCATCATAGAGATGGCTTTGTTTTAATGGCATAAACACTATCTTTGTTTTCAGATTGCAAGTAGGTTTGACAAATGACTACCAAATGCAAATGTGTAGTCAAGTTTTTTATAATGGCCAAAATCTGTCAAAGGATTGTGTTTCATGTAATGTAGAATAGGACCATCATTGCAAAGACCATATGAAAGAAAAAATGAACATGAAAATGGCAGTCAAATGATGATGAGAACAGTGATATAGTGATGGAGTTTAAACACAAGCCAACATGAACACTGTGCAAAACATGAAAGGGTATAATGGCAATAATAAAACGATGACTGAAGGCATAAGGGTGACATATACAATGGCGCTAGGGTATGAACCATTCAACAGCTTCCAAACTCTTCATAAACTGCCCATAAAATTGAAAACCCTTGAGGAATCATTTTCATGGTGAAGGTAGGGTTTACACAAATTTCTCCAAGCATGATTAGTTTCTTCAACATCTAGGACATCCCAACTACATTAAAAATCCATTGGGCAATGATAAAAACCTGTTTGTACGCCGCCGGAGCTAATTTGAATCGAATCTGGGCACCCAACGCAATTTTCTGAGTTCTTTTTTTAAGTGGGTCGCATCTCCCTCAAGTTGGTCGCATGCCACAAGTGGGTCGCATGCGTTCAAATTTACACTGGCCAAAACGCACAAGTGGGTCGCATCTGCCAAGTGGGTCGCATCCCCCTCAAGTGGGTCGCATGCCTCTTGCCACATAGTGCATTTTGCAGGAAGCTTTTGGAGGCCTTCCCGGTGTCCAAATCGAGCGTGTGATAGCTCGTTGGAAATCGCTTGGAGTCTACTTTCCAACACAAGTGGAATTATGCAATTTGGATTTCATTTACCCTGTCAAAAATCAAATCTCCCAACACTAGTCAAAATGATCAGAATGAGGCTGCCTCAAGGCAGAGTGCTGTTGAAGTCAACTTTTGAAGGTCTTCCTCAACTCCAAATTGAGCTCATGATAGCTCATTGGAAAGGTCTTTCTGTCTAGTTATCATTTGACGCATCATGAAAGTCATTTGGCGAACCATGCTAGGATAAATCTTGATTTTCCCAAGGTCACTTCAGAGGTGCATTCAATTCTCCTGAGGCAACGGTATTTTTGACATTTCTCCAAAACCATGATACCTGTGCAAAAAGTGAAAGATTTTTTTCTTCCTTGGCATGTTGTGAACAAAAACCTCTCTCAGTTTTCCAAAATTCATCTTTGATTGCTCTGAAACATCTTTTGAGTGAAACTTACCCCGATGTGTGAAACAAGGAATTTTGTCGAAATGAAGCGAAATGAAGGGGATAAGGGGCTTCTAAATTCTTGGGGAAATTTTGGGAAGTAGGGAGGGATGTTAGAAAGTAGGGGAAAGTGGAATCACAGAGATTGAGTGAGGGGAAGGAGTCCAAAAGGGCAAAACACATGCCTAGCCTAGAAAATTGCCAAGTTGTGGCTAGAAACTAGGGTTTGTGCAAAAATGAGGAATTTGGGGGATCTCAGTGATGGGAAGTGTTTAATAAGGTATATTAAGGATAGGGGAAGGTGTGTGAACATCAGGATACAAGTTTTTCCGATGATTTGACCATTCAAGAGAAATTACCTCCAAAACCCTAGGAGAGGGAAATGGACCTTACCTAGGCACAACTGAAGCATGAACAAGATGTAAAATGGCCCAATGGAACCTGACATGATGATGAAAAACCTTTGAATGATGGCACACTCAGCTGAATGGTGACATGGACCGACATTTGGACAACTTTGGAAGGAATGAAAGCAAACCCTAGACCTAATGCCTAGTGACCAAATTTTGCTTGAAGACTCTTTGAAATGACAAAATTTGAACTTGACACCTTAAAATCACTTTGTAAGAGCATGTTTGATCACTGGAGGAAGGCTGCAAAGGATGACTCTAACATTGGCTCCAATGGGGATGGTAGCTCCTTGGAGGTGCCAAGAACGGCAGATCTTTGGGAGAGCAGACCAGTGCCTTATCCATTGGGCGATGGAATCATTATTTGAATGGATAACACAAAACCTTTGACACATTTATTGAATGAAAACTTGACTGAAAACTGACTGAAACTTGACTGAAACTTGACTCAAACCGACTCGATGGCAAACTGAAATAACTTGAAAAAACTGACTCAACAGACCAAACACAAATGACTCATGACTGACTTAAAACAAGACTTTACAAAGCTTTTGGAAAAAAGGCAGCAATCCATCAAGATTTGGAATCATGATGACAACCACCTGCATACTAATGAAATATATACAATCATGTATAATTGGCTTTCCAATCTAACCAGTCAAGCAGATGGCTTCTTGACTGATTCTCCCGATCAGATCTCCTGGTCAACAATAGATACTGGTAACTGGGCATCCAAAAACATAATTGACCATGATCTCCTTCATCACTGAACACTGCAATAATCACTTTCACTGCTGACTGTAACAAATCTGCCATTGGATCCTGAAAAACATGAAGATTTACCTCCTGCTGAAAGAACAAGGTGTCTTTTTCTCCTGCTTCTAATTCTGATCTTCCTTCATCATGTACTTCAGTAACAATATGTTCCTGGGCTTCAAAAAAATTTGAACAGGTAGATGAGCAAATCTCTTCTTGAGAAAACATTTCAACACATGAGACATATGAAGAAAATGAAAGGCAATCCGGAATGTTTTGATCTTTTGTAGCCTGAATATAATGTAGGTCATCTTCATATGATATCACAACCAGATTATCATGTTCCTTATTACATTTATCAAGCATAAGAAAAGAAACTTCAGCTGATTCCTGATGCTCAAACATGATATCTCTATCATCTACCAATGATTCATCCAAAGGAACTTCTTTACTTACTTGAACGGAGATGTCATTTTGTTTTGCATAAACTGACTGAATTACCTCATCATGAAGGCTGTGTTCTAATGAACTGAAAACATTTGAGTCCATACCTTTGTCTTCTTCATTGCAGATGAACTCAACAGCAAAGTTCTCCTTTTCAGGATTCAGCACAAGGTATTCTTGGTCATTATAATCTGAATCTGGATCTGATATGACTGAGTGGACATTATCACAATCTGCATTTGAAACTTGAATTTCCGGCATGTTGTCTTCTTCTTTGGGCGGATCTGAAACAGACTCTTCTCTTTCATCACTTTCAGCCATATAACAATCTTCAAACTGCTGATCTATAAAGCTGTTTACAGGACTGTCCTCCTTTTCAGAAAAGGAAAAAGTTCCACCATCACCTTCTTGACCACGTGCACACTGCAGATCTGCGTTAACTTGAGCTGGAACATGACCTTTCAATAGCTGATCTATCTCATCTTCAGTCAGAGGGGATAATGATTTATGTTTTCTTTGGCTCAAACAGTGATTGTCTTCATTGATTTCAAGTGAAGGAGTATACAAACTTTCCTCATACTGCTGATCCATTTCATATAATTCCTGTTCACTGTCAAGATGCAAAATTCCTTCATCTTCCACCACACTAAAATCTTGATCCTGCTGCAAATTTTCATGATCGTCTTTATGCTGCTGAAATGGATTTTCATACAATGCTTCCATGATCTCATCATCCATGAAATTATCATCTTCATAATATTTCTCAAGGCTTTCAATAAAAGTAGAAGCATGTTTGCAACAGTCATGAACCAAATTTAATGATGGATAAGATACTTGATATCTTTCAATGAACAAGGCATGAAAATCCTTTAAACAGTAAATACAGGCCAGCGGCAAATTTTCATACCAAGATTGGGCTTCACCTTCCAGAGTGGCCAGGAATATCTTCATCAAGCAATCTTCAGGAAAATCCACTTTCAACTTGCGAATATGCATATGAAATCTAACCAGATGTAAAGCAGCATCCTTCTTACCATCATCTTTAAACGTAGGCAGATTCCTTGACCAATCTACCTTGGGCATCTTATTCGGAAAACCTGGAATGTGGTCTCGGCTCATGGGAGCGTATCTTCTCGTGATTCGGTCCATTTTGAAAATCTCACAGCTACTGATCTCCCTGCAGTGAAATCACCATGAAGCATCGATTTCTGGGTTGTTCAGTGAATGAAGTCACCAGGTGAATGATTTCAGCCTTGCGATGTCTGACCGTTGTTCACCATCAACCATCAGATCTGATCTTGATACATATACTGGGGCAATTTGCAAATCAAGGGACACATTCACAAGCTAAACCGGAGATCGACTGAAGCAGCTTTTATCTACTATGCACTCGCAGAGCAATGTGCAGTTCGAAGGCTCCCTGGCGTGACTTCAGACTCCGTCTATAGCAAATGACAGTAACAAGCAAACCATTTTCTTTCCCAGTATGGTCGCCACTATGTTAGCGCTCAAATCTACCTCAGGCTGAAATGAAGTAAAACTCGAGGCTACATCAAACCACGCTCAGCCTCGTAGCTAGCCCTACGAGGACAGGAGAGGGCTCTCTCCGTCAATCTCAAGAAAATGAGCAATAGGATGCGAGATGACTTACAATAAGAACTGATTTTAGGCTAGTAAAGAGATAGGTATGTTTGATTTTTTGGTTTTTGGGTTTTCACTGGAGAAATGGGAAAACAGATTTTGGGTCCGGGGATAAGGTCAGACCTTTGCAGATTTCGAGTTGGGGCGAGGTAGGTGAATGTCTTGATGCTTTTGATTGAATATATGGATAGATCAGACCGACGAGGAGCTGAAGAGGGCAAAGAAGAACTTGGATCCTCTCCAAACAGCTGAAAACATATAGAACTAACTGAATTCAAAGGTAGAGCACTGTAAACAATGGATTCGACCTCACTTACTCATTCAATTTAGTTCAGAAGCATATGAAAGGATGGTATACATTAAACATGAAGAAACTTATAGTAAACAAAGAGGAAACACCATCAAGAACAGAACACCACAAGGATCCCAACAAGTGCCGCAAAACCCCTGATCTTTCCTTAGCCAAAATATGAAAAATATGTACAATGATATCAAAAGTATCCCAAGAGTCCAACTTGTAGAATGCCTCAGAAATTACAATATATAGATCACTCTAACACCTTTCCCCACCTCTAGGGGTCGAATTTCCTCTTCAGGGATCAGTTTCAACCAATTCTAATCATGGAACTACAATCTAGGCAGCTAACAACTTGCCTCTAAAAGAGTGGAAACTGATCCATTACATGATTTTTTACCCTTTTGAGAGTGAATCTTCTAGAATAGATAAAAATAAGCCAAAGTTACATGCCAAACATAAATTTACATCATAAAAACCCAAAAATTCCATCCAAAAGCAAAACTGGTCCATACTAGCCGAAAATCTGAGCTGGCAGTTGAAAATTCAGCAAAAATTTAAGTGGGTCGCATTTGAGCCGAGTGGGTCGCAGTTGTTTCAGCCTGAATTTGAGGTACTTCCCGGCATCAAAATTGAGCTCATGATAGCTCGTTGGAAAGCCCTGGATGTTGAATATCCAACCCAAGTGGAATTTCCCAATTTGGAGCTCATTTGACCCTCCAAAACGTCTTTCTCCCAGAAGTACTTCCTGCTGGTGCAAAAGGTGGCAGCAAGGTGGTTTTCATGGTGTTTTTGAGCTCTTTGACCATCCAGAATCTGATGAAATGCTTAGGTAATGTCTGAGGATGCATAACTAACCATGAAAAATCCAAAAATGCAAAAATTTCCTTCAGCAAGTGTCCCAAAAAAAAGTGAGCATATGAGTGCGAGACCCACTTAACTAAAAAACCTGTTTTTAGACCCAAAAATTTCAAAATGACAAAATTTTCTCCGAATTCGCTCAAATTCGGAGCGAAGGTCCTCCATCATGTATCTTGCCCAGTCAACGAAGCCTCGGCCAAACTTCAAGTGACAGCCTGCACGCGTCTTAGTGCTCGCGCAACCTCCTTCAAAATCTTCATTCGCTTGGTGCACATGCATGCGAGCCCAATAATGTCCTTTTCATGTGGACAATACATACCTTGATCTCTTTTCTATCATGATCCCAGGAATGTACCTACACCGATGAAGGCGAGACCCCTTCCACCCCGGGTGGAGATAGTACTCGTCGTGATGCTGCAAACAAAGCTCTGTGGCCTCTCTGATATGTTACCACTACTGGCGCACTACTATGATCCATCTCAGTACATCAACCTCAATGGTTGAGTCACTGTCCTGCTCATATCCTTTCTCATAAACTGAATCCGTCTCTGACATGGCTTTGAACAAGATATTTGCAATATGGATGCTCATATAGGTGCAGTGAAGGCAAAGTCTTAATGTTTGTTCAAAACCCAATAAATGTCACCCATGTACCCAAGTATCAAAGGAAAACCAAAATCATCATAGAGATGGCTTTGTTTTAATGGCATAAACACTATCTTTGTTTTCAGATTGCAAGTAGGTTTGACAAATGACTACCAAATGCAAATGTGTAGTCAAGTTTTTTATAATGGCCAAAATCTGTCAAAGGATTGTGTTTCATGTAATGTAGAATAGGACCATCATTGCAAAGACCATATGAAAGAAAAAATGAACATGAAAATGGCAGTCAAATGATGATGAGAACAGTGATATAGTGATGGAGTTTAAACACAAGCCAACATGAACACTGTGCAAAACATGAAAGGGTATAATGGCAATAATAAAACGATGACTGAAGGCATAAGGGTGACATATACAATGGCGCTAGGGTATGAACCATTCAACAGCTTCCAAACTCTTCATAAACTGCCCATAAAATTGAAAACCCTTGAGGAATCATTTTCATGGTGAAGGTAGGGTTTACACAAATTTCTCCAAGCATGATTAGTTTCTTCAACATCTAGGACATCCCAACTACATTAAAAATCCATTGGGCAATGATAAAAACCTGTTTGTACGCCGCCGGAGCTAATTTGAATCGAATCTGGGCACCCAACGCAATTTTCTGAGTTCTTTTTTTAAGTGGGTCGCATCTCCCTCAAGTTGGTCGCATGCCACAAGTGGGTCGCATGCGTTCAAATTTACACTGGCCAAAACGCACAAGTGGGTCGCATCTGCCAAGTGGGTCGCATCCCCCTCAAGTGGGTCGCATGCCTCTTGCCACATAGTGCATTTTGCAGGAAGCTTTTGGAGGCCTTCCCGGTGTCCAAATCGAGCGTGTGATAGCTCGTTGGAAATCGCTTGGAGTCTACTTTCCAACACAAGTGGAATTATGCAATTTGGATTTCATTTACCCTGTCAAAAATCAAATCTCCCAACACTAGTCAAAATGATCAGAATGAGGCTGCCTCAAGGCAGAGTGCTGTTGAAGTCAACTTTTGAAGGTCTTCCTCAACTCCAAATTGAGCTCATGATAGCTCATTGGAAAGGTCTTTCTGTCTAGTTATCATTTGACGCATCATGAAAGTCATTTGGCGAACCATGCTAGGATAAATCTTGATTTTCCCAAGGTCACTTCAGAGGTGCATTCAATTCTCCTGAGGCAACGGTATTTTTGACATTTCTCCAAAACCATGATACCTGTGCAAAAAGTGAAAGATTTTTTTCTTCCTTGGCATGTTGTGAACAAAAACCTCTCTCAGTTTTCCAAAATTCATCTTTGATTGCTCTGAAACATCTTTTGAGTGAAACTTACCCCGATGTGTGAAACAAGGAATTTTGTCGAAATGAAGCGAAATGAAGGGGATAAGGGGCTTCTAAATTCTTGGGGAAATTTTGGGAAGTAGGGAGGGATGTTAGAAAGTAGGGGAAAGTGGAATCACAGAGATTGAGTGAGGGGAAGGAGTCCAAAAGGGCAAAACACATGCCTAGCCTAGAAAATTGCCAAGTTGTGGCTAGAAACTAGGGTTTGTGCAAAAATGAGGAATTTGGGGGATCTCAGTGATGGGAAGTGTTTAATAAGGTATATTAAGGATAGGGGAAGGTGTGTGAACATCAGGATACAAGTTTTTCCGATGATTTGACCATTCAAGAGAAATTACCTCCAAAACCCTAGGAGAGGGAAATGGACCTTACCTAGGCACAACTGAAGCATGAACAAGATGTAAAATGGCCCAATGTAACCTGACATGATGATGAAAAACCTCTGAATGATGGCACACTCAGCTGAATGGTGACATGGACCGACATTTGGACAACTTTGGAAGGAATGAAAGCAAACCCTAGACCTAATGCCTAGTGACCAAATTTTGCTTGAAAACTCTTTGAAATGACAAAATTTGACCTTGACACCTTAAAATCACTTTGTAAGAGCATGTTTGGATCACCGGAGGAAGGCTTGAAGGTCGGATTTCTAACAATATGTATGGGTACATACCTTATGAATTATGGGAAGCTACCAATCCCTTATGCATAAGGTATTTTACTCATTTCCTCCTTGTCATCATAAGGGCACAAATTAGCACTAAGTTTGATGTGCGATATTATGGGTGTACCAACTGGCTTGGCATCCTTCATATTGAACTTTTTTAATACATTTTCAATATATTTTTCTTTTGATGGCCAAAAAATTTTGTTATTTCTTTCAGATATAATCCTCATGCCCAAAATTTATTAGATTGGACCTAAATTTTTCATTGCAAATTGAGTTCACAAATCTTTCTTCAATCTATTGATCATGTTCTTATCATGTCCAAAAATTAGGATATTATCCACATACAACAATAGTATAATATACTTTTCTTATTCATACTCTTGATGTAAACACAATGATTAGCCTCTATTGTTTTGAAGCCATGCTCCAACATAACCGAATCAAATTTCATGTACCATTGGTGAGGTGCATGTTTAATCCCATAAAGGCTCTTCTTCAACCTACACACAAGCTTCTCTTTACCTTTTACCTTGAATTCTTCTAAATGTTTCATACAAATTTTCTCCTTCAATTCTTCATGTAGAAAATTTGTCTTCACACCTAATTGTTCACATTCCAAGTCTAAAGCAATAGTAATAACAAGGATAACTCTTATGGATGAAATTTTAACAACAAGTGAATCTTTTTTTATAAAGTAAATACCTTATTTTTTGGAAAATCCCTTCACTGCCATCCTTTCTATGTATCTTTCTTTCTCTTACTCAGCCTCATGTTAAATCCTGCATACCCATTTTTTTTCGTATGGAAATTATTCCTTTTGGAAGCTTCATTAACTCTCAAGTTTTGTTTTCCAACACAGAGTCCATTTCTTCCTCCATTGCTTTCTTCCACCTTTTTCTAGTTTCAAGTTCAAAATCTTCCTGAAAACAATGAGGTTCACCTTCATCAGTTAGCCAAATATAATTGGAGGGTGGATACCTTTCTGAGGGCTTATGAGACCTAGTAGACCCGTCAACCATCTGTGGTGGTGTTTTTTCTGATTGAATCTCTTGTAATGGCTACGGTAAGTTTTATTTCTATTTTTTTCCATCATTTTCCACTTGTTGTCTATACTCCAGTTGCCCAAATTCTTGCAATGGTGGGATATTTTATTGTTTTCCCTATAAATTTTTCAACAATTAGATAAATTTTGAGGTAAAAATTGGGCCTCAAAGAAAAAATGTACAACAAAAATAAACTTTATAAGAACCAATAGGATTCAATACAATGATGTCAACCATAGAATATGATTCACCATTTTTGGAGTAAGAAGCTAAAAAGATAAAAATAACTAAAAAACTACTTTTTTAACCCATATTTTTAACTTTTCTCCCTATGATCTTAGTCAAATTTCGAGCCAGAGAAGTTCTTGGATGCATAATTTATTTTTTCATCCAAGGAGTACCCGTGTTGCATACTTTCGATGGACCCTACTACAATAAAAATGTGAAATACATGAAAAAATGTAATTGCAATCATGTTTTATCATTTATTTCACTTTTTTGTGTTTTAGGGTCCATCGAGAGTATGTAACTTCAGTACTCCTTGGATGCAAAATTAAATTCCACATCAAACGAGTGATCTCGCTCAAAATTGAGTAAAATCATTAGGAAATAAGTTGAAAATACGAGTTGAAAAAATAGTTTTTTAGTTGTTCCCTCCAAAACTTGATGAAGTAATCTACTCTTATTTTATTATTTCTACTATTATTTTATAATATTCCTTAGAAGGCTCACTTTGGACCTCAAAATTTCTCTAATTATTTTTCTTGACTTCCATATCACTTGTAGGCATTTTATACATGTATAATTCATTAAATATCACATCTCTTCTTCTAATAATTTTGTGATTAATTAGATCCCATAGATGGTAACCAAACACACCATATGCATATCCTAGAAAATCACATTTCCATGATTTATCATCAAATTTAGTGCTATTCTATTTAGGAATATGCATAAATGCTTCACATCCAAAAATTCCCAGGTGAGAATAATTTACCTTCCTACGTATCAAAATTTCTTCAAGAATACCATTGTCTAGGGCCATAAAAGGTGAGTAGTTGATGAGGTAACAAGTTTTCCTCACTGGTTCTGCCTAGAAATTTTTTTCCAATTCATAATTTAATAACGCACTCCTCACCTTTTGGAGAGACTTATCTTCCTTGGTTAATAAATATCCAACGCCATTAAGTTTAAATAGTTTATAGATGATATCAAAATAATAATTGTCTAACTAGAGACTTAATTTTAGTATCATATTCTTACCTTATTATAGAAATTTTTGATTATTAAAATCCACTTCTTGTGTTTTAAATATGCTCTTAAAGTAAAATGAACATTTTTAAAAAATAGTCCAAACTTTTTAATGTAATTCTTAACTACAAGAATCTACTTATGAGATGAGGGATATTTTTCTTTTGGTCCTTTGAAATATCCAAAATCATATATTCAAACTTTTTATTTCTTATTATTTTATATAATAAAAAACATGCTCATACTTTGTCAAAAACATCAATTTCCAAGATATAAGGTAAATTCAATTTATGGAGGTGTTCTATACATTTTGTTTTATTATCTACATTGCATTTATCATGCTAGCAATCCACCTTATTTATCCTTTCAACCTTTCTTGAAGAAATCTCACATCCTTAGCTTGATTTCCGTAAAATTATCTAATATAATTTAAACGCCCAATAATCTTTGAAGCTACTACTACAAAATTTGGTCAAGGAATTTTTGCAAAGATTTGAGCACATGTTCTTGTAGTTTTCCATGTGCTTCAGATCATATTAGACCAAGATATTCTATCCTAATTTTAGAAAATTTTAATTTTGGTTTGGATAAGGAAATTCCATGTTTATACAAAATATCATATACCTTTTACACGTGCTTTTTATGTGATCTCATATTTATAGAGCAAACCAATAAATCTTTTACGTAAATAATAACAAAATCTAGATTCTAAAAACATCTTCCGTCCTTTTTTGGAATTTTTTCGGTGCATTCTTCAATCCAAATGGTGTGATTTTCCATTTATATTTTCCATGTGGTACGATAAATTTCATCTCATGTCTATCTACAAGGTTAATGCCAATCCACCAAAATTCAAATTTTCAATCAAATTTGTTAAAAAGTGATTTCAAATTCTTTTAGTAAGCAATATACCTTTATTTGGCAATGGATATCTAATTAACATTAATTCTTCATTCAATTCCCCCCAATTAATAACTATTCTTGGCTTCCCCCTTTCCCTATTAGAATTCCTATTGTAAGACAAGCCCAATGATTTATAATTGGCTCTATTAATTTCTTCATTAGGGGAATTTTGAGGTAAAATATGGGTCTCAAAACAAAAAATATACTAAAAAAATTAACTTTAAAATAACGAGTAGGCTTCAAGATGGTGATGTCATCTCTAGAGGAAAATATTTTGGAGGGAAAAGAAGAAAACTATTTTTTCTATTGTATTTTTGAATTATCTCCTTGTAGATTCACTCAAATTTCAAGAGTAGACACCCATTCGATACGTAATTAAATTCCACATCCAACGAGCTCCTACTCTACATACTTCTGAGTAGATCAACATCTAAATAAATTTAAAATGCATGAAAAAAGCATGTGAAAATACAATAAAAATATTTTTCATTCTTTTTCTTTAAAATTCCATAAGTCTTATTTTATTATCTTAACTATTATTCTATTATTTCCTTTGGAATCTCATTTTAGACCTCAAAATTCCCCTAATTTTTAACAAGTTTTTTATTTCTAATTTTCAATATTCAAACTCTAAAGGGGATTTAAGTTCACATAGGCCTTTTGAGGTTTATATACATATCGTCCTTTATAAGGAAGATCTATAGAGTATTTCTCCCTTGTCTAAAAGGCATTAATATATTCTAAAGTGCAATCCTTTTCAATCTTATCCCTAATATCATCAATTTTTCTAAACCATTAATTTTGTGTGACAAACTATGTCTTCTTTACCTTCGAGGGATTATCTATATATTTCTTAACTTCATTTGTTATATTGGTAAGGACTTTATTTTCATAATTTGTTTTATGAGGAAAACTTATCTATTTCCTATTGATATGCAGACAAAATTCATATTTTTTCAGGATGAATGGAAGATACTTATGTATTAAATATTTTCATATTATCAGTGCCAAAATAATAAATTGATTGTTATATTCCCTTGATTTAGCAATATGCATACATTATTCTTGGGTGTACCTTGTCAATGAGTCATTTATTACTTAGAGCCTATATTCGACCCCATATGACAAAATTAAGTTATGATGTAAATAAATCCTACAAACTAAATCCAAATTTTCTTGTTGAAATGAATTTAAATCTAAATTCAATATATGTGGCTAGTATAAAAAGGAATAGATGAGATATCAATGAGACGAAAATTTTCATTCCCTGAAAGCACCCTGCCAGCTAATAGTTTCATGTTGAAGTGTTGAAAGGGTGAGACAAACTCTTAAGAAAAATCAAATTTTGAACCCAGAAGTCAACACATCCAAGATGGAAATCTCATATATTGAATATAATTGAAGGAGAATAGGGTAATGATAAAAATAAGTATTTGCGTGTCCCTAGTGCTAACCATCCCATATATACAAGCTCCCAAATATTGTGGGTGTCAAACAGTATGGGTATAGAATAATTTGATTATATGAGAGAGTACTATGAGATATATTATCAAAAAGAACATTTTCAAAAATCACATGAATGTTAATGGGAATAATAATAAACTAAAGTTGTTGAATGATGAATAAGATAACATAGATTCCTCAGTGGCTAATACTATTCAATATTCATCTTATATTTTATATTATTCAATTAATTAATATCCATATTATATATGTGAACAAAAGACACCAAACATATATAGATATGATCCAACTAACTTTAGTTATTTTTGTCCATATTTTACATACAATGAGATGAAAAATTCTAAATAGGCTCTCAGTAGTGAAGGAACTTCTCTTTCGAAGAAATTCACGGAAGAAGAATTTAAATTCTTGGAAGATAATTATACTTTCTATTTTGTATGAGATTCTTGAAGGAATGCAGGTGGTTGGATGTAAATGTATGTTCAATGGAATAATTACCATTTCAAATTAAAATAATGTTCTCAACTAGAGGGTGTTCATTTTGAGGATATCATCTATCTAGTGGTCAACATAGTCTATGTTACATTGTTTCCAGCATTAGAAATGGATTATGATTTGGAAGTGGATAAAATAAACATGACAACATGTATTTTGAGTGATATTTTTAATGAACTATTTATGAAGCAACTTGAAGGATTTGTTGGGGAAGGGAGAGACTACATGGTGTTCTAGTTGAAGAGTTAACTGTATGGTTTGAAGTAGTACCCAAGACAATTGTATAATATATTTTAGGACAAGAATTTGTAATACATGAATACCATTGTGTTTACTTGAAGAAAAAGGTAATAAATTCATTATTTTAGTGTTATATGTTAATAAATTCATTTTGATTAGTGCTTTTAAGAAGCTCAAAATGATACTAAGTACTAAGAATCATTTCAATTTAACATAAAGCAAGTCCCACTATTATTTGAGAATTGAGGTTAAGGGAGACTATGAAAATGTGAAATTAAATATCAACAAAAGAAAATATATGGAAAACATAGTTTAGTTCTTTATAATATATATAAATGTAAACTAGTATCCACTTCATCTCAAATGGAAATGAGGTTCTTAGTTAAAATGTTTCCTAAAAACAAATAAGAGGAAGATGAGATGGAAAAGGTATCGTATGGTGCCAACGGGGGTGTGGTTCAATGGTGAAGAGTGGCTTGTTAAGACACTTGTGCTGAAAGGTCACTGGTTCGAATACCCCCGAAGGCACAAAAAAATCCAGTCATGCTAAGGATTGGTGTGGCCGAGGCCAAGTGCTATTCCCGGATGATTTTGACGACTTAGATGCCCCTCGATCGCAGTTTCTCAAATCAAAAGTTTGGCATGATGCCATGTTAGGACCAAATAACCCAAAAAAAAAAAAAAAATGTGTTGTATAGTAATGTAGTTGTTATTATTATATATTGTATCATATGCATGAGTGTTTTTTTAATAAAAATTAAAAGTTGTAAGCCGGTATATAAAAAATTGAAAGACAAATCATTTTAAAGTTGTAAATATGATCTTTAGGTACCAATGGGGCATATTTTCTACCAAAGAGATTGAAGGAAGAAGATTGAAATTCATGGATTTCTCAATCGATGAGTATAAAACAAAATTCACTAGCTCATAAATATTCACACTATTTCAAGGAGCTACGAGTTACCAGTAGTAAGAAATAGAAATTGGTTTCTCATTATAGTAATAAAGAAGAATGACTTACAAATTTAAAATCTCCCAAAAAAGGAATTTGGTTCATTTGCGATAATGAGAGCATAAATGTGAAAACAAAGAGTTTCAAGTTTTATCCATAAGCAAAACGTATGAAGATGAAATTCCACTACATGAGAGAAGAGATGGATTCTAGACTATTAAATATACTATAGGGGACATATCATAATGTGTCAATTGGTGGTGGATGGAAGGAAATTTTATTAGTATAGGATCAAGGTGCTAATTGAACTTTGGTCAATGAAACTGTGAAAATAATAATTGTAAGTGTATTTTTAATAAAATTGTTACATTTCTCATTTTATGAGAAATATTATTTTGAATTTATATAAAATATTTTTTTCCGAAATATTTAACTTTAAAAAATTTCCATCGAAATTTCAGATATGAAACAACAAATTCACAATGACAAACCTCTCAAACTACTCCTATATTAACACCGCTCAACACTTTTTCTTGAGGTGCACTCTTTTGTTCATAAAATTAGAAAGCAGATTCAGAAATGTAAATCTCTTAAGTTTCTCCTTTATCAACACGGCTAACCATTTTTTTTCGAGCTTCACTCTTTTTTGGTCGTCGTAGATATGCATGCTAGCTCTTGTTCGAATCTTGTAACTATCCCTTTTTTTATTAATATTAATTACTAGCAATTGCACCTAATGTTGCAAAGGAAACGTCGTAAGGAAGAAGCTAGAAAGAAATCAATTGTAATTAATTTGATGTTAAACAGAGAAATTAAGATATTGATTGTCAAAAATAGATATAAATTGTGTTCTCTCAAATAAAAACATTCTCTTGTGGCCCAATTTGTACACCTAAAAGCAACAACGAGTCAGGGCAAGGCAGGGGCTGTCCTAAAAGCAACAATGAGTCAGGGCAGGGGATGTCACTCTGATCCCTGCCCACTCAGTTCTTCTAGGCAGGCTAAGGGGTATACCCTAACCCACTCTGTTCTTATAGGCAGGCTAGGGGTTAGTCCCTGAAGGTAGATGGAGAGGGAAAGTTGTTGAAGCAACAAGTTCTAGGAGATACAACTACTTACCTTAGCAAGTTACAGGTTACAGGCAAGCTAGATTGCTATACAACTGCTTTTCTTAGCAACTTACAGGCAAGCTAGATTGTTAGGCATGACAAGATAGATTTAAGTAGATCAAAAGATATTTTAAGATGAATCAATGAGACCAGTGCCTCATTCAATTCAACAGTGCCGCACATAACAGGCATCTACTAGATTTAATCTCTAATACAAAATTGTGCTACCTTGAGAAATCCTCCCTGAGAAGCAACTCACAAAAATAGCATGAATGGAGGACTCGTTGGATAAATGGGCGTTACAATACAAATTAGTACACAACTTTATCTAAATCTCTGGACACTGACTAGAGATCTGATACACAATTGACCTTACTTTAGGAATTCTCCGGCAACGACGCACTAAGAGTGCAAAAAAATCAGTTGCATATACGTAAAAACAACATACTTCACTTTCCACCATGCTTCGCAGCATTGTGGCTGCTCAATGCTCCTTCTGTTGCGAAGTCCCTGAAAAAAAATAGAAGCCGACAGTGACACTTGATGTTGCAGAAGCATGCATTACTACAATTTCCATCCCGATAAAGGTAGGTGTTCTCTAGAATTGGTTTCCTAATAAAAATATTTGCAGTCATTTGGCCTCCATTTTACCATCCCCTTGTATTCAATTTTAAATCTAGACTAATGTTTTAGGAAATTTACTGGTCTACAGAGTGAAATGGTTGTGAAATAAACAAAATTTTCCATCACTTTAAGGCACGAAAATGCATATATATATATATATATATATATATATATAGGAAAGTTGAAGGAGTGCAAATGAAATCACTTATTGAAGTGGATGAACTGGTTTATTTTCCTTGGTTAATGCATGCCTGCAATATGAGTTGCGGAATTACCAAGCGTTTCCTGGCAAAGTAACTTCACGAGACCTCAGTAAAGACCTAAACCTCACATCAAAAGAGAAGGAAAAGAACCTTATGATGGAATATGCAGGACCCAATCTCTTATATATACACAAGAAATTAACATCAAGCATTGACTTTGAGAATATATCCTCACAACCATCCGCACCTTCTAAGAGAGATGATTTTAATGATGCATCTATTGACAGTACATCTAAAAAACAGAGTATCTCTAAAAAATAAAGTTTGATTCAAAAGCTGAAAAAGTGGGGAAGAAGTAAGGATGACTCTACAAAATAAAATAGTGGTTTGTTTGGGCACAAAGGATCAATCAACCAACTCCAACAACATATTTCTTCAAGAGTGATTCACTCCATGACTAATTTAATTATTTCATACTTGATTTCATTTTTTATTGATTCACGAAATTTCCATATGTTGTCTTATCAATGTCGCTTTGCAAAGACGATCTGTGAGAATTCACACAATTTGACAAAGGTAGGTGTTCTCTAGAATTGGTTTCGTAATAAAAATATTTGCAGTCATTTGGGCTCCACTTTATCATCCGCTTGTCTTCAAGTTTAAATCTACACTAATGTTTTACAATGATGAGAAAGGATGCGAAATCTCATTTCATCATTGGTTGAAATCCAGTTTATCATTTCATGTCTTCTACATTTATTGAATACACTGTAGTGGATTATGCTTGTGTTCTGAAGATCAATCCGGAAGTTCCCTTGGATATGGCATGTTTCTAGCTTGTGGACTGGCCATAGGTATCTCAATTTTCAGTTTGATGAAATCAGAATTCACATGATTTCAATCGTATTAGTATAAGGACAACTGGTGACTCTCTTCAGAGTGCTTTTAAGCATGGACTCTTATACCATGTGCTTGCAGTAATTGGAGTTGTATGGAACACAACAGGCATTGAACCTAGATCAACAATTGTTATCTTTGGCCTTGGCACTATGGGCCTTGCATTAAGTCATTTGGTTATCCATACTATTTACATGATTGTTGTGCTGGTTATATTTCTTCAATTGGTTTCTTAATTTTTTAACAGTGATCAGGTTGCAGAGGGTGCCAGGATAAGACAAGCATCCAAGATAATTGGCACTGACACAAATCCCAACAAGTTTCATAAGGGTAGATTCTCTTTTTCTCAGACTCACTGGTAAAATTAACATAAAATTTAGTAGGGAGGTTCTTAGCCTCTTAAGATGTGTTGTTGTAATAGTTCTAGAGAATTGTTGATATTTTTATGCTTAACTCTAGCACCAGTTTGGTCCTGAAAAGTCTTACCATTGCAAAGGTATGGTGTTGGTCTTGAAAGGGCTTACCTATTCAAAGGTAAGGTACTGGTCCTGAGTCAAAGGTTGTTCTTGAAAGGCAGTAAAGTCCTAGTAGAAGCCTAAAGGGTTTGCCATGCAAGGTAGTAAAGTCCTAGTAGAAGCCTGAAGGGTTGGCCATGACAAACAGTAAAATCTTGATAAGAGTTGTCTTGAAATTTCTTACATAAGTTTGATAGGTCATACATACTTGTTAGAATGATTAGGCTTGACTAAGATCTCAACACTGATCAGTCAAGAAAATATTTGAGGCGAGTTACCCATACCATCATATTTTTCAATAGGATCTTAATCGCATTCCAGATTTTACTGAGCCTAATTCACAGGTATAGTTGAGTGGATAGAAATTTCATGGAAAGTAATTATTTAGGCACAGAATCCACTATTAGTTAGATGTACCAGAGTATATATTGTTCTCCTCCTTGAGATAAAATGTTATCAAGAGTTTCACCACTTGCACTACTTACATTACAACCAAAATCCTGGGAGTGACAGACTGCATCCACCGAAAAGACCAAGAAAAGCCCATTTATGAGGTAACCTGCTATTTCATATTATTCTCTCCAATGCCTATGAGCTCCCAAGCTCATGAGAGGAGAAACACTTTTGCAGGTTATAAGAAACATGTCAAATGGCAGTGTGGATTACAGTTTTGAATGCATTGGAAACACATATATCTTATACTAGTGCTTTTTCGCCACCAATGATGTAAAGACACCCTATGTTCCCCAATTTAAACTTCAATATCATTGGTAGCAAAAATACTAGCTATTTAAGAAACTGATAACAAAGATCCTAGATATCATAGATCTGTTGAAAGCTACTAATTGATTAATTTCTAGTAAGGTATGTTGTGGATATGCATAAAAAAAACTGTAAAGCTACATTATGGTTCGTGTGTCTCCTCATGGTTAATTTTTTGGTCAATTGGATGGGATTGCAGGTCTATGGCTTGATATTGTTGTTGGGGTTTGATTCGAGTCCAAAAAAGCTAAGCCTTCTTCCAACACAGTTGTTTATGGGTCGGAGGATCATGGGATCCATATTTGGTGGATTCAAGGGAAAATCCCAGTTTCCTAATCTTACAGGGAATTGTGTAAACAAGGTAACGGATATTCATATGAAAATCGTATTTAAAACTAATGGTTCATGCTTTATTAGTTTTCTTACAATATTCAGTTTGAACACAGGAATTCCAAGTAAAGGAATTCATTACCCATGAGCTACCTTTTGCAGATATTAACAAATCATTTGATTTTTTGTTAGAAGGCAAGATTTTGAGATGTGTTCTCCATCTCTAACCAAATATATTTTCCATTTTCTCATGGCCAGCAATGATATATATAGGAGATAGTCAATTTCATTACTCTTAATATATGTAGGAGATGGTCAATTTCGTGACTGCTAATAAAGGCTTTGTCACCTCTCACAGTCAATTGTGTTCCTGCTAATAAAGGCTTTCAGTAAAGACCTAAACCCCAAATCACATGAGAAGGAAAAGAAACTTATGATGGAATATGTAGGACCCAATCTCTTATATTTACATGAGAAATTAACAGCAAGCATTGACTTTGAGACTATATCCTCACAACCATCCACACCTTAGGAGAGAGATGATTTTAATGATGCATCTATTGACAGTACATCTAAAAACAGAGCATCTCTAAAAAATAAAGTTTGATTCAGAAGCTGAAAAGGTGGGGAAGAAGTAAGGATGACTCTACAACATCAAATAGTGGTTTGTTTGGCCGCAAAGGATCAATCAACCAACTCCAACAACATATTTCTTCAAAAGTGATTCACTCCTTAACTAATTTAATCATTTCAGACTTGATTTCCTCTTTTATTGATTCACGAAAGTTCCATATGTTTTCTTATCAATTTCTCTTTGCAAAGATGATCTGCGAGCATTCACACAATTTGAAAAACATTAATGTGTTGTATTTTTTCTAGGATAGATTGAATCAAATCAATAATATTTCACAATATTTATGAATTTTTACCTACTCTGGTCACTTCACATCAATAACTTCAACTCTTTTAGATAGCGAATGCTCTGAAAATCCATAACATTGTGTTCATTCAAGTCAACAACAGTCCTCACAGTTGATCCCATTCAGCTGCATAGTTATTGAGCTATTGAATTTACTCCCACCTTGTCTTCAAACTCTGCAATTTTGAGCCTTGGGAGATCGAAGGAGACTTCCACATCGACCTAATAGCAAATCCAAATTCACCAAATAAATTAAGAAAACAAAAACAGAGATTACAAAAGGGGAAAATCTTGAGTCATGAAAGGGATCTTTGCTTCAACTAAGATCATAGAGGGCTTGTCCGATTTTTCCTGCTACTAGATGAATCCAAAAAATTAGCACAAGAACTACCAACTCTTTCAAGAACTGAGAAATTAATTAGCCTAAATCAATAGAGAAAAGAGGCATGAATCCTTATCCCCTGAGACTGTAGGGGAAACATTTATGAGGAAAAAAGTATTGAAGTAAAAGAATTTAATGTGTATGACGAGCACCTGTGCAGTGTTAATGCCTGCAATTTGTACAACAAACCCATTGCTAAGATCCATATTCTGTTTCAATGTTTTCATTCGATGAAGAGCTTCTACTTCTAAAACTGGCCGCTGTAAAAGCAGCAATTTGGCGATGCTGTCTAGTTGGTAGATGGTTCTTGGAATCCACATTCAGGAGCCTACTGCTGCTGCGATCCATCTTGCAAGCTATCATCGTTTCTTTTGTAGAAATGCCATTAGGTAATTTCAACTTAGTTCAAGACCAAGCTATCAATGATATTGACCAACCAAGTTCATTGTTTTTAAGCATTGTTTAATGGTGAAACAGAATCATGAAAGCCTATTGAATGATGCCAAATGTATAAGTTGAATAATCAAACTTGCAGCCATTGGGTTACTAGCCACCATTGCAGCTGGAAACTGCATGCCCAAGAATTAAGCCCCACTCCATCCGGACATTCTAATTTCTAGGGAAGAAAGGGGGGGATCCTGCCCAAGAATTAAGCCACCCTCCATCTGGCAATTCTAATTTCTAGGGAATAAAGGGGGGATCCTGTAAGGCTTTCATTGGGGAAAACTATAAGATAATGTGTAGCACCCATCCCATTTCAAAAAGTTTTACAACATTATCCACACCCATGCCCACACACACCCTAAATCAACAGCATAGTGTAACTATTCAATGTTTTTGACATTTTCCAGACATATTTTCCAATAGATTTTTCTCAAAAACCAGCAGGGATTTCTTGGAGCAGTAAGTTTGAACTGGCAGCAAGTTTGAACTGTGGAATCTCAGAATCTGCACAATCCAAGTGTACCTTTTTAAGGTACTGAATCCATTTATGCATTCAAATACTCATTTTAAACAACAAAAATTCACCATCTCGAAAAACACTCTATCACCATATTCCAACCTAAAAGGCAAAAACATCATATAGTTAGACTGCACCTAAATCAACTGTTCCCACACAGAGATTGCAGTGAGATCTCAGGTATCCCGAGTTCCATTGATTTACAAAGCACTGTCCTAGCTGGCAATTACATGGCTAGGCATTGAGCCACCCTCCATCTGGACATTCTAGGGCAGCAAGGGGAATCCTGCAAGATATTATTTGGAAAAACTATATAAACTGTTATGTGCTCCGCTCATGTACCCCATCCGATTTCCAAAAGAGTCAGAATAGATCCAAACCCTTGTCCACACACCCTAACAAACAATGCTTCCAAACTAATCCTTGAGGATTTCTCTTCTATAGTTATTGAAAGAAATTCCACTGAGATTTCAACAACAATGAAGTAAATGGAGAAAAGTGAGACCTCGTCGTCATCGCCCTCTTCATCATCGTCTTCGTCTTCATCTTCATCATCCTCATCAGAATCATCAGAATCAGAATCATCTTCTTCTTGCTTTTTGACTGGTGGCTTCACCTCTGGCTTCCCTTCAGCTGCTGCTTTATCAGTTACAGATGACTTGGATTCAGGCTTCACAGGCTTGGCTCCAGGTTTGCCTAAATTGAAAAACCCAAAAAATCTTATTTTCACATATAAATAAAGGAAAAAAAACTTCTGCATACAGCGTTCCATTTTCAAGACATGAAAAGAATGCAATAAACAGTTAACTCACCACCATTCTCCTTTGCAGTTAAGGCCGTTGTCTGAGCTAATTCTTCTTCCTCGTCTTCCGATGACTCGAGGTCTGTGGTCACCAAATTCAGGTTTTAAGTTGAAGACAGAAAAATACCATGAACACAAATAGACAAGATCAACGCAGGTTAGGCACATAGTTAAAAGTCATTTGATTACCTTCATCATCCAGAAATCCATCGAGGGCTTCATGAGTGCTACTTGTTAAGGAAGAACGAGGATTATAAAATCAAGTATAGCAATAAACGAGAAATACAGGATTATTTGCATAAACTCTTAAAAGGATATTCTGTTGTAGTGTAGCCAGATACGAATACGCTCCTTCCAGTTGTCGCAGATCTATTGCCTGGCAGAGAGCGTATAAGTGCGATGCCAGCATTAATTTTAAGATATCCAGAGCTTCTTCAGTCTTCCTGGCAGATATCAGGGCCAGAGAATTGATGTCCTGGTTGTGCTGCTCGGCGCTGTGAACGTGGGTAGTGATTGGATTAGCCAATAATTGAAGCTCGGAACTGTAAGCAGCCATGGCTATGTCGATTCCCTTGAAGCCATAGTCCAAGCTCAGGTCAGGACCCAGGGAAAGGTTTCCCGGGAGCCCATTGTTGTAGAATTCAATCATTAGCTCTGTGAACTGTGCGAAGAGGAGCTTGCCCAGTCCAGCCAGAGCTACACGAACGTAATCCATGTAGAATCCAACTGCACTGCCCTGGAAATTGGCGCAGATATCTGCTCCCCCCTTGGCTTTCTCCTGCACCCATAGCTTTCTCCTGCACCCACAACGAACACCTCTCAACCAATTCTCTGCAATACCCATCGCAACTACCTCGGTTTTCCATCTAGGGTTGAAAATGTTTTAATCGTCTAACATCCAATCTAAGGGTTTCACATTAGGACACGATGCACATCAGCAAAGTTGTTTTCAAATAAGAACGCCTTACGGCGT